>JAIWNI010000027.1:0-319415 GCA_025331435.1 Choanephora cucurbitarum
CTTAAGCATGCACATCCGATACAGTAGTCCGCTTGAATCAAGCTTATCTGATTTAAGAGTGCGCTCAATCTAAAAGTGAGACTTTTGGGAACATAAACACCTTATAAAAGCGACTATTGTGATGAGACTGGAAAGAACAATGAAATGGCACAAAACAATAAAACTCTGAAGAATAATGAAACCTGCGACTAAAATAACTGCATTGACCAAAATAATTACGATGAAACCAAAAGGCTTATGTAAGACAATGAGAGTACATAAACCATCATACTTATAGGCTATACTGAAATCAATAATAGCAATGTGAAACACACAAGTACGGAATTTAGATAGAAAGAGAATCAAAGTTCATATCACAGACCACAATGAGCGAAACAAGCTTCACTATATTACTTTAACCAAACATGCATATACAACTGGATGAAGTGGATGGTCAAAATGTCTTAGTACATGTATATATCGGAAGGCTATACCCATAAACCTGTTGTCCATAGTCATGCCAACTACGGTAGCTACAGCATCATTTCAGTACAGACGTAGTCATTCACCATTGTTAGCTTGTCATCGAGACGTGTCACCGAATTAAGCGAGCTATCTGGTATTGATGAATATCAATGATCTCTGTGAATAGGTACTTTTCATTCCTAACAAGAGACATCTAGCAATCAATGAAGACGATAGCTGCATCGCTTAGTCTACTCGGTTTCAAAACTGCTGAAACATATTCTACTTTATTGTCTTGACATTACAAACTTTGTTGATGCATTTCAACTCATACATGTATTCAGCTAGAAAACACATCTCATTTTAATGCAAATATTTGTGGTAGTACTGAAGGTCTGTGTTTTATTAGGTTTGAGCAAGTACAATAAATACGCACAACATCTCATTTGAAGTTGATATATCCACGCTCTGTGAAACATCTGTTTGCTCTCTGAGCTTGCTCTTTGTATCAAGCAGTTCAGTTGGTACAGACATAGGCTACAAGACACACTCAGGTATACAAATCAGGAACAAATTGAATGAGAGAACAAATAGAACACTCTAATACACTTACAAGTCAACGAAGCTCTGCCTTGTATATCATACTCAACTAGATGAATCTACAGCACCCATGATTTATTTTGGCCATCATCTAAATGGTAAAAAAAAAAAAGAAAAAAAAAGCCAGATACTGACAAAAAAGGCAATTTACGGGACGGAGCAATCTCATTGGCTGTCAGGAGAGCTCATTTTTACCCATCAGCTGATTTTCCGAGTAAATTCAACAGGCCTCTTTGGCTCGATGGTTAAGCGTCGTGCTTAGCAATCAACTGCCCTGAGTTCGAATCTTGTCGGCTGCAAACATTAGGGGGATTTGCGGTCAGAAGAAGAATCGACAGGTGGGTTGAAGAGGTCCCCCCACCCCTATCATTATTTTTGATACTATTTTTTCGTTTCGTCACTATGTCTCTTCCTTCTTTCCCTCTTGTTATTTTTTCTTTTCACACGCGTTGTTGCTTTTATTGGTATTTCTTTGCTTTTTTCATTTAGCTTTTTTGGTCCTTATTTCTTGTTTCATTTTAATTTCTTGCTTTTCTTTCCTTTGACTACTTGTCTTATTTCACCTATATTGCAGGCTTGTAATTGTAAGTAAGCTCAAATTATCAAAACGTTTTTTTATTATATCATGCCAATGGTTGCCAGATAAACTATCGCTTTTCGCTTATCGTGTAAGCATAGAATTCTGTGGGTTCAATAAACCCCACAAAAGCAAATGTTCGATATCACAGTGTATTCAAATCATGATTTTGTTGAAATGAAAAAAAAAAAGAAAAACACAAAAAAAAGCAGGTAATCCCACTAGTTAGTCTCTTTATACAAAGTGTGATGCAAGTAATTTGATAGCCTCATGAGGCACTAAATAGGGACTAAACTCTGGTTTGCATAAATAATGATTCTAGTTTATAGATGTCATTTCAAGCATCAAATAGCATGTAAGGTATCAATTCATGTATCTTTCAGTTTAATACTAAACCTTACTGAACAAAGCACTGTTAATATCATTCACAACAATTCAAAATTGTAAGCAAGTTGCCTACCAAAGAGCTCGATATGTACAGCCAAACAAGAAAAAGATGATATGATTTGTTCAACATGGTTGTTTCAAATAAAGAACTGTATTGCACCTTTGTTTGTCTCCTGTTGTTCACAACATAAACAACTTTTTCTGAGGTTCTTCCCCAAACATAATCTCAAAAATCACTTTAAACAAAACGATGAAAAAAAAAGAGCAAGAAGTGATGTCTGAAGCAGCTAATATTTTGTAGGGTCACCCTTTGTATCATAGAGCAGCTGCATGCAGCTTGGCATGATATGAATAAGTGTGTCAATAGAGCTCTTCTTGATTCTGCTCCCAACAGTTTTCAAAAGTAATTTAGTAGTAATCGAGCTTCTACAAATGAATCACATTTTGTAAAATTGTTTTGTTCTCACATTATACTAGGAGTTCTCGATTGAGTTTCGATCTAGTGATTGAGTAAGCCACTTTATTTTTACAATCCCATGAGTTATCCTTCAGCTTTTAGCGGTTTCGACTCGGTGGATTGATGTAGTGTGCTTTATTGAGATGGCATTTGGAATGCTTTGTCAACTTGCTTTATAGACATAATCAGTAAAGTAAAAGTCATACTTCATCCACAAAAACCACTCAGATTTGTACTGAGATCCAGCGAATTCTAAATGGTGTCTCTATGCAGGCCTCTCTGTATTTTTCAGCGCATCTTTGCCAAGCCTTCCTCTTTCTGACGCTTGTTCTAGTCTGAATGATGCATTTGTTTGTTTGTATTGCCTTTCTTTACTGACACGTAGTTTGACTTGATTGCTCTTTGGCAAACTGATGTTTTATTGTTTGCTGCCTATCATGTAAGAATAGCTGACTGCATTCCCTTTTTTTTGGTAATTAAATCCTGCTATTCATCTGATGTTGATTTAAGTCAAATGCTTCATTCGAAGGCCATCCGAGGATGGATTGTTGCAGAAACTGTCTTTAAACTATTTTCCAAAATAAGCAGAAAATGTCTTTTTCCAAATTCAATTTATTCTGGGCCTTCCAGAGCCTTCTTTTCTCTCAATAGTACCCCAAAAGTGATGGCTGCTAATTACTTGATCCACATTTGAAAGTAGCGCTATAAGATTTTCTGTACTTTCTTGGCAGGTTCAACCACTTATCAGCAGATTAAATCACATGAACCTCAGTTTCGGTGCTTTGGTGGAGCATGTTATGGTAAATTTAGTAGAGACGTAAACCGAAAAGAGAAGTACGATTGAAAGTTGTATGGTTTGATTATGACAATCAAGATTTGCGGAAAGTCGCTCACAAGTTTTTTCTTCTTGTCTGACGGTATATGCATTATGTAATATCCAACCTATCGAATATGAAACTCATGTCTCACTATTTTGTATCCTTACCCAGTAGGTATTAAGAGTTGATTTCTCTATTGTGAAGGAACCTGCTTCGTTACGTTGCGCGATTTCTCCATAGAACTTGACTAATGAATGATATAGTGAGATAGCCGTATTAGGCCAACACTAATGACCATAGATACTCTTGTGTTCTACTGGATAAAATGGTTTATTTAACAGAAAACAACAGCATCACCATCACGCACAACCAAATCGCTGTAAACAGCCAAAGTTTGTATTTTGAGTGATGATGTTGAAATCTAGTCAATCAGCGGCTTTAGTTCCTTCTATAACTCAAAAGCTCTCACTTGGCCCTGAATGGACCCCTCCACAAAAAACCTCAAATGGCCCTCAAATATGACCAAATACGCTTTGTACACCATTTGAAAGAGACAATTCGGCTCAATTTTTGTGCTATTGTAGAGTTGCATTCAGATGAATAGATGTGGAGAAAATAAGGTGTAAAGGTGGAATTGGTTTGGTATTTAATTTAATCAAGCCGATGAAAATTAGGCCAAATTGTTTAAATAAATACTTTTCATATCATAAGTAAAATCATTCGCTTGCAAAATGTGTTTAGAGATGCCATTTCCAAACTATTTCTACTTTTTATGACTCTGAAATAGCTTTAGGCCTTAAAAATAGTCCCAAGGACCCCTTTTTTATAAAAAAAATAAGTAGATAACAGTTTATTCCAAAAGTAAATCCTTTTTTGTTTTATTCGTAACAGAATAAGAACTTGGTGCTTTTCGTTAAGGGTTGGTGATAACCTTCTTAGAGCACATGATAGCCACCAGTCGAACATATCCTTACAAGTACAATAGCCGCTTTATTTAATGGTGTGCATAGTCTTTAGAAATATACTTTTATATTGAGCATACCCTTAAATCATATATTCTTAAATCGAGCGACTACTGTATACGAGAAGTGCTGAGAATGCTTTAAAGACTATGCTAGCACAAGGACAGTTGCTAGCTTGTCAGTAGGCTTAGCCAGTCAATCGCTCGAAACCCCGTAATGACCATCAGTTGTGACCAGATGATCAAGTAGAGTGAACAATGCAACTACTGTCTTTATTAGCTGCTAAATGGCTCTTGTTAGAGGCGACAAGTAGTTATTCACAGAGAGCATTGATATTCTTCATTAGCAGATAGCTTATTTCACGGGACTACATGTTTTCATGACAAGCCAACAACGGTGATTGACTATGTTTGTTTTAAAACCATATTGTGTTTATCGCACATGACATGACTGTAGACAACAGAATCACAAACTTAGCTCTCCACTAAACTTGTAAACTATGACTTTTTGACCATCTACTTTATTCAGTTGTATATATTTCTTGGGCAGAAACAAGTTAATGAGGCTCATTTAGTCTAGTTTATTCAGGGGTATAATGCCTAATCATTTTTCGGTCTAGACTCGTTATTTGTGTGTATGTTTGAAATTACTATAACAGACTACAGCATAACACATCACCATGGCAGTTCATGCACGATCATTGTTTTACGTAAGCTTTTTGGACTCATTGCTCTTTAGGGCTTTATTGTTCTTTGCCATTTCATTGTTCTTTCCAGTCTCATCACAATAGTCGCTTTTATAAGTTGTTTATGTTCCCAAAAGTCTCACTTTTAGATTGATGGCACTCTTAAATCAAACACGCCTAATTCAAGCGGACTACTGTATCGGATGTTCATGCCTAAGCTGAGATTCCCTTTGACAACATATACTCTATTGCTGATACTATTACAATGAGACCTGATTGTGTTGACCAACGTCTGAACAAGACAACTGAAATAACTAGAAATTGAAAAAGACTAAATGATAGGTTGAGCATGTATATGGCTGACACCATTCGAGTCAATCTCTGAAAGCAGCTATTTTGGATAAAATGAGGTCAAGACTGTTGTCATAATCAATGAGGTTTCATTGAACCTTGTTTTAGCACAATATCATTATTGCTTCAATCATTCGTATACGCAAATACCTTAATCATCCGTCACTGAAATGTCTCTGATCATCATGATGTACTTCACTGGATCCATGTATCACAATTGGATCCGATTATTTTCAGAATATGTTACTTCTTGCTCACCGCGTTTCTAACTCGTCTAAACAATTTGCATTATCATGCTTGTTAGCCCTACTCTACTCATTGCATCTCTTGTAAGACTCCATGCGTTCCCATCACTTGCAATTATCCTCCTTTGTAACCCATGAGACTGTGATGGTTTCTTGTTTCACAGGTTTCTTTTCTTTTTCAGAATCCTTTTCGTGGCTCATGCTGCTTTACTCTGACTCTTATGTCTCTGACGTATACCACTGACAAGTTGTGCTTCCAAGCAACCCACACTCTGGGATCAGTCATTGACCTGATCAGGGATCCGCTCAAACATCTGATCCTTCTGGCTGACTTTTCATTTTTCTTCTTCTTATCCTCTTTTTTGCTTTGCCTTGCTACTCTACTTGTACTGCTGAACTCGCGCATATCATTGTCTTGCTTTTGCTTCAGCTCATCAGAGCTTCCGGAAGACACGATCATGTCGTTGTCAGTTACACAGCACTGTAATCTGCTGGGCTGTTATTTTAATTTCCGACGGAGTTTGATTTAGAGTTTCAGTGCGTGTTTGTCTTTTTTCCTGCCTATGGCGCTTCTGGCATAACTCTCTTTTACTTTTACCAACCCTTTATATACAACAGCCATAGTAAGTTATGCAAAGTCAGGTTCACACACAGAAAGTGCTGACCACTCCTCTTTTGGACCAGCTCAACCTTCGTGATGACACCAGATGGCAAGATCCTGGTCAGAGTGAGGACCAACATGAGTCCATGGCAGGTACTGATCTGTAAGCTGGAATACATATACAAAGCGTAAGTGTTGCTTGCACATAGCTATGTCACAAGTCATGACAGCAAAACTAAAAAAATAGAGAGAGGAATGCATGCCTTGGAAGATGTGTGTCAAGATGGCGATACGGCGTATACACAAAAGGATTGCCAAGTGTAGACAGTTGCGAGTACACAGCTTAGTAATGAATGCACGAGAAACAAAGACAGTAGAGTAAGCAAGAAGCTGTAAGCCGGAATACAATGTGTTACCGGTAAAGAGAGTAATGATGGCATATTCAGAGCAGAGACATGCAGACAATTAGTTGTTTACACAGAATGTTTGTTCCATACATCGAATTCACCAGCATCATATAACTGATTGATGTAGAGCAATAAGCATGAGTATGGATAACAACATGACTGACACAAGAACGAAAAAGGACTTGCTTCTCTAGCTTTATCTGTTGAGCCGTTGTTTGGACACATCACTGGCAAAAGTACCATGCATGTCATGTTGTTGATGGGGATAAAAGTGTATCTGTATGGTCGTGTACTTTTGATCGACATTTTGGATTACACTATAGGTCAGCTTATACAGACTACATTAGATGCAAGTGAATTGTGCACTGTAACTACATCATGCCTTGGACTGGTGGGCAAAGATTGTCAAGACATGTTGTAAGATGAAATTATCAGAGTGATAGTTGCATTGCATGCTACTGTATTCCAGCTCATGCTACTTTGCGTTATTGTATAATAACAGTATTATTGTTGCCTTGAAAAATAAAAGGCCTTGGATCAGTATGTATTGGTTACATTTTTTTGCTTGGTGTCTCTTTCTCAGCTTTTTTGTCTCTTCATATATCTCTCTTTTTTCTTTCTTTCTTTATATTGCTAGTTGTTTATACTATAGCTTACATTACAGATACCACTAAATTACTTAGCTTACCTTGCACATGTAAATATTGTCTATAAAGATTGCCATACCTAATCATGTCAACACTACTTGCATCTCTACTGAAATCCCAACTTGTTATTGTACCTTTATGCCTATGAGTAGCTTGTTCAGTGGTTATTTTGCATCGTATGAATAGTATATATATGTATATATACATACACTATTCTATGATGGCACTTGCCTGATATGCATTTACTTTCATATACCTGTAGACTGTAGCCTCAATTGTTCTTTTTTCATTTTGTTTTCTCGTAGCTTTCATGTGTAAGTACTAAGCGATGCGGATATAGGATGCATATATTTTGCTTTTTTTTTTTTTATTAATTTCGGGTCGTCCAAAAGTCAAAAGTCAGAAGCATGCATTCGATTGGCTCGATTTTGCTAAATCATTGTGGGCTAAAACAAATCAAAAAGACAACTTTGTCGCGTCATCTTCCATTTTCCTCTCTTTTCTTTTTTTTCTTTCACTATCCCCCTTTTTGTTTTTTCGCTATCTCCTTTTTCTTTTTTTGCTTTCGTTAAATCTATTCTTCGCGTCAAGGTAAGTTGTACTTTCCTTTCTCTTCTTCTTTCTTTCTTTCTTTTTATAAGTCCTGCACAACTTTCACCAATCCAAGAAGGCCCGGAAATATTACAGGAAAAAGTAAGTACAGCCATCACTTTTTGTCTCTTGCTTCTACGTAGCTCTGTACTAAAGGCCCTATAGATTGTCTTTTCTCACCTTTTGATCACGAACGGCGGCTGTCACTCTCGCTAGAATGTTCATGGCTCCATCATCTATGGTTGTGCGAGGCCGGTCCGCTAACTGAGTGCGCCATAGTAGACGTCACCATTCGATGATGCGGGTTTTGACAGCCATGTCCTAGTAATGCACTTTAATTGACGAAGTCTTGTGCTAGCTGCTGCCAGTGGAGAGCAGAGGCCTGGATGGAGGTTGGTGTGGGAGTACATGGTCAGCTGCCTTCACGCGGCTACTCCTGTGAGTAGCTTTCCGTAAAACAGAAAGTGAAACCAAAGGCTGACGATAGGATGGTGACTAGGTGAATGATTTGACTGAGTATAATCTTTTTTGGTCAAATATTTAGTATCAAGTATCTGGTCTCAAGAATCTGGTCTCAAGAATCTGGTTATGGTCTGATGTATATACCTATATTAAGTAGCAATGAGAAATATTAATTTACAAATCGAAAATAATAAAATTGGTTTCATTGTCTTTATAATTTATATTTCTGTATCATAAGCCATATTACAGTATGATATATGTACCATTACTCACAATGAAAGTGACAACTAGGAAACACGTCAAATAGATTCAATCATCGACAATCCTGTCACTACCTGCTACTGCCTATTTCTTTCTTTACTTTCACTGTTCTCTGACTATGCTATTAGTTCATCAAAGTATCATCACTATAACCATGTCATCACAATCATCACATTCAGCTTGTCTGCGAGAAATAAAGTATGATGATGATGGAATCTCTGTCATATAGACACTCATGATATGCTTAGAGTATTTGCACGATAAGAAAATGAACAAAGACAGTGTCAGACAAGGCGTGTGATGGTGTGCGTCAATCTATTTCCTTATTGTCACTTATCAGCATCATGCATGTCAGTTATGATATATCCATAACATTTGTCACTAACTATTACTTCATATAAGACAACCGTATAATACCACTTTCTCCAATTCTTTTGATTTGAAAAGCCTAATTTATTCTACAATGCATCAGTCAAAGCGTGAAGTCATTGTTCTCAATGTGTTCCATTGTATGTGATGGTTCATTGTTATTCCTTATTTATGTATTCACTTGTCTTGTCGAGTGAAGTAGCTGTGATAATCCTCAATATTAGCCTGATATTGCAATCAGTATATATCTGTGTATGTAAGTCATCAAAAGTATACTTTTATGCTGTAAGCACCTTATATACCCTCCTTGATGTCATCGTTTAGTCTAAAGCTATGATAGCTTGTATCTTTTTCTTTGCTTTGTATGTGCATATTTAGCATACTCATTTGTAGTGACAATCGTATAAGTCTGTCTCCTTCAAGTCTGTACAACGCAGTCTGATAAAGCTCCAAATGACATCAGAAACCAAAAACCAAGAACCAAAAAAAAGCGATGCCTTTTTCTACCTTTGTATGCTAAAGCTGTTCATACTGATACGAGTAGGGCTCATACAGGCAGTCTTCTTGACCTTCATGCGTGACGATGACAAACATGTTGCTGATCTGGAAAAGAGATGAGGCAAACTCGCTCAGGCAAGTAAGGCCAAAGACCAGGTTCATGTCACTGACACTAGTGAATATATGCGACTGTGTTGCTATGATATATGATGCGCTGTATGAACACTTCTGTAGATATTTGCTGATCGCCAGTAGGAAAAGACAGTAAAGCATGAGCTAAAAGGCGTGAAAAAAAAAGCGTGTCTGAGCATAGATGGCTTTCAACTTGCTGAGCCTGAAAACTTCGTTTTTCTCTCTCCTTCCTCATTTAAACATTTGGAGAATAGAAAATCAAGGAACAGCAAGTCATGCCTTGATTTGTCGTTTCAACCCAAAATCACTATTTTTTGCCCTTTTATGCCCCAAGCTGAGTATTGTAGGTAGCTACGGAATGCGTGATATAGCCAAGTGTCTCATAGGTGTAGACTATGTGTACCAAAGTCAAGTAGTGACCAGTCATAGCTACAGAGAACAAATGCTACTCGTTTACTTTTGTACAAGTTTTATAGACGAGGATGAGTTATTGGCTTGTTTTTCGTGAGAACACTCATAGTTGGTAGATGTGGCAGTACACTCTACTACATAATACTAGGTGTAGACACAATGTGTTTAACAGTATGAACCTATAACACATCATGTCAAATGAAAGCTAAAATGCAATGAAGCACCCTATAAACGCTCTTTTCCTTTAATATACTAGAAGTGTAGCAACGCTGATGATAGATATCAATCTTATTTCAACCAAACACATAGTAGCATGTTATATTCTAACTAACTTGTAGCTACATGCACTAACACTTTGAGCTCGAAATAGTAACAATGTGGTTCTTATTTACTGCCGACAAAGTACAAAACAATTAAATATACAGTCTCATTTCTCTAAATTAATCAAGGTTTCCGAATGACTGAATGCAACATTGAAAACAAAAAAGCACTTATGTAACATGGGCGGAATCACCCACATTTTTTGATATTTGTCTCTCAGAGTAGATGCCTTTAGTAGACAAAGTGAAGGATTTGTGGTGATATGACTGGATTGGGGCCAAATGATGGGTCAGTATATCAAGTAAGCGATGGAGAGAAAACCCAAGTCGGTCAAGGTGATACTCGTCACTTGATAAATATGCCAAGGATACCTACAGAGGTGTGTTTGTAAGTCTTATTATGACTTTTGAATGAACTGACTAAGCAAATAACTGACAAATTTATCATGATGGTGATCAACAGCTGTAATTTGCTTATACTCAGAGTCATTATGATAGAGCATTACATACAAGAGAAGCAGCTCATCTAGGTTTGCAACTCTTCATTTGTGTCATGCACATTTACATGTCGTGCTTCATTTACTATTCCATCCACACTTTAATGCAATAGAGATCAGTTGCAAGCTGTTTTACGTGTTTGTGTATGTGAGTGTTCATTTGTGCTCCAGCATACCACATACACAGTCATCAAAGTATGGCATGATTAAACTATGTTGTCAGAAGGATAGCACAAAAACTATTGCATACTTGTTTATCTGTAGCCTTGAACTGTTGTCAGTTCCCTGTACTATATAAGTTCATACACCTTCACTCGCTTGGTCTATTTTTTTCTTTTTTTGCTTTTCTACCCTATGTCATTATCATCGTTGCGCTTGTTTTTATCATACAGCAATACACATTCACTTCAGTCAAAGCATCGCAGTATATGCCAAGCCTTTCTCAGGATGTTCCGATCATCTTCACCCTAGTAGAGTGATACCATTTTATTCAAACATGCTTTGGTTACAAACCATGTCATCGATATATATACTCAACATACCTAACGCAGTTCTTTTCCACACACAAAACTTGTGCATATTATATGCTCTGATAGCCTTCAATCTCTTTCTCTCACTTTTGTTGTATCTGCTGTCACAAACCACTTTTCGTTTGACGTACTTTATCGTAGCTCTAAACACTAGTATGATCCTACTGATACCATTATGCTAAAAGATGGCTTAGGAATAAAGACAATAAAGACAATGAAGGCAATAAAAAAAAGTTTCATTATTCTCAATTTGAAAATATATTTTTATTGTTGTTCAGTACATATATACATATAGATGAGTGAACCTTCAATGCTATTGCTAGATACTTGACACCAGATACTTGGCGCTACACCATCAGAGGCCATTTGATTGCTTCTTTGCACATAATGAGCTTAGATTTTTGGTGCCATCTATGATCACCTGAGCAAGTATGTAGTCTAATTATTCAGTAATATAGCGTATGTTGAATAGAGAATATTAGGTAAAGCATGCACATATAATGCAGCAGTCCACTCGATTTAAGGGTCGTTGATACAACAGTGATGTTTCGAAGAAAATTATCACTCTCAAGTAAACAGACTCCAGTGATGAAAGTCCAATGAACAACGAAATGGCACACAACAGCAAAACCCTAAAGAACAATGAAATTCATGACATCAATGACAACAAAGAAATTAAAAGACTTGTGTGAATCAGTGAGCGTACATAAACCATCATGGCAATAGGCTATGCTGAAATTAGTGATAGCAATGCTAGCCACATAAATATGGAATTTAGATAGAAAGAGAACCAAAAGTTATATTACAGACTACAGTAAGCGAAATGAGCTGTATTGTGTTACTTTCACCAAACTTGCATATATATATAGCTGGATGTAGTGGATGATCAAAACGTCATGACGCACAAACATACTGGAATGCAGAGTTTGTATACCTGTTGTTTATAGTCATGTCAAATACGTTGGCCACTGCACGCTTTCAGTATAACTGTAGTCATTCACCGTTGTTGGCTAGTCATAAACACATGTCATTAAATCAGTCGAGTATCAATGGCCTCTGTAAATAAGCACGTGTAATCTCTAGCAAGAGCTATTTAGCAATCAATAAAGACAGTAGTCACATAGCTTACTCTACTTGATTATCTGATCACAATTGATGGTCATCAATGGATGTCTATCAATCGATTAGCTAGATCCGTCAACAAGCTAGCAATTGTCCCTATGCTAATGAAGTGGTTAAAGCACCCTGAACAACTTTCTTGTACTTGTAAGAATAATGTTCGACTAGTGGCCATGGCGTGTTTTATAAATATAGCCGCATATCCCTAGCAAACAGGATCAAATTATTATTTTATGACAAACAAATGATAGTGTTTGCTTTTTGTACAAATTTGGAGAGGGTTTCTTTTTTTTTCATGGCTGTAAACTATTGTAGTCGCTTTCATGCGTCTTTTATTTTGCTTCTACAGAATCACATTGAAATCAATTTAGCTTGGCTATACAGCAAAATAATAACCATATATTTAGTTGCCACTGTTTGAGCTTAATAAATCCTTCTTACAGTGATGTGTTATCTAATATACTGCATTTGATAAAATCATGTTTATTTTTTTTTTTGCTGCATAAAAAAAAGTCTCTTTTTGATATTTAAATGAGCTTTGGCTTTTTAGATAATTTCTTTTGTTATAAATCATAGTCATCTTGACAGAGATGTAAGCTTTCAGTTGATATTGTCTTCCATCTTACAGAGTTATTTTTAGCATTGCATTTATTTGTTCAATGATAGCTCCTGACATTATTGAATGTTATTCTAACGTTTTCGTCTCTGGTTTTTTACTCATCCATTGCTATAGAGTGAATATCTTTTAGCTTCAACTGACATCTAGGCTTCTAGACTTCTTTTGTTTTTGACTTTGTTGTTTTTTTTGTAACACAAGAATGCATTTCACTCTTTTTATTGTGTCTTTTCAAATCTGTTGCTAATACTTTTGCGCTATTTCATAGTTATTCTTCACACTCACACTCACACAAAAATAATGATGATTGTTATTGTAGCTTTCTATAAAATTTCCAACATTTCAGTATTTATTATTAACGAGATTATGAGATTAGAATAAGCAAGTTTTATTTCTGGATTGAAAATAAATTAGACTTCATTTACAACAAAAAAATGGCTTCTGAGATCTGTGTTATGTAGCTAAAGATATGGGTTCTTACAGGTAATATCGTAGGTTCAATCAACTATCCAACTTGAGATAACTCATAGTTGAAGATTTTAGGTCTTCAAGTATTACTATTAATAATATCATTTTGACAATGAATGCCAAATGAATCCTTAGGAAACAATAAATGGTTTTGCAGTAATTGGAAATCAATTTCAAGTCAGATGTTTTACATACAGACTCGAGATGAATGGAGATGAGAGTAAGAGGTTATCATTTGTTACAGGTATATGAAAAGCAACTGGTATTTAGCTGGAAGGGTGCACAGACCTCATAGAACAAGTCAGCACAACCGTCTATCATACATATCATAGTGCTAGAAAGTCGTAATCTAAAAGACTAAATTATTGCTTGAATAAACGTATGTCTAAGATCTTTAAAAGAAAAATTGTCTATCTTTATCGTACAACATTTCAGTTTCAGTCACCAATGACTCCTGTGAAACTCGTATGAACCATCGTGTCTGATATGTGAACAGACCAACTAGATATAGATACTGTAAAAATAGAAGGAACAAGCGTCTCTGCAAAAGATAGTAAAGATTGAGTATGTATGATTATATCACAGCAATTTGGAGGCTATAATCTGGCAAGAACATCTTGTCAATGAAGATGCTCAAGATTTTTAAAACGAAAATTGATCATATAAATTTCATCCCATGGATTTAATCGTAAAAATCTCTTGAAGTCTTTACTTGCGATATAAGATAAAACCAATGTTATATCTCGTTTTCACTTGAAGAATCAATCAAGTATTTGCTGTAGGTCTTTAATATACAAAAAAAAGTAATAAATTTCATTCAGAGTTCAGGCTGTAATTAGTATTTGATGACTACAGATTGAGTGCTTATTTATGTCTCAAATCATGAATAATTTCTAAAGCAGTAGGAACTTTATGAATTTTCCTCAGATTTTAGACTTGGATCCATAGTACTTATATAGTTCAGAAGTATGACAGCTATCCGGATTCGAATTTCATATGGATATTGTCAAGTCTAAGATTGTGACTACTTCTAAATTAGTATTTTAAGTTAGCTGTAGTTTAATATTAATAAAGAGCGCTCTTTCGTGTTCAAGTTACTATTACATAACCTGGATAATACATGGTGAGGCTCCAGGCTTACTGCTAAACTTACACAATTCCGTACACACACACACATACTACTATCACACATTCACCTGCCAAAAGGCGTCGTTTCTCGGAACCTTTATCCTATCCATCACTACTCGCTACTTTCAAGCAATCCACATCAGACAGCCCACCCAATTCACCAGATTCACAAACATCGACCTCGTCATTCGCAACGGCTCCTTCATCATTTTCTCTAGAACCAGTCAATATAGAAAGGGTAATCAATATGGACCCTACCACTTCACTTAGCAACATTTCTTCTACTGATTTCAATCAATATGTCTTCTTCGAACGCCTCCGTAACTTAGCGGTCAACACATACGAATTGAAAGATAGCCTTCGAGTTTGGTTAAAGAACTTTGAATTACAACTAGAATACGCAGGCATCCCCAATCCTGGGGATTGCATCCCTCAATTCGGCCGCTTTATGCCACAAGTGGTAAAGAACTTCCTTCCTACCATGTCTGTCGCCACCAAAGCTTCATGGGAATTGTTCAAGGAAGAGCTCCTTTTACACTTCGGGAAACCAGAGGAGGAAGAGAACAAAGAACTTTACAAACAGCTTAGAAACTGCAAACAAGCCATCCAAGAGTCGGTTAGACTTTTTAGTGCCAAGTGGCAACACCTGTTATCCATGCTGCCCACGGATCACGTTACAACAAATCAACAAATTAACATCTTTATTCAGTTGCTATCCCATCGGGAACTGCGTGCATCACTAACCACATATGTAGACATCAAATCAGTTACTAGTCTGACGGAAGTCATTAAAAAGGCAATAGAAATCGATGACAGAGCCAAACTAAACAGTGTTGACAGCCCCGCTACACAAACCCCGGTCACGAGAACCAATGAGGACCCGATGGACATAGATTATATGAACACTCACCCCAATTTTCAGAATAGATCCAATAGAAACAGAACATTTGTCCCAAGAAAAAATTTTTCCAACCAATCGCAACGCAGAGATACTAAATACAACTACAATCGCCAGCAACATACAGATCAACTCCAACACAACAGAATGCGACTATATGATAGAAATGGTAACCCTGTTTGTGGTCACTGCTTCAAAAGCCATCGCACAATTGATTGCAAATCACACAAACCCCATAGTACCAACATGGTAACCAATAACTCGCAAGATCATCAGGAAGAAGATATGGTTGGTTTAGATACACCAACTGAATGGCAAGAGGAATCAGTAGACTTTGTGGCAGTGGACGCTATCCATGCCTTGAGTGTCAACGCATTAGATAACCAACCTCATCGAAAAAGAATCACTTCACTCACATCAGTGTTCTCTTACAAAAATCAACACTTTCGATTACTCTGGGATACTGGCAGCACCATATCGGCTATCAATGCCAAAACAGCAGAACAATTAGAGCTTACCATCAACAAAACAACACAAATATGTTACACGGATGTTAACAATAACACAGCATTTTCTAAAGGAACAGCAAAATTGAGATTGTTTGGCGATGTGGAAATGTCATTCCACATTATAGAAGGCTTAGCACAACCTATATTAATTGGCTTAGATATAATGAAACAATGGAAAGCTGCCATCAACACTGCTAATAACACGGTGACAATTACATTACCTAACATCAATAAAAAATTACATATTAAAGCTTACACATTTCAACAAGTTGCTAACGCAATTTGTACGAACGAAAGTTCAAAACAGATAGATAACAGTAATACTCTCAATGTTTCCAGTTTCATACAATCGTTCGACGCAATAATAGCAAAAGAAGGGCAAAAGCCAACACTAACAACAATGATGGAATTTAATATTGACACAGCGAACCATCCACCAGTATACTCACCCCAAGACATTATCATCCGGACATACAACAGCAGATAGATAAAAAATTTGACGAACTTATAAAACAAGGAATAGTAACAAAAATAGACTTCACTAACTGGGGCTCGAACGTTTCAGCAATACCTAAACCAGACAAATCATTAAGACTATGTGGAAACTATGTAAAACTCAACTTGATTACGATAGCCATACACTATCCGTTTATAAATTTACATGTAGCACTACAATCCCTAGGTAAGGCCCGTATTTTTTCAAAACTAGATCTAGCCTCTGGGTATTACCAAATTCCTATCAAAGAGGAAGACAAGATAAAAACAACACTGGTGACAACAACAGGCAATTACATGTTCAATGTCATGGGTTTTGGTTTCAAAAATGCCCCGGCAGTCTTCCAATGCTTGATGGATAAAGTACTTGGCTCCAGCAAGTACAATTTCGCTATCGCTTATTTAGACGACATTATGATTTTCAGTCAAGATATGGATACTCACAAAAAACATCTGCAAATTATCTGCGAACAACTGCAAAAAGCCAACCTGTCCATCAATTTGAAAAAATGCGCATTTGCACTATCACAAATATCTTTCTTAGGCTTTTTGGTAACATCTGAAGGAGTGAAAGCCGATCCAAGAAAAATAGCACCCATATTAAAAATACCATCACCTACCAACGTAAAAGAGGTGGAACGATTTCTCGGCGCAGCGGGTGTATATCAAAAGTTTATAGAAAACTTCCAAATACTAGTAGAGCCGATTCGTAGACTAAAGAAAAAGACGGTAGAATTCCAGTGGGAACACGAACAACAAGAAGCATTCGAAACAGTCAAGAAGAAGCTTGCAGACTTGCCTTTACTGAGGCAACCAGACTTCAAACTCCCGTTCGAATTACATTGCGACGGTGCGTCTACCGCTGGTATCGGAGTGGTCCTTTGTCAACGGTTTTCAGAAAACACACCATATCCCTTAGCATTCGCATCCCGGGCTTTATCATACCAAGAAATGAAATATCCCATCAGAGAAATAGAAGCTCTGGCAATAGTATGGGGTATAAAGAAATTCAGGATGTATCTTGAAAGAAACAAATTCTATGTGTATACAGATCATTCCTCACTACAATGGCTTTTACAGTCTTCTCCAGATAGGCAACCAAGAATATGGCGTTGGTGCAACTTTTTACAGACTTATGACTTTGAGGTAATATACATTAAAGGTGCAGATAACAAAGTAGCAGACCTGTTATCAAGAAATCCGATCAACTCCATCACCACCACAAAATTTTGGCTGTTAGCCAGACAAGAACAACTACAACTTTGGGAAAAAGAGCAACAAAAAGATGAACATATAAAAAATCTTCGCCAATCATCAAGTAACAACATAAAACAAATAGGCAACATACTTTACAAAATAGTACCAAAACAACAAGCACATATGAAGAACAACATTTTCATAATAGTACCTACACATATGATCGATACAGTATTACAACAATACCACACTTCATTATTTGCAGGACACGGTGGTATCAAGAAAACAAAACACCTAATCCAAGCAACAGGATTATGGTGGGCAACATTAGATCAAGACGTAACAACATTCGTAAAAACGTGTATGAAATGTCAACAAGTAAAGGGCACCAGAGACTATCACTATCAATTGACTTCAACAGCGTCCGATAGGCCATTTACAAAAGTTTATCTGGATTATTTAGGACCTTTACCTACCTCCGAATCAAATAATCAATATATACTAGTAGTGATTGACGCTTTTTCTAGATACGTAGAACTTTTCCCTACAAGATCAACGACCACTATGGAGTTTGCTCACATTTTCTATAACTCTTTTATTCTTCGACACGGAACCCCGTTAATAACAATGCATGATAACGGCTCTCCCTTTGGAACAGAGTTTCACAAACAATTAGCAAAATACTTATCAATTCAAACAGAATTCTCGTCACCCTCGATAGCTGCATCCAATGGCTTAGTAGAAAGGTTCATGAAAACACTGAAAGAAATGATACTGCTGTATGTCAACCAAGAAGAAATTGTCAAAAAATGAGATTCAAAACTATCAATCATCCAATTTACGTACAACAATCAATACCATTCAGCAGTAAAAACATCACCATTTGAACTGGTTCATGGTAGAAAAGCTATTACACCTTTATCCACAATCAATGAACAAGAATCACCTCCAAAATACAGAGGACAAGAAACCCCACAGTCGCACTATGCACAAAGAATCAACACTGAATTAAACAAAGCTTTCGAAATTGTATGGCAATATCAAACAAAATATCACAACCCTTCAGAACAACCTGTCAAATACAAAATTGGTGATCGCATTTTGGTTTTTAATACAAAACTTACAACAGCAAAAATCCCAAGAAAATTGATGTACAACTGGTTAGGACCGTACAAAATAACGAAAATGCTTTCGGAAACAAGATTCGAAGCAAAAAGCATTGATTCTGGCAAAACAATCCACAATGTACACGTATCAATGGTCAAACCATATCACACGTAAAAAAAAAAAAAAAAACCAGAGGGGGAGCAACAGATCATTCTTTATTTCTTTATTTCTTTATTTCTTTATTTCTAGTAGATGAAAAGCAAACTCAAGAGGTCGTTGAAGAGTAGCCTAAGTTCTACCCTAGGGGGGGAATGTCAAGTCTAAGATTGTGACTACTTCTAAATTAGTATTTTAAGTTAGCTGTAGTTTAATATTAATAAAGAGCGCTCTTTCGTGTTCAAGTTACTATTACATAACCTGGATAATACAATATCAGGTCTGAGTCTGTATCTGGGTTTAATAGGAGTTCAGGCCAAAACTGGCATTAAACTTGCACTTCTTTTTTTGGCAGTGACTATATAATAGATCCACATTAAGCGTAGCACTTTTCTTTTTCTTTTTTTGTCACAAACATAGAAAAATAAACAATGCACCATGAAAAAAGGGAATCTATCTCGGAAAGGAAGTCTAACTAACAGGCAAAACGATATTAGAGGATCATCATCCGTCATAGATAGGGAAAGCCAATAAAGCCAAAAAAAAGCCAAAGCAGTTGTCTGTAGTGTAAAATGACTCTGGCTATAGATTAGCTGTAAACACCATGTAGCTAGTAATTGGATCCAGAAGATAGCAACAAAGGTCTGAACTTTTTTGCTTATCAGGTATAGCAAAATGCTCAAATGTATGGGAGATAGATAACCAGGAGAAATAACGAGAAAGAAAGAAAATTGATTGGTTCTTACCAAACAGAGTTAGTGATACATGAGAAAGTTAGTTCCCATGAAAGCAAAGAGTGGGCGTAATGATTATGCATGAAAATGAGATCGTGCTAATAGGTATGATTCAATAAAGAAAGTTAGGCTAATGCCTCAGATTTTGTTTAAAAGAAAAGACTCTTATTTCGCATTTTTTTTCTCTTTTCTTTTTCTTTAGTTTCATTCAAACTACAAAGTCATTTATACTACAAAACCTCTAAAACTGCAAAAACCACTTTTGATCTATCTCTCTTCACTTGTCATGGTGCTCTCTCATTGTCTTGGTCTTTCTTTTCTTTCAAGCAAGCTGTCAGATTAGTTCTCTTTGTTCCTTTTGTCATCACTTGGTATGATCATCATTTTTCTCTTTTCACGAATTTACTTTATCTTTTCTAATAGTCTAATTCTAACTAACTCAAATCTAAAACACAAACCCCATAGGTCTCAATCTCCAACGCCTCTCTATTCATCTATCTGTCTGGCATGCTCAAAGTCTTGGGTCTTCCTCTCTGTCTTTCAGTATCTGCGGCATCCGCCAGGGTACGACGCTTCGGCAAAAGGCTACTAGCTACTCTGGGCCATGAAGGTAGGCTTTAGCCTAACTTGTAGGCCCGTTAGGGGTAGGGTAACAGGGGAGGGAGGATCCATACTTTTCAAGGCGATTTACGTTATGGTCTTTATTGGCTGACTCTTTATGGTTTCCTTGGATGACTCTCTATAATCTCTTTGGCTGGCTTTTCGCGTCTTTGTTTTGCTCTTTGTTCTGCTCTTCTTTCTCATTCACAAGCAAAAAATCCAAAAAAAAAACCAACAACGAAATAGTCAATGTCTATTTGCTTTTCTGTCTCTATATTTCTTATTGCTTCAAGCCACTCTCCTCTGTTATTTTACATCAAAAAAGCTCTAGTCACTTCACATCATATTCTACTCAATTCATTGGACAATTTTTTTTTGTACTTGTTGGCAAAATTTATAAAAAAACCTTAATAAACATTACTTTACTATCATACTGAAAAAGAAAGCAGAAAAAGAATACTCTTATATCATACTTTTTCTTTGTAATTGAGACTAAATTATACTCAAACTTTTGAAAAAATAAGAAAAAAAAAAGAAACCTGGAATTAATGTGTGAGACTTGAGCGAAAACTTACACTTTTCTTGTTAGACAAAAACTGCAGTTGAGCCAACGACTCTGACAATAGCCACGATACCTCTTCTTCAGTAATTTAAGCATTCTTTGAAGCGTCTCAAAGCTGTTTGTACCTTTTATAATGGATCGATCGATTCAAGCAAACAAAGAAAAAAGGGGGAAGCGGTATCATGATTTTGTCAAACAAACAAAAGTTTGACTTTTTTTTGCTTGGTATTTCTCTCAAGTATTCTTTTTGTTGTTGTTGTCACTATTCTTTCTCTATACTCATTGCTATTTTATTACGTCTATAGTAAGATGCAGAGTCTTTTTCCTTTTTGTCAATCTCGACTGTGATTTCTTTTTTTTTTTTTTTTTGGAAGAATGGCGAATGCTTCTAAGATCCCGTTACAAAGCACATGAGCTTGAGCTCATTTCAACTTTTTTCTCTCTTTATGCAAAATGTAATCATTTTATTAATTTGTAAAACAGAACAAAAATAAAAAGGATGAAATGTGATTTAGCTTGTGAGTAACTTTTCGTCAAAAGGAAGCAAAACCAAAAGCTGGCAATAGGATAGTGTTCGGGCGAATGGCATAACCGAGTGTGTTCTAGCTAGTGTCAAGCATCTATTGTCAAACATCTGGCTATGGTCTGGCAGATATAAATACACTAAATCTCAACAGAAACATATATTTGCAAATCAAAAACAATAAAAATAGTGTCATTGTCTTTGTAGTCATCATGTCTAAGCCATAAGCCATAAGCCATAAGCCATAAGCCATAAGCCATAAGCCATAAGCCATAAGCCATAAGCCATAAGCCATAAGCCATAAGCCATAAGCCATAAGCCATAAGCCATACCATAAGCCATAAGCCATAAGCCATAAGCCATAAGCCATAAGCCATAAGCCATAAGCCATAAGCCATAAGCCATAAGCCATAAGCCATAAGCCATAAGCCATAAGCCATAAGCCATGTAGTACTGTAATAAGGGTGCCATTGTCAACAGTAATAGCAACACCCAGAATACACGTCAAGTAGATTTATTCATCTTGAATCCCATCACTATCTACTATTAACTTTAGCTTTAGCTTTAGCTTTCATTACTTTCATTACTTTCATTGTCCTCTGAGAATGTTATCACTTCATCATATCATCATTATTCAAAGCATGTCATTAGAATCGCCACATTCATCACATTTACGAAACATACAGTACAACAATAAGATATCTGTCATATTGACACTTGTGCTATGGTTGGAGGCATTGTATGAAACGTGTGTTTGTATGCGTCACTCTATTTGCTTGTTGTCACTGATCAGCTTCATGCATGTCCATCATGGCATATCCACAACATCTGCCACTAACTATTGGATTTATATGACACAATCTCATGTTAATGCTTTTTGCAACTCTTCAGATGTTAATTTTTTAATCTGCTTTATAGCGCATCAGCTAAGACCTCAGTTTATTGTTCCTAATGGCCTATTTGTTTGTGATGGCCCAAATGTTTGTGACAGCTTTATTGTTGTTCTTTGTATGATGTATTCACTTGTCTTGTCGAGTGAAGTAGTTGTGATTAATCCTCAACATTAGTCTGATATTGCAATCACTATATATCTGTGTATGTATATCATCAAAAGTATACTTTTATGCTGTAAGCACCTTATATAACCTCTTTGTTGTCATCGTTGCGTCGAAAGGTGCGATAACTTGTACCTATGTCTCTGCTGTGTATGTGCATGTTTAGCATACTCATTTGTAGTGACATTTAAATGAGCCTATTTCCTTCAGGTCTGTACAACACAGCCTAATAAAGTTCCAAATGACATTAAAAAATAAAAGCAAAACCCCAAAACAAAGGATAGCGATAACTTTATCTACCTTTGTATGCTAAAGTTGTTCATACTGATACGAGTAGGGCTCATACAGGCAATCTTCTCGACGTTCTTGCGTGACGATGACAAACATGTTGCTGATCTGGAAAAGAGATGAGGCAAACTCGCTCAGGCAAGCAAGGCCTGAGACCAGGTTTATGTCACGGACACTAGTGAATATATGCAACTGCGTTGCTGTGATATATGATATACTATATGAGCACTTCTGTAGATAATTGCTGATCACCAGTAGGAAAAGGCAGTGAAGCATGAGCTAAAAAGAAAAACAAAAAAAAAGCGTGTCTGAGCACGGATGACTCTCAACTTGCTGAGCCTAAAAACTTCATCTCTCTCTCTCTATCTCTCTTTTTCATTCAAACATTTGGATAACATCTTGATTTCTCCAAGATATATCGCTCATACAGTGTGATGTTGATCATAACATTATTTCGCTGCAACAACAAAAATACCATTTCACAAGCATAAGGCAAAGCAAGCATGATTATCCTTTGACTTGCTTACCACCCTGTATATCTCTAAGTGAACCAATGACTCTGAAGTCGCTTTTTTTTTTCATTGTCCATCCTAATAATCTTTTCCAGCACACTGTCTTTTAACTGAATAAAAAAGTACATAGTGAGGGATGAACAGTCAGCCACATTTTTTTTACATACAAACATGTATAGGTATATCTATGTGACCTTTTATTCTCTTTTCATGTTCCTTCATTTCTCTTTTACAATAGTTCTGAATCATTCTATGCTATCACACTACAGCCGCTTTCCCCTGACTTACTGCTTGAACTCGTCAAATATCCTTTCTCAACATGTTCTTGATTTCAGTGATCCACTAGGCGCAACGAATAACAGATCTTCATCCACTATCATCCAACAAGTCCTTCTCTCTGATCTGACATAATCAATTGTATGCTTTTGCACTTGTCTCCATTATCATAGGCTGAACATTTCCCTAGTGTCGTTCATACCTTTTAGCTCCTTTCTTCTCTACTCTTACCGACTATTGTTCTGTCTAGACTTGAAAAGGCTATAATGTTTGTAGTCATCCCATGCTTAGTATTCATCATCCAACATCCAACATCCAATATCCAATATCCAATATCCAATATCCAATATCCAATATCCAATATCCAATATCCAATATCCAATATCCAATATCCATATCTTGCACTTATCATTTAATGTGGTGTTGTGTTTTGTCTTCTCCTATCTCAATCTTTGTCTTTGTTTTTTTCTAGACTGGAAATATTCATAGTATGTTGCCGGCACAATCACTTACTTATCCAGCTCTTCCTCTTTCTCTTTTGTCTTCTTCGCCTCATGCCAAGTCAACTTTGCCGCTTACTACATCTCTCTTGCTATTTTCTTTTTCCTTCGGTATACTAACATTGTGCCATCTAGTTGTATGGCTAGTGACTCTTCTTTTTTTCTCTGTTATAACCTTGATAAGATAGAGCTGTTGTTTGATAGTAGCTGCTTTTCTCTTCTTTCGTATAATGTTCCTCTGACAAGTTGCTGACTGAAGGACTGCTGGCTACAGCAAACAAATGTAAAGCGAAAAAAAAATGTCATGGAGCGGATCACAAGTTTTTTAGGTCAAGCCTCAGCAACGCGGTATCCAGGAAAAAGCGATCGAGAATAAAAGCTGCCAAGTTGTGTCATAGAGCATCTTTCGTTGTTTTGTTTAACTTTTGGTCTAGTTGATTTGACTCTAGCGTTGTGATGTGTGAGAGAGAGACAGATAAAGAAATAAGAAGAGGGAAGAAATAAAAGTACGCGTCAGAGGGTGAGAAGCGGAAGATTTATTTTTAGCCGATGGACAAATAAGGGATTACGTGTAACTGTAAGGGGATTGCCGGACGAATTATTTTCCGAAGGAAGTGTCGGCATCGCTACTTTTGCCGTCCCGACCGAAGCAGCGGGGATAAGTTAACAAGCCTTTTTTGGAAAGAGGGTTCAAAGGAGTTCTATTTTTATTTTTATGGGGGGAGGGATCAATGGAAATGACCTGTTGAGAAGGTAATTCATGCAAAAAACAGCCTTCAAGATAAAGCACTGTATTGAGTTAGGCAGATAGTAAAAGTCAGCTTGCCTGCAACGAAAGCTCTTGATTATCACTGTTAGACTTCAGGCAGCTGCTTATAGCTTGACAGCGGCGAATTAGAGCTTGATGACAGAAAGATACCAATGAAGTGTGCTAAGCAATGATCTTTTTGACTGCACTTGAATCAACTGCTTATATCGCATGTCAATGTTAATACATTAGCGTCATAGCAACAGTAAAAAGAGATCAACAATACCTATCATACTGCTGTAGCATCACCTTGTGATGTATACAGTACAAGACACAAGTAGCCAAAGATAAAGAAAGATAGCTCGTAATCTAATAGGTCAGTCTTTTATTGTTACTACAGTTGCATTATCATTGCAGAATACCACATTTCGTAGTTGTAGAACTGAAGCTCACTTTTGAATCACAAAAACTTGTTGTGATGAAACAAAAATTCCTGTCATCAGGAATTATTCTACATCTATTTACATAACACGAAATTATTCTTATACATATTATGCCTAGTTTATTCAGAAAGCAGATAGTTTCCTGAAAGCCTAAATTTATCATTGAGCATAGTCAAAGTGTACGCAGTAAGAGCATAAATATTTTCAAACATCAACACATGTTACTACAAAGACTCTATCCATGATATAGCATTTACGTACGACGCAAAATGAAGCTTGCTTTTCCTGACTTTTTTCGAAAGTTATAGTTGGGTCGTGATCGGAGACTTCATTGCTGCAACGGATGTTTATAGTCAGTATGGTATAACTAAAAGAATACTAATCTTTAGAGCGAAAGCATGATTCGTCAAGTGAAAAGTATTCTTGTGACCACAGGCACTGCACAAGTCAGAGAAATAGTTCAATGGCTATCCGAATATACAAAATGCACAAGTTTTGTGTGAGACAAAGAACTAGGTCAAGTATCTTAAATATACACACTGATGGTATGATCTGTAATTATGTTATGTCTGAATAAAATGGTAAAGTTATATTACGATGAAGATGATCGAAATTTCTTGAGAAAGACTTGGCATATAGTGCGATGCTTTGACTGATAGAAACGTGTATTGTTGTATGATAAAGACAAGCTCGATGATGATGATGATACAGAGTAAAAAAAAAGCAAACAGTAAACAAAGAGTAAGCGAGTCAAGGCACTTGAACTCATATAACACAAAGTGCTGATAACAGCTCAAAGCTGCAGATGAATAAGTCTGTGATAGTTTCTATGCTATCTTTTTGACAACATAGTTTGATTAGGCCATACTTTGATGACTGTGTCTCTGATATGCATAGAGTACAAGTACACATTTGCATATATATATATATATATATATATATATATATATGTATATATATATATATGTATATGTATGTATAACAGCTTGTAGCAGATCTCAATTGCAATAAGATGCAAGTGGTATAGCAAATGAAGCATGACATGCTAATGCGTATGACACAAATGAAGGGTTGAAATTCTGAATAAGCTGCTCCCCTTGTATGTAATGATCTGTCATGATGACTATAAAGACTGATAGGTTACAGTCGTTGACAGTCACTCTGATGCGTATGTTAGATATCTGGTCTACCATTTCATTCAAAAGTCACGACTTGACATGGAAACTCAAGTCTGTATGTATTGTCAATATACTCCTTGACAAGCGAGCATCACTTTGACTGACTCTGGTCTCTCTTTATTGTTCACTTGACATAATGACCGGTCTTTAGATCCTAATCCAGCCATATCAATGCAGATCTCTCAATTTGTCTGTTAATAGCATCTATACTAAGAGATGAATCTCAAAAAATGCGTACTACTTTGTTCATATCATATAACTGCCTTTTTGTTTTCGATGTCTCATTCGATCATATTGAGATTTTGACCAATTTAAAGACTTCAGAGTGTATACCCGATCATGTTCTATTTTGTATGCAATGAATAAAAACCACAGGGTTTTCTCTTCAATCTCAGAGCGTTAGTGAATTTAACTATAAGCTAACTATTATATAATCAAGCATTATGTGTTTGATAAAACAGAATATTGATATCTACTGTTAGTACTGTTACACTTCTGGTAAAATAAAAGAACTGTGTGCTTATTGGGTGCTTTATTGGGATTAGGTCTTTGTTTAGCATGCCATATTGTAGAGTCAAAGTATTAATGCATCATGTCTGCGCCTATTATTATGTGGTAGAGTATAGTGCCACACCAATCCTCTATGAGTTTTCGCTCGGGATTTGAGCTAATTATCCGTCTTTATCTATACAATCTGCATAAAAGCTCACGAGTTAGAGATTTCCGTATAACTATGACTGATCACTATTTGGCTTTGGTAGGAGCAATCTACATTTATCAGTCTCTTGGCTATACCAAGCATTTCATAGCTGCCTATAACGCTAAACTTGGAACATAAAAGTGTGGAAGAGTAACAATTTTAAGCTGATATGACATTTTAAGGCATGACTTGCTTTTCTTTGATTTTCTATTTTCCAAATGCTGGAATGAAAAAGAGAGATAGAGAGAGAGAGATGAAGTTTTTAGGCTCAGCAAGTTGAGAGTCATCCGTGCTCAGACACGCTTTTTTTTTGTTTTTCTTTTTAGCTCATGCTTCACTGCCTTTTCCTACTGGTGATCAGCAATTATCTACAGAAGTGCTCATATAGTATATCATATATCACAGCAACGCAGTTGCATATATTCACTAGTGTCCGTGACATAAACCTGGTCTCAGGCCTTGCTTGCCTGAGCGAGTTTGCCTCATCTCTTTTCCAGATCAGCAACATGTTTGTCATCGTCACGCAAGAACGTCGAGAAGATTGCCTGTATGAGCCCTACTCGTATCAGTATGAACAACTTTAGCATACAAAGGTAGATAAAGTTATCGCTATCCTTTGTTTTGGGGTTTTGCTTTTATTTTTTAATGTCATTTGGAACTTTATTAGGCTGTGTTGTACAGACCTGAAGGAAATAGGCTCATTTAAATGTCACTACAAATGAGTATGCTAAACATGCACATACACAGCAGAGACATAGGTACAAGTTATCGCACCTTTCGACGCAACGATGACAACAAAGAGGTTATATAAGGTGCTTACAGCATAAAAGTATACTTTTGATGATATACATACACAGATATATAGTGATTGCAATATCAGACTAATGTTGAGGATTAATCACAACTACTTCACTCGACAAGACAAGTGAATACATCATACAAAGAACAACAATAAAGCTGTCACAAACATTTGGGCCATCACAAACAAATAGGCCATTAGGAACAATAAACTGAGGTCTTAGCTGATGCGCTATAAAGCAGATTAAAAAATTAACATCTGAAGAGTTGCAAAAAGCATTAACATGAGATTGTGTCATATAAATCCAATAGTTAGTGGCAGATGTTGTGGATATGCCATGATGGACATGCATGAAGCTGATCAGTGACAACAAGCAAATAGAGTGACGCATACAAACACACGTTTCATACAATGCCTCCAACCATAGCACAAGTGTCAATATGACAGATATCTTATTGTTGTACTGTATGTTTCGTAAATGTGATGAATGTGGCGATTCTAATGACATGCTTTGAATAATGATGATATGATGAAGTGATAACATTCTCAGAGGACAATGAAAGTAATGAAAGTAATGAAAGCTAAAGCTAAAGCTAAAGTTAATAGTAGATAGTGATGGGATTCAAGATGAATAAATCTACTTGACGTGTATTCTGGGTGTTGCTATTACTGTTGACAATGGCACCCTTATTACAGTACTACATGGCTTATGGCTTATGGCTTAGACATGATGACTACAAAGACAATGACACTATTTTTATTGTTTTTGATTTGCAAATATATGTTTCTGTTGAGATTTAGTGTATTTATATCTGCCAGACCATAGCCAGATGTTTGACAATAGATGCTTGACACTAGCTAGAACACACTCGGTTATGCCATTCGCCCGAACACTATCCTATTGCCAGCTTTTGGTTTTGCTTCCTTTTGACGAAAAGTTACTCACAAGCTAAATCACATTTCATCCTTTTTATTTTTGTTCTGTTTTACAAATTAATAAAATGATTACATTTTGCATAAAGAGAGAAAAAAGTTGAAATGAGCTCAAGCTCATGTGCTTTGTAACGGGATCTTAGAAGCATTCGCCATTCTTCCAAAAAAAAAAAAAAAAAGAAATCACAGTCGAGATTGACAAAAAGGAAAAAGACTCTGCATCTTACTATAGACGTAATAAAATAGCAATGAGTATAGAGAAAGAATAGTGACAACAACAACAAAAAGAATACTTGAGAGAAATACCAAGCAAAAAAAAGTCAAACTTTTGTTTGTTTGACAAAATCATGATACCGCTTCCCCCTTTTTTCTTTGTTTGCTTGAATCGATCGATCCATTATAAAAGGTACAAACAGCTTTGAGACGCTTCAAAGAATGCTTAAATTACTGAAGAAGAGGTATCGTGGCTATTGTCAGAGTCGTTGGCTCAACTGCAGTTTTTGTCTAACAAGAAAAGTGTAAGTTTTCGCTCAAGTCTCACACATTAATTCCAGGTTTCTTTTTTTTTTCTTATTTTTTCAAAAGTTTGAGTATAATTTAGTCTCAATTACAAAGAAAAAGTATGATATAAGAGTATTCTTTTTCTGCTTTCTTTTTCAGTATGATAGTAAAGTAATGTTTATTAAGGTTTTTTTATAAATTTTGCCAACAAGTACAAAAAAAAATTGTCCAATGAATTGAGTAGAATATGATGTGAAGTGACTAGAGCTTTTTTGATGTAAAATAACAGAGGAGAGTGGCTTGAAGCAATAAGAAATATAGAGACAGAAAAGCAAATAGACATTGACTATTTCGTTGTTGGTTTTTTTTTTGGATTTTTTGCTTGTGAATGAGAAAGAAGAGCAGAACAAAGAGCAAAACAAAGACGCGAAAAGCCAGCCAAAGAGATTATAGAGAGTCATCCAAGGAAACCATAAAGAGTCAGCCAATAAAGACCATAACGTAAATCGCCTTGAAAGTATGGATCCTCCCTCCCCTGTTACCCTACCCCTAACGGGCCTACAAGTTAGGCTAAAGCCTACCTTCATGGCCCAGAGTAGCTAGTAGCCTTTTGCCGAAGCGTCGTACCCTGGCGGATGCCGCAGATACTGAAAGACAGAGAGGAAGACCCAAGACTTTGAGCATGCCAGACAGATAGATGAATAGAGAGGCGTTGGAGATTGAGACCTATGGGGTTTGTGTTTTAGATTTGAGTTAGTTAGAATTAGACTATTAGAAAAGATAAAGTAAATTCGTGAAAAGAGAAAAATGATGATCATACCAAGTGATGACAAAAGGAACAAAGAGAACTAATCTGACAGCTTGCTTGAAAGAAAAGAAAGACCAAGACAATGAGAGAGCACCATGACAAGTGAAGAGAGATAGATCAAAAGTGGTTTTTGCAGTTTTAGAGGTTTTGTAGTATAAATGACTTTGTAGTTTGAATGAAACTAAAGAAAAAGAAAAGAGAAAAAAAATGCGAAATAAGAGTCTTTTCTTTTAAACAAAATCTGAGGCATTAGCCTAACTTTCTTTATTGAATCATACCTATTAGCACGATCTCATTTTCATGCATAATCATTACGCCCACTCTTTGCTTTCATGGGAACTAACTTTCTCATGTATCACTAACTCTGTTTGGTAAGAACCAATCAATTTTCTTTCTTTCTCGTTATTTCTCCTGGTTATCTATCTCCCATACATTTGAGCATTTTGCTATACCTGATAAGCAAAAAAGTTCAGACCTTTGTTGCTATCTTCTGGATCCAATTACTAGCTACATGGTGTTTACAGCTAATCTATAGCCAGAGTCATTTTACACTACAGACAACTGCTTTGGCTTTTTTTTGGCTTTATTGGCTTTCCCTATCTATGACGGATGATGATCCTCTAATATCGTTTTGCCTGTTAGTTAGACTTCCTTTCCGAGATAGATTCCCTTTTTTCATGGTGCATTGTTTATTTTTCTATGTTTGTGACAAAAAAAGAAAAAGAAAAGTGCTACGCTTAATGTGGATCTATTATATAGTCACTGCCAAAAAAAGAAGTGCAAGTTTAATGCCAGTTTTGGCCTGAACTCCTATTAAACCCAGATACAGACTCAGACCTGATATCCATATGAAATTCGAATCCGGATAGCTGTCATACTTCTGAACTATATAAGTACTATGGATCCAAGTCTAAAATCTGAGGAAAATTCATAAAGTTCCTACTGCTTTAGAAATTATTCATGATTTGAGACATAAATAAGCACTCAATCTGTAGTCATCAAATACTAATTACAGCCTGAACTCTGAATGAAATTTATTACTTTTTTTTGTATATTAAAGACCTACAGCAAATACTTGATTGATTCTTCAAGTGAAAATGGGATTCAAAATTGGCTTTCTGATCATCTTCTCGGTTGAAAGAATGCCAATGCTAGATCTTATCCCCTGAATTGATGTGGTTCGATGATACATAGTCGGCCTTTACTATCTCTTGCAAAGGCGCTTGTTCTATTTATTTTAACAATATCTATTTTCTAGTCGGTCTGTTCACATATCAGACACGATGGTTCATACGAGTTCCACAAAAGTCATTGGTAGTTGGAACAGTTACGCTGTACGATAAAGATAGATTATCTTTTGACGATCTCAAACACACCTTTAACATTTAATAAGTTGTATGGAAAGTTAGGGCTAAGAAAATCACCTTTTTTGGTGTTTTAGTACCACCTTTAAGTTTACTCGACAAATATAGATGTTGTATACCTTCCATATATGTCGAGTAAATCTTTCAAATGAAAATAAAAATTATATGTTTTCATTGTAGAATAGCTAAAATGATCAGATTTTATATTTCTATCTTTCTTTAGGGATATCTTAAAAACTCCTTAAAATGTAAAATTTAACTAGTCTTCAAATGATGATATTCAATTCATTAAGTTTAGACATGTTGAAATTTTCAAAGAGTGAAATCGCTCAATCCAGACAAAAAATCTGATTGCTTGCTCAATTGTTTTTACCAAAGAAAAAGTTTATGTGGAAGTTCCTCTTTTTAGGGCTGTATTTTTTTAGTTTTAGATATATCTTTATATGTTATTAAGTGTAGAACCATAATTCAGGTAAAACTAAGGATGCTTTCGTGAAAAAATTAAAAGGGGTGTATGGTAATCTTCATCATCTGGAGTAAAAGAAAAAGAAAAAAAAATGAGAAAAGGGGGGGTTGGGGGTCTCCCCCCACTTCCAAAAAATATCCCAAACCTCTTTGAAGCAAGCCATTCTCATGATCTATGGAATAGTCTTCTGGCCATTGTGTATAGAGCAGAAATAATGTAGAGAGATTCATATATTAGCATACAATTCATCTATACACAACAGCGTGAAGCACACAAGCCATGATATCAGAAGAATAATTCATTATGCTGACTCATTGTCAGAAGGTGGGTATCCAGGTAGAGAGATCCTTTAATAAGAACTATAGGCAAATAACATAGCATTTCTCTATTTGAAAATTGCTTCATTCTTATAATTAATACTTGTCTTTGATGTACTCGTATCTATTTGTTTCTCTTACCAGTTCAAGTAAAACCAGCTGGCCATTAAATACCAGAATCAGTTTATGAAAGTTATCAAGAAGCTGTGTAAACAAAGTAAGTTGTCTAAGAAAACATTTACATTATATAATGATGTTGCTAAAATAAAGACAAAGTATTGACACTCTTATTGCTTAGTCAGGTATTTTTTTGAAGTCTAAATAGCGTTGAAGTCTTGAACCTCTTACAGAGGACTAATAGTCAGTATCATCGGTAATATTTCGTAACTAACTTTCTCTTCTTTTGACATTTAGTAAGATGTCGACAAAAATGATTTAAGAAAAGTAATTATAAATCATTTTCAAGCTTATTTACTGTCTGATTATTTTCTTGATTTGCCTTATTTTCTATACCCAATTCATTTACTTCTATAGTTTGCTGGCAAGTTTAATCTGTGGAGCTGAAGCGTTTAAGCAGTTGTTTGAATAACCAAAAATCGTATGAGGATAAACTGCTATATATTCATCGATTGTAAGTCTCTTATTGATGAACTAAGCTGCGTAATCCTTTACCAACAGGGTACTAGAACAATGATTCAAAAGCTAGTTGAATGTGAATGCTTTACCTTATAATGTATAAAGTAAGAACAATAAATCACAGCACACTAGTAAGCTGTTTGATTTACTCCTCTTTAGTAGTATAGTTGACATCAATTGCAATACGATCAGAATAAGTTTAGGAAATTAATTAGATCAAAGAGAATACTATGTACATTCAAATTGATGTATTGCTTAAATTTTTCATATAAATAGTATTCTGGCTAATAGTATACATCTTTTTGTGAAGCATGAAGTCTATTGTCAGTGATCACAAATTGAATCAGAGATGAATGATAGAAGTCATATTTAAACAAAGAACCCAAATAGAACAGTTGGCTAACTGTACTTGAGGCTCCGTAACTGATAAGTAATTTGTACGATGCCAGTGATGTTTCAAATGAAGGCTCTCTAATCTGAATGCTGAAAATAAATAAATAAATTAAAGTTGAATTGGAATCGATTTTAGACATACAAAGCTAAGCAATCAATCTACACTGTACAAATACAACACATATCATGATTACTCAAGCTTATGTCTTATTTCAAGCTTGTGTTTCTTTTGTTAATAGTATTGTTATTGTCATTATTGTAGCCATATGTAAAATGAGAATGAGAAGGCAAAAGTACAAAAAAAAACCTTTTAGATTTAATATAAACCGCTTTAAGTTGCAACATTCAGTTTAATGTAGAGTTTCTAATATAATTTACACCATCTGCATGCTCTGCTGATATAATACTCTTTGAAGACTAGTTCATTTCTTATTCAAAAAAAGTGAGTTTCATGGTATATTAATTTAGCAAAATGAATTTATAAGCTTTTTTGAGTGAAGAAGAGAAACATGCCTATCACATTATTACAAACTATGCTTCACTTTGCTCTAAAAAACAAAAGTAGTAAGCATTGTACTTTTCGTGTCCAATTATCGATCCATTCGAAAGAGAAATGTTTCATTCTTATACAAGCTTAGAGCATACACTAAAATCGTTTGCGGAAATTACTCCCAAAGCCATATTCTTTGATAGTCTTATCCTCATTTAATTGCCTTACGAACGATGGTGTCACAAATGTGTGATACATTTTTTGGTCTTCATATAAATATACACAACAAATTCTTTTCCACTTTTTGTTTAACTGATAACGAAGATTAAAGCCTATATAGATACATTAGTTGAAAATACAAATGCAGTCTATTGTTTCTACTTTTTTGGAATGTGCTTTCCGCAAGCTATCACTTGCAATGAGGACAATGATAAAGTCTACATTTTACTATATGAGGCTTGTTCAGCGTAAGATTTTTTTTTCTTAACAAGTATTCAGTTTTCAAACTTTGTATATAGACACTTAAGATTTTTTCAACTAGAAAATATAGCATAAAAGTTACATGTCCTATTACTATGCTAGATAATGCACTCAAAGAATATAACGCACGTTGGAGCATTGATACTTTTTTGGAGCAAAAAGAGGTCTTTATGTTCGCAGTAACAGGTACTATGCAACAACAGGAAATAGGAAGATCGTTTCTTGGAGCAGTAGTCGAGGAAAAGTTTCATTTAAATTGCTTCAGTCTTTGCATTATTCCATGTATTCCTTTAATACCCCAAAGTATAAAAAGCAAAGTTCATCCGGATATATCACCAAATGATATTCAAGAAAGTGCAAAGGATGGTTATTATGTAGTTAACTTATCTTTGAAGCAGCCATTTGGTCCTTCAGATTTCTATGAAATGAATCAAGGTAGTGGCTTTTTGTTTAACATAATATGACATCTGTATTTACCTTGTGATAAATCCCCCTTTCTGTTTTAGACCTTGAAAATCCAAACAACAATGAAGATTTTCAATTCGGAGATGAAAATGATGAACAGCGATTGCATGCTGACGACGATGAAATCACATCAGATGAATCCACTGAAGAAGAAAACTCTGTTTTAGAAGATAACCAGAGAGATTTTCCGCAAAATGCAGATATGTCCGACACTGAAGCTGCTATTTCTACCAGAAGCTCGCCTAGGTTACCAGAGCCAAACAGTGTCTCTAGAAGTGGCCTATACATTGGCTCTGACAACGAATCACTAGCAGAAGAGCTTCGGTTTCTTTATGAGCCTGAAGCTCAAGAAATTGAGGACAATAGCAATTCGAGTATAGTAACAGATCAAATCAGCATAGCCAGTGCTTTGAAAGGCATTTCAATTCAAGGTGACTGTTCGTCTGTTAGCGCACCATCTATGTCAGATACTCAAGAAAATTCTGGTGAAGGGCCTAGTTTTTCATACCTTAGAAGTGTCTCTCCAATGCTTCAGTCAGAAGGAAATCCTCAACAAACCTTAGATAGACATATCGCAGACTCTCGTAGAGAAATCAGAATTTCTTCTTACTTTAGATCATCAACATCAAATGACATAAGTACTTCTGCAAATAATAACCTTTCCAGTAAGTCTTTGTTAGAAAATAGTCAAGTACAGATACTAATTAGCATCAATTTTTTTTCATTTATGCTAAAACAATACTAATAAGATGAAGAAGCCTCGAGTAGCTCGTTTCTCAGCAGACCTTCTTCAAAGAGAGGATCATCAAGTGTAATAGATTTAGAAGATGAAAGTGAACATGTAAATTTAAGCTTTTTCTGTGCAACTTCGTCTAGACATATATTTAGTTGCCTTATCTTTATAGGACAGAAGAAGTAAACGCTCAACAAAAGTCAATAGAAAAGGTAAAGGAAAAGAAAAAGCATCTAACGTGTCAAGAGTGAATGATGAAAACAACTCGGACATCAACGGCAAAGGAAAAGGCAAGGCCAAGACAAGAGCAGCATATGGATCACTGGAAAACTATGTTTTCAGTCTTGATGACTAACTGAAAAGCGGAGTGTTGTCAAGATTTAAAAGTGCGTAGGTTCACAGTTTTGGAATGTTCTTCCATTTAAGTGTTAAGTGAATGCTGTTTATTAATCAGAATAATTTGTTGTACAGCTTTTTTAATACCTGTTTAAACCCGTGTTTATCAACTGAACAGTTTTTGATATATTTAATCCTCTGCTTTTAAAAAGTATACAAACAATTGAATTATTAGACAATACACATAATTAAGAAACAAAGGATTTTCGATATGATGCTGACTACTGTACAATGTTGTACTTGAAAAGTAATTTAATAACAATATTGCCAGCTTAGTCATGAAAAACTAAAGCTCCAGTTAAGATTGACCTGAAGAGTCTACAATGATAATAGATAATAAAGTTTATAGATGGGGTTACACATGTATGTTGCATTTTGTGCCTGTGCGCGGATATCAATGTATGTTACTCTGGTCAAACAACCAATCTGGTTACTGAAACATTTTATTTTCTTAAATACCATCAAACTTTAAATTGTTGGCACTATAACAAAAGAAACACTTACAAGATTTGATCGTGGAACCCTTTTGAGGCATGATTGATAATTTCCTTTTAGTCAACCTGACACTTTGACATTTGGCATGCCTCAAGTCGAGTAGCGACTCAGATAAAATCAAACTCTATCTAATTTGGGCTTTTTACCTAAATTTAACATGAACTGTGTATTTATTATTTTATGCATATTTTGGACACCTATATTATCTGATGATTCTTTCAGCAAGCTATAAGATACTTTCTTTATTATTTGAGATGCAGATATGAATGACAGGAAAGCAACCTCATGTTTTTTTTGTATTATAGTGGAGCTAAGGGTACAAAGTGAACTACACAGTGTTTTCTTTTGCATTAAAATGTAGTTAAGGATACATAATAGAGTACAATATCCTATCTAATGAAGTGCCGCCCATGATAGTAAACTACTCAAAACTTAATAATAAAAAGATCTTAATACGTGAGAATGAAGCACTCAAGGTTTCATGCGCGGTACATTTTGAATCTTTAAATCGTGGTATTACAAGAGCATCTTGTTCATGCAGATGTCTTGTGTCACCTATTTTGAAGCTGCTAGATTACTTTAAAACCAGGTGAAAAAGTAGTAGGATGAATCCCTAACACTTTTCTTTTATTTGAAAAATGGTTACCGCTATTTGTGATCGTGCTGTTGCTTTCTCTGAAAACGCTATTATCCGTGTAGTTAGTGCACAAAGCATTACCTTGGAAGCAAAAGGTTCTGACTCTAGTCTGAAAATTAACTTCATGATCAATAACAACAATTATCCCATGATGTTCTATTTTCTGAGATTCTTCAGAAAAGGTTCCACCCACAGAATCATTGGTAATTTATTTTTAGAGATCTCTGTTGGTACAAAGTATTTGTAGATTGACAAGTTTGACAAAATAGGATCTTTGAATGTTTCTGCGTACATGTTCGATGATTCAACCAGACCTCAAGCAAGTACTCGTGTAGGTGTTGAGAGTGTCTCGCCAATTCGCGAGCTCAATTTTGATGGGACAATCCTTGGGGCTGCCATGCCTTTAGGAGTCATTCCTATTGATGGAACTGTTGCCCCTTCCGGAAGGGAGTATAAGAAACTAAAGTTTCTTTTGTTCAAGTACACCTGGGAGAACTGGGACAACAAAAACTATATTGCCTCCAACAACTCTATTAAGGAGGCATTTGCTGATCATTTGGAGGACTTGTATGAAGACCTTGGTAAGTAGTTAGCTTTTACTGTTGATCTAAAAAAACCTAATCTTATACTATAAACTACATAGTTGACGAAGAACTCATCGTCAATGATTGCAATCCTGTTGTCTCCAACGAAAAGAAGGAGAAAAGGCAGACCAAGATCAAGTCTTCCAAGCGTAAGGTGGTAGAGAAGGGTATCAACCCAAAGGTTGTTCGAACTGATCCTCTTTCTGAAAGTTTGAATAACTTTGTTGAGCTTATGAACGATGATATTCCGTTTCCCTCTGATCTCTTCGTCCCTTCTGGATCAATGACTATCTGATTTCTTTAAGTTGAATAAAGCATTAATCTTCATCAATTTGTTTTTAAATTACACAAGTAGTCAATGATTGTTTTACATTGTACTATCGCATTAAACTTTTTTTGCTTTATGGTCCCATGATAATATAATTTTACTGAACCTGTGGCTATCGCTGTATATGTAGTTGCATATACATGTGTGGCATTTCTAATTTTAAGTATACTTTCGCGTATTCTAACTTAATATTACTTTGTTTTTTGTTTCAAGCATCTATATAAAACAATCACTTTTTTTTTCTTCAATTATATCCTTCAGTACAATGTCTTCCTCTACAGCCGCTATCCGTGAATTTACTTCGAGATTTCGTTTTCAAGATAACTCCTTGAACTCTTTCTCAACTACTCAGAGATCTCAAATCAAAAAGTTCCAGGAATTTGCTGCTAAAACTCCTAACGGTTTTTGTTCTGTTTGCTTGGAAGTTCTCTATCCTGAACAGCAGCACTTCCGCCTTATCTCCAACGCCGAGAACTTGAACTGTTATGCTTGGAAGCTACAACCAATGACAAAAGATGGCAAGGTTATGGTTTGTAAGCGCCATTACAAAGGAAAGGAATCTGATTTCCCTGTTTATGAATATCCTGGTAAGTTTTACTACATGTTAGCAAAGTCAGAGAATATTGATTTCTTTATAATCTAAAGGTGATATTGCGAAAGAAACAGAAAGCCTCAACTATCGTGAGCGCTCAGTTATTTCACCTGTGAAGCTTGTGTCTCAAATTACAAGAAAATGGTCTTCATCAGGAAGAATTGGTCATTATGAACTTTCAGGTTCCTTTTGGGTAACTCACAACTATGAGTTTACAACAATGGCCTATTCTGGTACTTTGGGATTGTACTACCAACGTGGGGATCCTGCAGAAATCAACAAGAAGAAGGTTCATGCAGCATATGCAGCATTACAAGCAACTCATCCTTTGCTTGCAAGATACGATCTTCAGCCACTGACCTATTCTTTGGTCAATTATCATTTGAAAGAAAACATGAAGTTTGTTGGAATTAGAAATGATAGACAGATAAGATGGCCACACAACAGTTTGTTTCCCGGCGAAAATCCCAACCCTCAAGCTTCCGATGTTGACTTTTGTGATTTGTTTGTTGGTCAAGACACTAATGGCAAAAATATCAGGATTTCGCATCCTAGTTTGTTGGCGCTTGTGTTTCCACACATTTATACAACATGTACAGGGCACTATTCGATGTCCAAGCCTACGGAAGAGAACAAGCGCCTTCCTGAGAACCATGGTGGTATCTCCAAGGCAACAATTAACGGTGAATCTTTGGCAGGATACACAAAAGCCCGGCTTATGATGAAAGACAGAAGATTCTCAAGAGATCAGTTATTTCTTTTCTTTATGCTGGACAACATCGAAAAAAATAATCTCTCAACTTATAATCGTTTGGTTGTTTCAACTAAAGGACGATCCAATTTGAAGCAAAAAGATATTATTGACCCTGCCACAAAAGCATACAACAAAAATATCATCTCTTCCGTACCATACACCATCCGGTCATCATACGCATATAAAAGAAAAAATTACCTCAACCTCAGAACAATATTCGAACACCTGTCTTCTCCTCAACTGTTTCTTACCTTCAGCTGTGATGATTTCAGCCCGGATTTCAAAGCAGCAACAGGTACCGAATACCCTTGGGAAGATCCTGTTTTATTTGCCAATCATTTCCATCGCAAATGGAATCACTTTTTCAGTAAATATGTACTTGGCCATTTTGCAGATTCAATCGGAGGAGTAAGGGAATACAGTTGGGTACTTGAGATTCAAGATCGAGGTGCTCCTCATATACATTGTGTTCTCTGGACAAACAAATCTGTGGAAGACCTTATAGCCATGAATGTTGTCTCCTGTAAAATATTGCCAAGAAGAGCTCATGAGGACCCACTTTTGCACCGCCTTGTATTGAAGCACCAATTGCATATCTGTAACGAAGTGTAAGCTATCCCTCTTAAGTTCATATAATCCATTGTTTTCTAATCCTTTTTCTTAAATTTTTCATGCAGATATTGTAAGCTTGCCGAAAATAAAAAGTGTCGATTTGGTTATCCAAAGCAGCCAGCACCAAGAACTGAATTTGTTGAAGACACATGTATATACGAAAGAGGCGTAGAAGATATGAATATCAACAATTACAATCCCTTCCTGCTTGCAACATGGAGAGCTAACATGGATATTCAATACAACAAAGGTGAAGCTGCTGTGAGATACCTTGCAAAGTATATGGCGAAGAATGAAGCAGAAGCAGTAGTCGAGGTATCGAATAAAGGCTCAGGATACTTCCGAATGCAAGAAAAGAAAGGAAAAGAGCACTTCCAGAACAGAATTGTTGGTGCTATTGAAGCAGTATATGATGTTATGGGATGGCATAAGCATCAAAGCTCTCGATCAGTTACGTTTTTGAAGACTGCTCTTCCATCTGATGATAGAAGATTGCTAAAATCAGATATCAAAGACATTAGCCCAGACAGTGGCGAGATTTTTTCTCGTTCTCATATTGGTAAGTAAAAAAGACAATACGTTGTAAGGTTCTTAGAAACATTTAACCATTCCTTTAGAAAAATACGAACAGAGAAATGGTGCTGAGAGCCTGACAATGCCTCAGTTTTTTTGTTTTTACCGGGAAGAAGCAATGGATGAAGAAGAAAGTTTGGTAGAACCAGAAAGTTCTTCCATTAGCCATGGCCCCCTCCAACAACGATCATTTTATGACGGACTGTTGCCGAAGACTGTTCAGTCAGCAAAAACAAACTATGTTTTGAGAAGAAAAGAATGTTACTGGCGAACATTCAATGAAAGCGAGTTCAATGGTGAAAAGTACTACTATCAACAAATTGTAACAAAAAAGGCTATCTTTAACAACACCTTTGAGAACATGAAATGGCCTTATCAGTCGTGGAGAGGTAAAAATTATAAAAATCATACTTCAAACTATCAGACGAGAACTAAATAATGGTATCTGCTAAACAGATTACTTTGAACATCTGATCAGTATCCCTCAAGCAGCAGGTGGAATTATAGTCGAAGAGCATGCACAGTCGGTCATAGAAGATCTTGGTGATGTAAATGACTTTGAAAGAGGACCAGAGGTTGCTTCCAGGGAGTTAAGCGTTATGCTAAACAACGCAAACAGTTGTCAGAAAAGTATCTTTGAAGGTGTCATAAGTGAATTGAGAACAAATTCTGTTGTGTTTATCTCGGGTGCTGCTGGTACCGGGAAGTCATACTTGTTAAAAATGTTTGAGAGACACTATAAAGCTCAAAACTACAAGGTAACTTGAATGATTTTGCTGTTTCTATATCTGGAATTAACAACTTATATTGAAACAGATTTTTAAATTGGCTCCTACCGGTGTAGCTGCACACAATATCAACGGTATGACAGTTCATCGCTTTTTCGGAATGAAGACCTCTACCAATACACCTGACTACAACAAGCTGGACGAACTTGTAAAACTGTATCCCAGAATAATGTTGTTGATTGATGAGTACTCTATGATAAGCAATACGCTTTTAAACACTCTCAACGATGCATTGATCAGAACAACCAACAGATGTGTAGGCATGGGTGGCATTAAAACTCTATTCTTTGGTGATATTGCCCAGCTTTTGCCGATAAAGATGAATGAAGGACCAATCTGGGATTCTGACATGTACAACTACGCACCAAAGTTTTCATTGCATATGCCTGTTAGACAAGTTGACTCTGAATTGATTTCCGTTTTGAAAAAAGTCCGTATATGCGAGTTTGATGAGCAAGTTATAAGATTCATCAACAAGCGCACTGTTCTAAAAAAACATGTCCCAACAAAATGCCTTCGTCTCTATACTACCAGAGTCAACGTAGATAAAGCCAATACTAAAGATTTCGATGACTTAGAAGGCGAAGCAGTAACTTACAGCTCTCTTGACTCTTACAACGAAAATGCAAAGAAGTCCGCTATGAAGATTCTCCGAAAAGAAACAAGACTCCCAAAAGACTTGATTTTGAAAATAGGCATGCCGGTCATGCTAATTCAAAATTTGAACGTCAAAAAAGGGTGGGTTAATGGAACAATAGCTATGATTGAAGAAATGGATGAAGAAAATATACGACTGAAGAAAAATGAAAACGAAGATGAACAAAGTGACAGTATCTGGATTCAGAGAATTACTAGAACTGTTCCAGGTACAAGTTACGTGAGATCGCAGTTTCCTGTTGTACCAGCTTTTGCAACAACTATCCACAAAGCTCAAAGCCTGACAATTGACGCTGTTGCTATACATCTAGACAACATGTTATCTCATGGACAAATGTATGTTGCGATGTCTAGAGTCAGAAAAAGCGAAGATTTGTTCTTTTTTGGCTCGGAATTACCCTTAGCAATCAAAAGAAAATTTGGTTTGAACTTAGACGCTATAGATATTGTGGAATACTATGATAGCAAGCACCAAAAAACTGATAATTAATTATATAAACTAATCAAATAAAACAAATGTACCTAATAATGCACTTAAGATGTGAAAGTCATAAAACTATACATCACCAAATCATTTGTAATAGAGTATTAATAACATATACAACCATTGTTTTCAATCGCTGTATCTATTCATTATTAAAAATTAAATAACTACTGAAGAGATAAACTAGAATTTACTTTAATGAGAAGGCTGCTGAACTGCGCAGAAAAGACATTTTCATTGGTTGAGATAATTGTAAAAACAAAAACTTTTCAATGAGTGGATGGTTTATCCAAACTATAGTTTAGTATTTCAGATTATGACTCTCTAGCACTATGATATGTATGATAGGAAGAGTGTGCTGTATTGTTCTATGAGGTCTGTACACCCTCCTATCTAAATACCAGTTGATTTTTACATAACTGTTATAAATGGTGATATCGTTTCTCCCATCTCCATTCATCTTGAGTTTGCATATAAAACATCTGACTTGATATTGATTTCCAATTCTTGTTAAATTACTCTTGTTCTTATGATTCATTTTAACAATGAATGTCAAAATGATATTATTAACAGTAATACTTGAAGACTAAAATCTTCAATATGAGTTATTCCAAGTTGGATGGTTGACCAGAACGATGACATTAACCGTAAGAACCCACATCTTTAGCTACATATTACAGATATCAAAAGCCATTTTTTTGCAGTAAATGAAGTTTAATCCATATCTGAAATTAGGTTGCTTATTTTGATCTCATAATCTTGTTAACGTTTACTTTTAAAATTTTAGATATTTTATAAAAAGCTACAATAACAACCATCATTAAGTATATATATATACATATATAAGAGAGAGAGTACATGTGTGTGTGTGGAAAGATAATAAAATAGGGCAAACTTCTAAGGAATAGATTCAAAGAGACACAAAATAAAAAGAGAAAAATGCATTCTTGTGTTACAAAAGAAGTCTAGAAGTCTAGATGGAAATTGAAACTAGAAGATATCAATCCATAGCAATGGTTGAGAAAGAAAAACAGAGACGAAAGCATCAGGAAGACCTCCAATTACGTCAGAAGCTATCGATGAACAAACAAATGTAATGCTAAAGATAACTATGTAAGACAAAAGAAAATATCGACTGAAAGCTTACATCTTTGTCTATATTGCTACAATCTATGATAGCATACATCATCTAGAAAGCCAAAGCTCATTTAAATTTCAAAGAAACTCTTTTTTTACTCAGCAAAAAAAAAGAATCTGATTTAATCAAATGCAATATGTAGATAACACATTATTGTAAGAAGGACTTGCAAAGCTCAAAAAGTGGCAACTATTCATTTGTTTTTATTTTGCTGTGTAGCCTAGCTGTAGTGATTTCAATGCAGTTCTATAGAAACAAAGTAAAAGAAGCATAAAAGCGACTACAATAATTCACAGCCATAAAAAAAAGGAACCCCCTCGTCTCAGTCTTAGGGCTAAAATTTTACAAGCCTGTCTTTCTTTTTTTCTTATTTAAGTTTGCTATTCCTCTTATAGAAAAAAGTAACTGTTACATCTGAAAGCTTAGCCAAACGAATAGCGAAAAACAATCAAAACTTCTCGTATGCTATTTATGTAAGCTACTACAACGTTTAACAACTTCCTTGAAAAAGTACACACTAATGAATTGGATTATTTAAAAAAAGTTTATATGTATATTGGTTTCGATTAGAGGGAAGAAAAAGAAGCTACATAAGGTAGACATATGTGGCTTTGATATACTCTAGTGAACTTGCATTACGCTTCAAAAAGGCACACAACTTATTTCATTAAGCATAATAAAGCGGCGACATCACTAAATCTATCTTATGTGCATTTCTAGTGAGTCAAAAGTATTGAAATCGATAGCTAACATCTCTCTCTCTCTCTCTCTCTCTCTCTCTCTCTCTCTCTCTCTCTCTCTCTCTCTCTCTCTATTTCATTTTGGACTTAAGACAACACATGTTGACTTTTAGGAGAGGTATCACATAATTCTTAGTCATTCTATTATCACCATCATCATTATTGTCATTATTGTCATTATTGTCATTATTGTCATTATTGTCATTATCGTCATTATCGTCATTATTGTCATTGATTGGCCATACAATCTATGTCTTGATTATCCCTAAAGCATCAGTAACCTCATAAATTATTTGGATCTTGGCTGCACTTTTACCCAAATCCAAAATAATTAGGATCAAGTATTATATTCCATCTTGAATTTGTATCTTCTCACACTTAGTGCCAGATAACACTCTTTCATCAGGTCTCTCTTGTTTTGCACTTCTCTAAATAAACCGTCAAAGCTGCTCTAGAGCCTTCGCTTGTGTTGGAAGGTTTATTCACTCACTTCAATCATCCTACGGATACCAGACTTAGACCGATGGCGCCGTGACATGAATGGATTTAGGCCAATTATGTTTATTGATTTCCTGAATTCTGCTTTACCTTTACGAACTCGTTTTTACCGCTTCAAGAACAATTATGAACTGCATGTTTGATACTGGATTCTTATCTCCCTACCTGATTGAATTACTCGGTTCTTAATCTTTTGCTTCGGCACTCGGTTGGGAGGCGTTGAGGAGCATTGCGCCCCAATCATAGCATCTCAATTTCCAGTTCTTTTTTGCACCCTTGATGTCATCTTTTAGTCTACAAACTCTATTCTAATTTTCTCTCACTGCCTCAATCTTACATTTACAGTCACCGCAACAAGCTGTTCTAACAGAAGATCATATCTCCCTGCCTTTTGGGATGTCTTTAGCAGAACATCAGTTAATGAGCCCTCAAGCACCTCAGGTCTTGGGAATATCATCTCCAAGCCTAGATAGCTTTGCTACCAGTGACGATTCTAAAAGTCAATACCTACTCCAGTTTCATTTTTGGCCCCCATAACAGATCGTTTTCCTCACAGTAGCTGCTATTTTTTGGGTGGCTGTTGCTCTCAGTAATCAAATCATTCACCATTTTTAGCGTTTGTTGCACAATAAGAATTGTTGAGATAGTAAACAATCATAATTAATTCGAACATTTAATAACGTATTATTAATACAGAAAAACATACATTTTGATAGTCATCACTGCCGGTGTAATATAACTAGAAGAGCAATTGGAGACAATAACAACAGCTAAGCCGAAAAGCAAACTCAAACAAATCTTGATAAAAAAATGTTTCTTTTTTTTTGGGTAGATTACAGATACAAATCAATGAGCAACACATGTATTGAATAAAATCATTGTTTATTTTCATTTCAATGTATTACATTAAAGATAGAAAGCAGCAGCAGCAAATTAAAATAAATTGTCAACAAAAAAAAAAGAGAAAGAAAGAGTAAACCAATCGTTTATAAGAAAGTTGGAGTAAAACAGTTTGCTGAAGGAAAAGCATTTTGTTTTAACAGCAGCGATTAAGACATTGAGCTGCTTTTAATATGTACAATGTGTTGGAAGTATTGCTAAAATTAAAAAACTAAATAATGAGAGTACTATAAGGATAATGAACGCAACTAGCAAAAAATGTAAGAAACTCATAAATTAACAACCATACAAAAGCCTAACATACTAAGCAACGGACAGGAAATAAGTAATAGTCAGTTTTTTTTGTTTGAAGACAAACACACTGATTGCCATAAAGCAACGCACGAAAAAAGCATTAATTTATTGGAGACGTTGAAAACCGACAAGACAAGCACGCGGCAGAGAGGCACAAAGACCAGAACACAGCAACGAAAAGCACACAGCAAAGAAACGCACAAACAAGCACACAGCAACGAGAAGCACAGACAAGCACACAGCAACGAGATGCATACAGCAAAGAAAAGCAAACGACAAAGAGAAACTGACATACAGCAGAGAGACATACAGCAAAAAAAAACATTACGGCAGTAACAACGTAAGAAACAGTGAGCACTTGATTGACCGACCTACCAACCACTATAAAATAACTTTTTTGCCATATTACAATGGCAACGCTGCCTTCATATCAGTGATAAAGGCATTGGAAAATGCTCCTGCATCACTGGTCTCTGCAACTTCAGAAAGCGCTTTGGTCATTTCTTGAATGAAGGCAGCTGAGAAAGTACTGTCATCATCAGGTGCATTACAGACCTCGGCAACTACAGATGTAGGCTCTGGTGCTGCAATTACATCCCTATTCAGATCATTGTATTGAGGCGAGGCCATACAGCGGTACTCATTGCAACAAGGTATCTTTGGACTCCTTCTCCAGAATTGGTTTCTAAGGAATTCCTTGCGAATACTACGAGTGTATTCTGGATCGGCATCACGAAAGAAATACATCTTTTCATAAGTGAATCGGATAACCTTGTCATCCACAGGCCTAATTTCAGGACTCCTAGGAGGGCTGAAAAGCCAGGGATCATTATAATATGAATCAAGTGCTTCAGCTGCTTCTGCTTGTACTTTATCATCGCTAGTAAAGTGCTCTACAATTATTGATTTGACTTTGTAAGCAAGTACAGTCATGCAAACGGCAAAGAAATATCCTGACTGGGCAAAGGAAAAGAGCTGATGGAAGAAAAAAGCGAAAAGGAAGAAAGTGGTGTAAACGTATTGGAGCATTTTGCTATGATAATTGTTGTTGCGAATAAAGTAATAGAAAATATAGAGAGATAGAGAAAAAAGGAGAGAGAAAAAAAAAAGAAAAAAAAAAGGGACATTATCAATAGAGGAGCACTGATTATTGTTTACATCAAATATAAAGCCCGATTTTGCATGGGGAAGAATAAAGCATCCGTACAGGACCCTTTTGGAGTACATGAGAAAATTGTACTGTAGATCGAGATATTGTTTTTTTAAGTTCTGACGCCATCTTTTTTTTTTTTTTGGGTAACCACCTGATATTTAGTTGTGCTATTTGTGAATATTTAGCATTTGATGATATTACAGTCATCCCCCGATTTAGGGAACAGTCTTGGTTCCCTCGACACCGTTCCCTAAATCAAAATCGTTCCTTATATTTCGTTCCCTAAATCGGGGGATGACTGTATATTTTAAAAAAGAAGAAAGATGTCCATCAGGAAGAAGGCGCGTTCGACACTAATTGCAAAAAAAATACCAAAAATACTTAGCTCATCGTATATGCTTTCTCAGGTTTTAATAATTGATTATTAGTAAAAGTTTGTTTATTGCACGTAAATGGTACTGTGCGTTTTTCTTAGCAAGGCGTATATTCAAGTACAGTAAATTTCTACCCTTTTATAAATCTAGCACAGTTTTCCTTGTAAAAGCAATGAGTACACTCTTGAGTCAAAAGCAACATTCGCTTGACTTTGACTATAATGACCATAACATAAACATTATGCATTTTGAACTAGTTTTTTATTATTTTGTCGCTTTTGCTTTTTCAAAGAAAAAAAAAAGGGAACGAGCCTACGTACAATTGTAAGTAACTTCAAATCGATGGTTTTTAAGACTACATCGACATGTTTGATAGAAATTCATTTATCTCTAAACGCAGCTCTGAAAAGATGCCAATGCGTTGTTGAAACATGCTTTGGCATCGGGTGATCTGAATTCGTCTTACAAAGTAAGTCGTTCACTATACCTCACATTGACTTACCTACGCTGTCATTTCATACTACCTTCCAACAATGTACTATTCACTTTATTCTGTATCAATCTCTCTTCTTTCTCTCCGGCCCCTTTCAAGCTTTGCTTCTGAAGTTTTTGCTTGGTTGCTCTTGAAATCCACAAGGCTGGTACAGGACAACTTGCTCAGTAGTTGCAAACAATGGCAATTTTCATTTCTAGTCTCTTTGTCTCTTTGTCTCCCAGTAAGGATTTGAGAACCTACTTATTTTATTTTTCCTATTACACTTTGTCAACATAGCATATCATAAAACTTTTTAGGCCGCTTTAGTGATAACGTCGAAGACTGGATGTAAAATATTAGCCTTGAATAACAATCTACAAAAGTCAAGATGATCATAAAGAGGTGTGGACTAGAATATCAGTGGTATTTGTCTCACAGTACATTGTACAGTCAACCAAAGAAAGTTTTGTGTGATTTCAAAACTCGATATATTTTTGATGAAGGTTCATCCTTTGTATATTGCTATACAAACTTTTTTATTCTGAACACACTGCAATGAAAAGAACGTTTAGAATGTCTCGCTTAACTCCCGAAACAAGAAGTAAGATTGTTAACATAGTTATATTCGTTGAGAAAACCATGTCCAAATTTTGAAATCACACAAAACTTTCTTTAGTTGACTGTACATTAGTAAGTGAGTGCCGCTCTAAAACCAAATATTGAGTAAAAACCGAAAAAAAAAGAGAGAGAGAGAGAAGTTCTCCAACAACTTGGATTGGTTTAGCTGTCAAGACCAAAAAATCCTATCCAACCAAGTTAGCCTTGGGTTTTTACCACATGTGTCGTGCAAAACTCGCACCTTTGAGTCTATTTTATTGTTTGCAATCTGTAGATTTTTTCTTAAGTTGCATGCAGAAATTAAATACATGCATACATCTTAATGTACTCGGCTTACCAATATAAAGCTCATATAAGCTCGTAACACCTTAGTTGTTGGTTTTTTTTTTAAATTTTTAGGCAATAAAGTTTGAAGAGCTGGAAAAATAAAAATAAAAGAAAGAAATGCAACAAAAAACCCAAAAAAAGAATAAGACAACATTACCAGCTATTATGTATTTCTACGGTAGAAGTAGGTTTGCTCATCGTTGTGGTTGAGATGAGCTCACTTAAGCCCGAGAATCAGCGGTAGATGTAGGGATATGTCAAGATCGAGATGCATGAAGCTGACTAGTAATAATAAACACAAGATAAATCTAAAAAAAAAAGACTCGGATGATCCATTTTGCTTATTTACTATCAATCTTGAACAATATCGCTAGATATCGCAAAGACATTTTTATTGAACAAGGTAATTTCACAATTTAAGTTGGAGTTTCGAGTTAGACAATGAATTCATGGTAGTCTGACAACATAATCGGAAGACAAAGAAAAGTAACAATAAATAATAAAGTAGAAAAAGAGTAAAAAGATAGCAAACATAAAAAAGAAAACTCAAGAAGGTTATGTTGCTGTTCAAGTCTCTTGTTTCTTTTTTACTCCTAATATCGCCATCGATGATGTGCTCAGTACTGTAAGGTACTACTTATGAGGGGACAGTGAAAATGATTTTATTGTATTAAATCTTTTGATGCACATCTCTTTTTTTTTTTTTAGTAAATACGTATATTCTCACATAACTATTACCAGATACCTGACATCAAATCCTCGACATTAGGCAAAACATATTCAGTTGCGCCACTCACTTGGACACTATCTTATCGTCAGCCTATTATTTTACTTTCTTTCTTTCTTTTTGGCAGAAATTTACTAACAGGAGTAGCCGCATGAAGGCAGCTGATCATGTATTCCTACACTCAAGCTCCATCTAGACCTCTGCTTTCCAGTGCCAATAGCCAACGCAAGATTTTGTTGATTGAGCGCATTACTAGGATATAGCTGCCCACACTTGTATCATCGAATGGTGATGTCTACTATGGCGCACTCAGTTGGTGATCCGGCTTCGAACAGCGATAGATGATAGAGCCGTGAAAAATCTAGCGAGAGTGACAGCCGCCGTTCGTGATCAAAAGGTGAGAAAAGACGACCTATGAGGTTTTTAGCACAGAGTCACGTAAAAACAAGAAGTAAGAAGTGATTGTCTTACTTACTTTCGTTTCCGTACTTATAAATGGCTTTACAAACATCCTCTATAGTCAAGTGAAAATACCACTACACACTAACTTGTCTGCTCTCAGTATCTGATTATCTTTTCATTTACGTATTATTGCTCCATCATGCAGGTGCTAGACAGGCCTTGTTTATTGTATGTTGTCATCATAGTGTATACTTGCAAAAGCTAACAGTCGATAATTGCACTAAAACTGCTTCACATAGTACATTTATGCTTACAGTTTGCGAGTTGATCTGATGTTGTTTCATTCAGGACATCTATTATCAGGCTGTGTACTGGCAACTGTCTGTGTTTGATTATTCATTTGCGTATGTACCGTATAGCTATCTTGTGGTTATAGCTTGTGACATGGCTATGTACAAATAACATTTACACTTTGTATATGAATTACAGTCTACTGATCAGTACCTGTCTCGGACTCATGTTGGTCCTCACTTTGACCAAGATCGTGCCATCTGGTGTCATCACGAAGGTCGTGCTGGCCTAAAAGAAGAGTGGTCAGCATTTCCTGTGTGTAACTCTGTTCCAAAATAGCTTACTATCACTGTTACAAACAAATGACTGGCAGGAACAAAAGAACGTTATATCAGAGATATCAAAAGCAAAAAAAAAAGAAAAGAAAAGAAAAGATAAACGCACACACAAACACATAAAAATCAAACTCCGTCGGAAATTTAAAATAGTGGCCCTGCAGCTTAAATACTGTGTAATTGACAATGACACAATCGCGCCTTTGAGTGCTATGATGGGCTGAAGCAAAAACAAACAATAGTGTACACGAGTCAAGCAGTACAACTAGGGTATTAAGGTGAAGCATAAAGAGCAAAACAAAAAGAGAAAAAGAAAAGAAAAGTCAGCCAAAAGGATCAGATGTTTGAGCGGATCCCGACCAGGTCGATGACTTGTTGTATTCACATGTCTATTACAGCGTATAACTAGATAGTCTTGATCTAATACATACTTCTTATAGTCATATTCCTTACAACTTGGCAGTCGGTACTTAAACTGCATCTATGACTGACTTCAGATAAATCACACGTAGCTTCAATCTTCATTGTTATGTCGATATTTTAGTGTATGACACGTGCAATAGCTTTATTCAGGCAGAAAGTGCACTTAGACATAGCTGTGGCTCAGTACTTGACTTATAGTCTATTGAGTTGACTTGATATGAGATTGATTTATTCATACAACGCTTGTCGTTCTTAAGACTCTTGATCCACTTTACAGTTTGTCATTGGCTCAAGATGGATCAGAGTTAGCATAGTAACTTCACTGTAATTCATCCAGCCCATCTCCTATTAATTAGATACACACGTTTGATAATAAAGAACTTTCTCTCTCTCTTTTCGCTCTTCCAGGATTATATAGATTCTGGTTGTACTTTTCTTGCTCATATAGATTTTAGTTTATTGTATTTTCGTGTCTGATACAACATGACTGATCCCAGTGTGTGGGTTGCTCGGATGCACAATTTGTCAGTGATATACGTCAGAAACATAAGAGTCAGAGTAAAGCAACTAAGCAAGTACTAGGATCTTGAAAAAGAAAAGAAGCCTTTTGAAACAATAAAGCACTATGGTTTCAATAAACAGAGGTGAAAAAAGTGCAAGTGATGGCAACACATACAGTCAGACGAGAGATGCAACGAACAGTTTAGATCGACCAAACATGGTTGTGGTAGATTATTGAAGCGTGTTAAAGATTCGGTAGATGAATTGCGAAAGCGATCCGACAGCAATCGGATATAATTGTCATACATGTATCTAGTAATGTATATCCTGATAATCAGAAACAGCTTGTGTGAAATAATAGAGCCATCAGTGTATACAAGTGATAGAGGAATTAGTGACTTTATGTTATCACAAAACTTGTTTGGACTTCATTCGTTGCTCCAACAGTCTTAATATTACTTTATCCCAGATGTTTTTTTTTTCAAAGATTGACTCGAATGGCGTCGGTTATTTGCATCATCAACTTACCATTTAGTTTTCTGTAAGTTACAGTAAATTTAGGTAATTCAAACACCCAGTGATTGACTAAATCAGTATGCATTGTAATTGGATTAGCAGTATAGCATATGCATTCAAGGGAACCTCCGCTAAGACGTCCACGTCTAATACAGTAACCAATCGAGATAAGCATATCTAATTTAAGAGTTTGCGTTGTATAAGATTACATTTCTCAGGAATATGAACACTCTCAAATAAAGCGATTAATGTAATGAAATAGCATAGAACAATGAAATAGCACAGAACAATGAAACCAATGAAGCCAAAAGGCTCATTTAAAACAGCAAATGTACATAAGCCAATATAGTCATGTGCTATAATATGATCAACAGTAGCAATAGCAATGCCAAACATACGAGCAATAATTCTAAGCAGAAAGAGGGCTGGATGTTACATCACAGAATATAGTAAGCAAAACGAGCTTCATTAGATTGCTTCCACCCTACATGCATACATAGCTTGATGGAGTAAATAATCAGAAAGCTATCATGTATGAATATATCGACAAGCTAAACCCGTATATTTTTTGTCTACAGTCATGTCATATACGGCAGATACAGTGTGGTTTCAGTATAGCTATAGTCATTCTCCGTTACTAGCTTGTCATTGGAACATGTTGTCAAGTAAATCGAGCTGTTCAGCATAGATGAGCATTGATGAGCATCAATACTCTTCGTCAATGAGTACTTGTCATCTCTAATTTGTTATAATTTGCATTGGCTTGATTAATCAAATACCAGATAAATTCCATTCTTGAAATTTATTTTCTCCACATTTATTCATCTGTATGTAACTCTACAGTATTACAGAAATAGAGCAGAATTTTCTCTTTTAGACGGTGTGTAAAACGTATTTGGTCATTATCGGGGTCATCTAAGGCTTTTTGAAAGGGTCCATTCAGGGAGTCCATTCGGGGTAAAGTGAGAGCCTTTGCGTTATAAGCCGGAGAGAGCCCTCTTGGGTGAGCTTAACAGTGGTGCTGTTTTTAGCGTTTAATATGGAGTATCAAATAAGCCTTAGGAAATTAAGAAAAAAGAAGAAAAACAAATATTGTGATAAAACGTTACCATATTTAGAAAAACAAAAAAGTAATAGCAAGCCATGTATGAAAGTTCCAATAACCACAAAACTAACAAAAATGCCACAAGCAAAAAGCTTGGTGTATTTGGGTAGCATTAGTATAACACAATATGGAATAAAGTTGAGCCTCTTAAAGGAAAGTCTTCTTAATATTGACCTTGATGTTGTGGTGTTTGAAATCTAAAAGTAGCCAAAAATTGACAACATCTTGGGCTTAAGAGGCTTAAGATTTAGAAGTTCGGGTTCAATGAAATAACTTTGGGAGGATCAAAAGAAAAGTGCGTTTTGCATTTGTTTAAATAATAAGTATCTTCAGAAATGCTCAGAATTTGACTCAGTTTTAGACGCAATGAGAGTGACCTTTGATCAGACAAGGAAATGATATACATTAGGTTTCCAGCACGACTCCTTACAAGAAACATCGGCAATTCTGAAGACCTTGCTATTGAGAATCAAAGTAATAGTGTTCACGGCTCTTTGACAGAAGCTCATTCAGACGACAATGTGCTTAGAGTAGCTAATTAGGATAAATCTTCAGACCAACAAATCTGACTGTCACAAGCTCAAGCCAAATAACCCGATTTAGACTTTCCAGTGTAGTGAATACTAGTGCAAGAAGAGAATGAGAGACTCGACGTGTTTATGTTGCAAATAATGCAGAAGCAATTAGAAAGCGCCAGAGAGACAGAAATGATTCAGAAGAAGGAAGGCGATATCAAAGAAGATATAAAGCTGAACATCCAGATGAAGCCAGACAATGCAGGAACGACCATATCGAAGAAGCGATACAGTACAGAGCTAATCACAATGAAGAAGCTAGACAATATGGAACTGCTCATCAAGAACAATATACAGAAAACCAAAGAGAGTATCGGCAAAGACAACAAGTACCTTTGGAGCCTTTGGTAAACAAGCGATATTTATAAAAAATGAGTGATATGAGTATTTGAAGCTCATAGTATAACTTTTTAGATTAACCCTGAATAGCAATCTGTTGCCGATGAATATGAAAATTCAATTCGCCTTGGCCCTACAATTATATACTTTTGTTATGGAAATCTCTTTTTCAAGAGGAGCACCTGCTTAATCAGCAAGAACCAATCGATGAACTGGGGCTGCAATGATGTAATTATACTTGGAGGTTTCTAGGGAATTCGTCACGAAGTTTTTCAAGGACATTATATGGTCGCAATAGAAGGCAGTGAGAAAGCTGATACAAGATATTGATCTTGCATGATATGTAGGGCATCTCTCAAAGCAAGAAAGATGCCAACCATCGCATTGTCACATGATCTTCATTTTTTTGAAAAAGTTGAATGCGTCAATAGACTTAGTAGACTTGAAGAAGGACTAGTGGCACCACGTCACATCTTTCAATATTTGTTGACTCATAAAGGTCTGCATGGTCAGTTTGGAAGCAAAGGTGCTATAGTAAATGTACCTGTTAATGTTGATACGTCTGTATCTTCATTGCCGAGAAACCTTTATGATAATTCAACTGTACATACGCATTTAGCAAGATAGATGACTTACCTCAGAAACTACATGCAAGGAGTTGTTAAGCCTAATTACATCTGGACAGTAGTTCGCTACTTGCAAGAAACTCCCTTATACATCGTTCGTGATGTTGATATCGACGATGAAAATGAATGGATCATTCACAGTATAAATCATAACTTCGAACATCGCGAATTTGCAGAAAACAAAGAAGATGAAATGGACATACTGTTTGCTGAAAACTTTGGTCTTGATGATGACGAACAACTTTCTACCGATCGATTTGAGAAGAATGAAGACGTTGATCCATAAAACGAAGAAAAAGTTGATTATCTAGTTGAAGCAAATACAGGAGTACAAGAAACTTTGCTCATTGATAATAACGCGGTCTTAAGAATAGCTCCGGCAGAAGGAAACACTCCTCTTTCTATTATTATGGATCAAGTTTGTGATTTCCTAGCTTTCTCAAAAATTTCTATGGACAGAAACTCATTACTCTATCAAGTGTGTCTTACAAGTCAATGTTTAAGTTTATGACACGTAGCTTTAACAGAAGAGTTGTAAGTCGTCCTGATTGCCTTTTGCTCTTTGATCGCAAGATTTAGCTATTGAAAATGAAAAGCAATTTGAATATCATTGTACGAAAAAAAACTAAGAAGACCAGTGGTGAAGACAACGATCGAAACATAACTGTAGACGATGTATCCAATCCAGAGAACATAAATACTTTGTTACATCTTGAAAACGCATATAAGGTTTTCACTGGTATCAGATCATCAGGAAGCAATTGGAAAGGTCAATAACAAAACATCGTGGCTATGATTGCTCAGATAGGCAAACCTACCATCTTATTGACTGTTTCAGCTGCAGAAGCGTTTGGGCCAGAACACTTGGTTATTTTGAAAAAAGTTGTTGATATCAATGTGATTACTGAAAGCCAATCACATACATTGATCTATACAGAAAAGGCTCATGTGATACAAAGCAATCCTATTACTTGCGCTCGCTACTTTGTTCATAGATTTTGTGTGCTGAAAAAGACATGGTTTCATGAAGCAGGCCCATTTGCTGGATACAAAATAAAGGGGTATTATTTTAGAGTAGAGTTTCAACAGCGTGGTAAAGACAGGTTTATGGTTCTAATCATGCAAATAAGCAACTCGTTTTTCTTCAAAAGTTCTCCGCATATTCACATGTTAATCTACTTGAAAGATGCTCCAGTCTTTAACAATACAGTTGACGATGATAGCAATATGCAGGCTGTCTGTGACTTTGTGGACAAGCTGGTTACTTGCAAAAGAGAGTGGAGTGGAATACCTCATTTCAAGAACAAAGAAGACTGCAACGAGGATACATGAAATGCTTTGGTAGACAGCAGACTTTCCCACAGGCATACTCACACATGCATGAGAAAATGAGGAAGAAAGCAAGTCTGTCGATTTTAGATACCATTCCCCCAATGAAAGAGACAAGGTTATTATCACCTAAGAAGATTCCGAATTTAGCAACGAAGAAAAGAATTGGTTCAAGGCCTTGAATATTAGAGTGGGTACCTATCTCAATGATAACATGACCACCTTGCCCCAACCGAATATGTCTTTTGAAGAGTTTCTTTTGAATCTTAACATCACAAAATGCAAAGATTACATTGATGCCTTGCGTATTAATCTAAAGCTAAAAAAGATTTTTATCAAACGTTCAGTTAACGACATTGTTACCAACAACTACAACAGCAAGATCTTTGGCCTCATGCGATCGAATATGGACATTCAATACATTTTGGATTGCTGTGCTTGCTGCCAATATGTTGTAAACTATGTCAGCAAAGGTGATATAGGTGTTAGTAAAGCTTTGGGTGAGATTTACCAAAAGCATCGCAATAATCCTTCAAGCAAGGCTTTAAGCATGTTAGGCTCTTTAGTGAACACATATTACAATACAAGTGAGATATCTGCTCAAGAAGCCTGCTAAAACTTGCTTGGTATTAATATGGCCGAATCTAGTACTGTCACTGTGCACATTCCAACATCGAAACCTGATGAAAGAACACGCATTTTGAAAAGCAGCCGTGAATTGGAACAACTTCCAATGGATTCAGTTGAAAGGTATCAACTAGGATTGATAGAACATTATGTTGCCCGTCTAAAAAACCTTTCATCCTTGAATCTTGCTCAGTTTGCTGCATATTTCGAATTTTCCAAGAAGGATCCAAGAAGACGACAAGCAAACAAACTTGATGCAGAAGTGGATAATGTTGATGAAGATGCTGCTGATGATATGGGTAGAGTCTATGTCTTGAATGATGAACAAGGTTTCGTCAAAAGAAGAAGAAAATCAAAAGTTATCAGATACCTCAATGGAAGTATCGATAATGACAGATATGACTATTTCCGTGTCATTCTCATGCTGTTTATGCCTTGTACAGATGAACAGGCTGAACTTATCGATGTTGATGCTGAACAAGTTTTTTTGTTAAGATCAGAAGCAACTCTAGAATTCAAGAGAGAATTCAAAACACTCAGCGACTAGACTCTTGAAGGCTAGTTAACTGCTTTAGAAGATGAATTAGAAAATGAAGACAATGTTCCTGACGAACAGTTTGATATTCCCAACGAGAAAATGATTTCAGTCGATATACTCTTGATATTGATAATTCTTAGGAAGGTTCTTACCACAGGGAGACCAATGCTGAAGACGATTTGAATTTGAGGAGTGGATCAACGAGTAACAGAATCTATTGTAAAAAGCTTACGGTGCACGAACGATCAAGTAACCAAGACTTCAAAAAATTGCTTCCAAAACTCAATTTGAATCGAAGATATTATCTTAATCATACCATTCATCATGTTTGCAACAATTAAGAACGTACTGTTCGACAGACGTTCAGTATTGCACCTTCTGACATGACACGAAAGTCTTCCAAGCCAATTTATCATCTGATTACTGTTGGCGCAGTATTTGACAAGAGTATGCTGATCAAGACGTTGTATAAGGCCCTCTCTCGCGAGTTTGATAGTAATACTGAACGAGATAATTTGTCTCTCTCCGTGCTGTTAACCGCTCCTACTGGCAAAGCAGCATTTGTCATCTGTGGTCATACTATAAATCAAGCATTTATTCTACCTATATACCTGAATCGTGGCAATCGAGGTCTTTCTAAGCTCTCATCTGATGTTAGCCATTCCATATCTGTTGGTCTCAAGGATCTGAAAGTAGTCATAATCGACGAAATCAATATGATATCCGACAAAATGCTTTCATATGTTGATCAACAGTTGAAACATGTTTTTCGATAGAGATCTTCCATTTGGCGGTGTATTTGTTATTTGTGCTGGTGACTTCTTACGATTACCTGCTGTACAAGCGAAAACTGTCTACTCAAGTAATGGAAAGGCTAAAAATCTCTGTCATCTTTTCGAAACATTTAGACTTAAATAAGTCATGAGGCAACGTGATGATCATTCATTTGCTGTTGCATTGAATAATATGGCCGTAGAATCCATGACGCCCATTGATATCTCTTTGATTCAGATATGTGTATTGAAGCTGACAACTCGGGAGCTTCGAGCTTTTAATGCTACTGCCACAACAAATAGAAATGGTTCAAACTCTTATGATAATAACATCAGCTTATCTTCTCTGCCTCTTCCACACCTTGACATTACCCGTAGAAATGAAGCATATACTAATGCCAACAGTCTTTCATCTTCTAGTACAAGCGAACAGTCGCGTGGCATTTGCCGATTTAAGACAAATGTAGAAGTGCAGAAAGCCAATGATATTATTTTTATGTTCATGGAAGCAGAAGGTGCGGTTTCTATTGCTTTCGATAGAGTAACTGGGATGGTGGCTAATCAACCCGCTATCAATAATCTGTTCACAAATGCTAATACAGCTGATTTCGGCAATTTAAAAAATGGCGGCTTCATCAAGACTTTACTCTTAAAGATAGGTGCTAGGTACATGATGACGAAGAATGTTGACACAAGCGATGGTCTTGTAAACGGTGCAACAGGCTACTTGATGAAGATAAATTATGGCAGAGCTAATATAACCACCAATATCAAAAGCTCAGGCCAGCACAATTCTGGAGCGTTAAAACCATTGCGATAACGGATTAGGTTTGAAGAGAGTAGGGCAGGTCTGAAATTGAGAAAGAGGCAAGACAGACTAAGAAGACTTGCAAGGATAAGTGACCACACTTGGATTATGGTTGAGTCTGCAGTTGATACCATCAGCAAGAAAAGGGATTGTGCTTAAAGTCTTCAAGGAAAGCAATTTTCTGTTGCACTTGCTAAGGTAATGACAGTTCACAAATCCTAAGGTAGTACTTCCGACTTTGTAGTGGTTTATGACCTCAACAAAAGAAAAATGAAAATATCTGCGTTGTATGTCGGTTGCTTACGAGCAACAACTGCAGCTTGTCTTAAGATCATTGCAAGGGACAAAAAATTCATTACTCCTGCGTCTATCTGGGTTGAGGAACAAAGAGGCTTATATAATGAGTTGATAAGACAGCAGTTCACCCGATCAATGTCATCATTTAGACACCTGTCAACACGCTCGACCAACAGCAATGACATCCTAGTAATCTATTACAATGTTGAAGGTTTGGGTCCAAACTTCAGGCACATTACAACTGACTATGTATTCCTTTCTTCTGATGTACTGTTGTTAAATGGGACATGGACAGAATCGACAAACGATTTTTCTATATCTGATTTTTAAATGTTTTCTATCGTTGACCGTGTACCAGGTTCAAATCAAAGAATCTGGTTCAAGATGCTACATACCAGATAGACTCTTGGAAAAATTGTCTTTGGATCTTGAAGCAGTTTCCCGGTTTTTCGGTTCAGGTATACATACAATCAGTGTGGCAGCTGTAAAAGCACCATATATTCTGTACTGTAGTCTTTATGTCTCACCTCGACCTGCATTCTCGTTGATACTTGAAGCTTCGAACTTTATTTCAAAATCAAACTGTCGAGATGTTGTGATTGCTGGCGATTACAATGTTGATTTCAACGTGGAAAGTAGTTTGAGTAACAACATATTGTCTTTTATGAACGATAATGGTTTCCAAATTGCTCTTCCTCCAAAAGTGACATCAACAACAAAACTGAAAACGAAAATAGACAATTTATTTGTTAATCGTGAAGTCAGATCTGCTGGCACATACGTGTCGTTCACAAGTTATCCTGAACCCTTATGGCTTCTAATTTAAATCAATTCAATAGAAATTTCATTTTTATAAACTGCTGGGCTTCAATTCAAATTTACGTCGTATAAAACGCCATGATTTTGGTGTTGTATCCTGTGTGATTGTAATAATAAAGACTATCTATAAGTACTTTTTGAGACTTTTGTATAGCTTTATTAAACTTCAAGAGTAGAAGAAGGTTTTCATAATACACAGGGGTCGCTATACTAATATATTTCACAATTGTCTATACATGGATGTTCGTGTTACTTTATACATCAGTATAACTACAGAGTTACAAGTCAGATTTGATTAGGTATAGGATGCTATAATCTCATTCTATAACATTTGGTGCCTCCGTGCAGCAAGAGTTTCTTTGTCTATTGGATTGATTTGTTTGTACAGTATAAAATTAAAGTATCTGTATTCATTGTTGTGATGTCTTGGTAGAGAAGATATAAAAAAATAATAATAAGATGATAGAGAAAATGAAAGAATAATATGAGACTGCTTGTTATGTTTTATTACTTCCAAGAGATGTTACGAAACAAATGCCTTCTAAAAGAAACCATTTGTATCTTCTCAATAAGAACCTTGATCCAATCGCAGATTGTAGAGTTTGTACTGATTTAGTGTAGTTTTTTGCTTGTGATATTAACTGACATCAGCATCTCTTGTACTAAAGACTTATATTACGGAATGGTGTGATGCAATCTCTTTAGCCCAGTTTTTTGATGTGTGTTTTATGGATTTTACACGGATTCTTTACTTGATAGGGATTTGTATTTTCCATTTAATCTCTGATGTTATGTTTGGGATGACCTATTTGGTATTTCATGTAACCTTATTGTCATTGTTGAGACTAAATATGCTCAGATCTTCACACGTGACAACCAATCATAGCGCTCTGTCTCGCAAATTGTCTTTTCTGTCAGGAGTTGGCCCTTTTTTTTCTGCTTCTTGATCATTTGAATGATGACCGTAACAAGCTAAGGATATTGTCAATTCATCTAGTTTGATATGATATGCTAACCAGAGTTTTTTTAGCTTTTGAGTGTATTATAAAGTTGTGTTTGGTTCATCGCATCATCTTTTTGCTCCTTATATACCCAATTGTATCTTGTAGCCTATTTCTTTGTCGAGTAAACTGCATAATACATAGAATAAGCTTAAAGAGGCAACCGGTATTCAACAAAATATAGTTGCATTGATTTCATATGACATGCTGTGGGCAATTATTGCACCTTGGTAAACATAATGAACAGCAAGTTCTGAATGCTATAACTAAGATCATGCTTTAAGTGAGATACTCTTTTAGCTACATGCATGTATAAGTTGATATGCATCATCATAGTTCTTAAAAACAAGATAAAAACGTAGAATATGTTTCAACAGGTTTCTTTCAATGTACATTTGGATGCAGTATATGAATACAACAATGATACAACACTAAGATGAATAAAGTGAAAATATGCTGAATCTAATAATGCAATCATTTATGATGAAAGCTAATCAAAGCACTAATGCAATACTTAGTCGTGAACACCAACTGTGAATAAAGGCGCATCAGTGTCTAGACTGGTCAAAGACTGATACAAAATGATCACTACAACAGTTGCTTCTTTGTATGTATGTGCGTTTGCGTGTACAGATGTATATATAGCTTTGTTATTTAATCTTAATGCAAATAATCACAGAAGGCAAAAGCAACATGGCTACTTATTTACAGTAAAAGCAACCCGTAAGCTTCTTGATACGAAAGAGACACCATATCCATTTAATTAAATCAGATATAATTTGACAATGGTCATAGCGCAGTGCAAGAAATTGATAGAGCAGAAACTACCAACTAGTATATATGATATACTTTTATATATTGACATATATAGTATGCTTACTTGTGCCGGTATTTTACTCTTTGTTGTTTGCTCTAACTTTGAATTGACATTTCGTATTGTGTCTGCCTTCTTTTCTTATACATTGCATTATTAGCTTCAAGAAAAGACGCTAGATGAAAATGAAAAAATGAATAACAGCTATATGATTGCTGATTGCCTGTACAGATCGTGTATATCAAACAGCTCATCATGCTAGTAACTCATAATAACCAGCTCTTAGCAAACGAATTATTACCATATGTTTGCTCCCTTCAGTTGCTTCCGATAATAAATATCCCCACTCATTTATTTTTCGAAAGCTCAAGGCGTTCATTTTTGCTTGATATTTCGTTTTTTTTTTGCTGTTTAAACATATACAAGATGCAAAATAAAACACTTTGCACTACTTTTGACATGGCTCCCAGCAAATTCAAGTTTCTGGATGGCTCTCATGGAAACCATTTATACGCCAATAACAGTTATGGATGCGATTTGCTTTTGGTAAGCTTAATCCAAACCTATGATTTTTATTGCGTTCAGTAGCAACTATCTTAAATACCCTTTGGCAATATGCACTACAACATCAAGATTTCTCATTTGTCATTAAGTTATCATATCTCTATTTTAAGTCAGTTAAATTGGACATAACATGGCTTGAATAAAGAACGATGTATGACCAGCGATATGTATTAAATATGCAAAGCCAAGTAAAAGAATGCAAAAACAGTAGATAAGTAACTAAGAACTGTTTCTGTAGGTGCCATAATTTTAAACAACGTGAATGGAAAGTTATGAAGAACTTTTATTGTCTATTACAGCCATTGTGATGTTGACTTTTCTTGTTTACGCAGGTCATTACTATAATATGGCTTCCCCATGAAGCGGTAATTTGCATAAGTGCCAAATCAAAAAACAGAATACTGATCTTTCATTCTCTATCTTCGCTGTTTAGTTATTAGTTGAGATTAATCTCGAGTAATTGCTGAATTGAAGAGCAATCGCCTTAATAATTTGCTCAACCTAAGAGTGTGCTTGCTGAAAGAATGCAGTCTTTTATTTTGAAAGTTACTCCTATCGTTTTCATGTTATGTGTTCTGAGAGTATACTCAACTTCTTTATACAAGTCAATTCTATAAAGTTGTAACGAAATTCTTCGTCCAAACAAACATTACATGTCGTAGTTCTTGTGTGCGAAACACAACAAAGCAGAAGCCTATAATGATTAAACAAGGTAATAAAACTGAATTACTGCAGGCAATGTAATTTGATACAAAAATGTTCAAGATTTGTGAAATAACCGACAGCAAGCAACCAGTCGGATTTTAGGCAACAAGAGCCAACTGTAATGGCTACAAAAACAATCCAAGTTTATTTTGAATCTATGAATACTCATTCAAAATATAGATGTAGAAACCTTATCTGATGCTTAAACTAAGACGCAGGTAAAGGCACATTTTTTATAAACAACACACGATTTCGAACTTTTTAGGCACCATAGTGACAGAATACTGTGTTTGTTTTGATGCATTATAAAGAGCATATATTAGGCCATATTCAACCTATCCAGAGTAGAAATCATGTGCTATCTTTTAACCCTACCCAGTAGGCATTGACACTTGATCCTTATTTCGCTTAACAATGTGCTCTGTTATGTTGCTTCAGTTTTTCCCTGCAACTTGACTGAGACATATCATGTGAATGACTATATCAAGTCAACAACAATGAATATAGATACTTTTGTATTATACTGAACAAAGAAATCAATCCAATAGACAAAACAGCACCACTGTTAAGCTCACCCAAGAGGGCTCTCTCCGGCTTATAACGCAAAGGCTCTCACTTTACCCCGAATGGACTCCCTGAATGGACCCTTTCAAAAAGCCTTAGATGACCCCGATAATGACCAAATACGTTTTACACACCGTCTAAAAGAGAAAATTCTGCTCTATTTCTGTAATACTGTAGAGTTACATACAGATGAATAAATGTGGAGAAAATAAATTTCAAGAATGGAATTTATCTGGTATTTGATTAATCAAGCCAATGCAAATTATAACAAATTAGAGATGACAAGTACTCATTGACGAAGAGTATTGATGCTCATCAATGCTCATCTATGCTGAACAGCTCGATTTACTTGACAACATGTTCCAATGACAAGCTAGTAACGGAGAATGACTATAGCTATACTGAAACCACACTGTATCTGCCGTATATGACATGACTGTAGACAAAAAATATACGGGTTTAGCTTGTCGATATATTCATACATGATAGCTTTCTGATTATTTACTCCATCAAGCTATGTATGCATGTAGGGTGGAAGCAATCTAATGAAGCTCGTTTTGCTTACTATATTCTGTGATGTAACATCCAGCCCTCTTTCTGCTTAGAATTATTGCTCGTATGTTTGGCATTGCTATTGCTACTGTTGATCATATTATAGCACATGACTATATTGGCTTATGTACATTTGCTGTTTTAAATGAGCCTTTTGGCTTCATTGGTTTCATTGTTCTGTGCTATTTCATTGTTCTATGCTATTTCATTACATTAATCGCTTTATTTGAGAGTGTTCATATTCCTGAGAAATGTAATCTTATACAACGCAAACTCTTAAATTAGATATGCTTATCTCGATTGGTTACTGTATTAGACGTGGACGTCTTAGCGGAGGTTCCCTTGAATGCATATGCTATACTGCTAATCCAATTACAATGCATACTGATTTAGTCAATCACTGGGTGTTTGAATTACCTAAATTTACTGTAACTTACAGAAAACTAAATGGTAAGTTGATGATGCAAATAACCGACGCCATTCGAGTCAATCTTTGAAAAAAAAAACATCTGGGATAAAGTAATATTAAGACTGTTGGAGCAACGAATGAAGTCCAAACAAGTTTTGTGATAACATAAAGTCACTAATTCCTCTATCACTTGTATACACTGATGGCTCTATTATTTCACACAAGCTGTTTCTGATTATCAGGATATACATTACTAGATACATGTATGACAATTATATCCGATTGCTGTCGGATCGCTTTCGCAATTCATCTACCGAATCTTTAACACGCTTCAATAATCTACCACAACCATGTTTGGTCGATCTAAACTGTTCGTTGCATCTCTCGTCTGACTGTATGTGTTGCCATCACTTGCACTTTTTTCACCTCTGTTTATTGAAACCATAGTGCTTTATTGTTTCAAAAGGCTTCTTTTCTTTTTCAAGATCCTAGTACTTGCTTAGTTGCTTTACTCTGACTCTTATGTTTCTGACGTATATCACTGACAAATTGTGCATCCGAGCAACCCACACACTGGGATCAGTCATGTTGTATCAGACACGAAAATACAATAAACTAAAATCTATATGAGCAAGAAAAGTACAACCAGAATCTATATAATCCTGGAAGAGCGAAAAGAGAGAGAGAAAGTTCTTTATTATCAAACGTGTGTATCTAATTAATAGGAGATGGGCTGGATGAATTACAGTGAAGTTACTATGCTAACTCTGATCCATCTTGAGCCAATGACAAACTGTAAAGTGGATCAAGAGTCTTAAGAACGACAAGCGTTGTATGAATAAATCAATCTCATATCAAGTCAACTCAATAGACTATAAGTCAAGTACTGAGCCACAGCTATGTCTAAGTGCACTTTCTGCCTGAATAAAGCTATTGCACGTGTCATACACTAAAATATCGACATAACAATGAAGATTGAAGCTACGTGTGATTTATCTGAAGTCAGTCATAGATGCAGTTTAAGTACCGACTGCCAAGTTGTAAGGAATATGACTATAAGAAGTATGTATTAGATCAAGACTATCTAGTTATACGCTGTAATAGACATGTGAATACAACAAGTCATCGACCTGGTCGGGATCCGCTCAAACATCTGATCCTTTTGGCTGACTTTTCTTTTCTTTTTCTCTTTTTGTTTTGCTCTTTATGCTTCACCTTAATACCCTAGTTGTACTGCTTGACTCGTGTACACTATTGTTTGTTTTTGCTTCAGCCCATCATAGCACTCAAAGGCGCGATTGTGTCATTGTCAATTACACAGTATTTAAGCTGCAGGGCCACTATTTTAAATTTCCGACGGAGTTTGATTTTTATGTGTTTGTGTGTGCGTTTATCTTTTCTTTTCTTTTCTTTTTTTTTTGCTTTTGATATCTCTGATATAACGTTCTTTTGTTCCTGCCAGTCATTTGTTTGTAACAGTGATAGTAAGCTATTTTGGAACAGAGTTACACACAGGAAATGCTGACCACTCTTCTTTTAGGCCAGCACGACCTTCGTGATGACACCAGATGGCACGATCTTGGTCAAAGTGAGGACCAACATGAGTCCGAGACAGGTACTGATCAGTAGACTGTAATTCATATACAAAGTGTAAATGTTATTTGTACATAGCCATGTCACAAGCTATAACCACAAGATAGCTATACGGTACATACGCAAATGAATAATCAAACACAGACAGTTGCCAGTACACAGCCTGATAATAGATGTCCTGAATGAAACAACATCAGATCAACTCGCAAACTGTAAGCATAAATGTACTATGTGAAGCAGTTTTAGTGCAATTATCGACTGTTAGCTTTTGCAAGTATACACTATGATGACAACATACAATAAACAAGGCCTGTCTAGCACCTGCATGATGGAGCAATAATACGTAAATGAAAAGATAATCAGATACTGAGAGCAGACAAGTTAGTGTGTAGTGGTATTTTCACTTGACTATAGAGGATGTTTGTAAAGCCATTTATAAGTACGGAAACGAAAGTAAGTAAGACAATCACTTCTTACTTCTTGTTTTTACGTGACTCTGTGCTAAAAACCTCATAGGTCGTCTTTTCTCACCTTTTGATCACGAACGGCGGCTGTCACTCTCGCTAGATTTTTCACGGCTCTATCATCTATCGCTGTTCGAAGCCGGATCACCAACTGAGTGCGCCATAGTAGACATCACCATTCGATGATACAAGTGTGGGCAGCTATATCCTAGTAATGCGCTCAATCAACAAAATCTTGCGTTGGCTATTGGCACTGGAAAGCAGAGGTCTAGATGGAGCTTGAGTGTAGGAATACATGATCAGCTGCCTTCATGCGGCTACTCCTGTTAGTAAATTTCTGCCAAAAAGAAAGAAAGAAAGTAAAATAATAGGCTGACGATAAGATAGTGTCCAAGTGAGTGGCGCAACTGAATATGTTTTGCCTAATGTCGAGGATTTGATGTCAGGTATCTGGTAATAGTTATGTGAGAATATACGTATTTACTAAAAAAAAAAAAAAGAGATGTGCATCAAAAGATTTAATACAATAAAATCATTTTCACTGTCCCCTCATAAGTAGTACCTTACAGTACTGAGCACATCATCGATGGCGATATTAGGAGTAAAAAAGAAACAAGAGACTTGAACAGCAACATAACCTTCTTGAGTTTTCTTTTTTATGTTTGCTATCTTTTTACTCTTTTTCTACTTTATTATTTATTGTTACTTTTCTTTGTCTTCCGATTATGTTGTCAGACTACCATGAATTCATTGTCTAACTCGAAACTCCAACTTAAATTGTGAAATTACCTTGTTCAATAAAAATGTCTTTGCGATATCTAGCGATATTGTTCAAGATTGATAGTAAATAAGCAAAATGGATCATCCGAGTCTTTTTTTTTTAGATTTATCTTGTGTTTATTATTACTAGTCAGCTTCATGCATCTCGATCTTGACATATCCCTACATCTACCGCTGATTCTCGGGCTTAAGTGAGCTCATCTCAACCACAACGATGAGCAAACCTACTTCTACCGTAGAAATACATAATAGCTGGTAATGTTGTCTTATTCTTTTTTTGGGTTTTTTGTTGCATTTCTTTCTTTTATTTTTATTTTTCCAGCTCTTCAAACTTTATTGCCTAAAAATTTAAAAAAAAAACCAACAACTAAGGTGTTACGAGCTTATATGAGCTTTATATTGGTAAGCCGAGTACATTAAGATGTATGCATGTATTTAATTTCTGCATGCAACTTAAGAAAAAATCTACAGATTGCAAACAATAAAATAGACTCAAAGGTGCGAGTTTTGCACGACACATGTGGTAAAAACCCAAGGCTAACTTGGTTGGATAGGATTTTTTGGTCTTGACAGCTAAACCAATCCAAGTTGTTGGAGAACTTCTCTCTCTCTCTCTTTTTTTTTCGGTTTTTACTCAATATTTGGTTTTAGAGCGGCACTCACTTACTAATGTACAGTCAACTAAAGAAAGTTTTGTGTGATTTCAAAATTTGGACATGGTTTTCTCAACGAATATAACTATGTTAACAATCTTACTTCTTGTTTCGGGAGTTAAGCGAGACATTCTAAACGTTCTTTTCATTGCAGTGTGTTCAGAATAAAAAAGTTTGTATAGCAATATACAAAGGATGAACCTTCATCAAAAATATATCGAGTTTTGAAATCACACAAAACTTTCTTTGGTTGACTGTACAATGTACTGTGAGACAAATACCACTGATATTCTAGTCCACACCTCTTTATGATCATCTTGACTTTTGTAGATTGTTATTCAAGGCTAATATTTTACATCCAGTCTTCGACGTTATCACTAAAGCGGCCTAAAAAGTTTTATGATATGCTATGTTGACAAAGTGTAATAGGAAAAATAAAATAAGTAGGTTCTCAAATCCTTACTGGGAGACAAAGAGACAAAGAGACTAGAAATGAAAATTGCCATTGTTTGCAACTACTGAGCAAGTTGTCCTGTACCAGCCTTGTGGATTTCAAGAGCAACCAAGCAAAAACTTCAGAAGCAAAGCTTGAAAGGGGCCGGAGAGAAAGAAGAGAGATTGATACAGAATAAAGTGAATAGTACATTGTTGGAAGGTAGTATGAAATGACAGCGTAGGTAAGTCAATGTGAGGTATAGTGAACGACTTACTTTGTAAGACGAATTCAGATCACCCGATGCCAAAGCATGTTTCAACAACGCATTGGCATCTTTTCAGAGCTGCGTTTAGAGATAAATGAATTTCTATCAAACATGTCGATGTAGTCTTAAAAACCATCGATTTGAAGTTACTTACAATTGTACGTAGGCTCGTTCCCTTTTTTTTTTCTTTGAAAAAGCAAAAGCGACAAAATAATAAAAAACTAGTTCAAAATGCATAATGTTTATGTTATGGTCATTATAGTCAAAGTCAAGCGAATGTTGCTTTTGACTCAAGAGTGTACTCATTGCTTTTACAAGGAAAACTGTGCTAGATTTATAAAAGGGTAGAAATTTACTGTACTTGAATATACGCCTTGCTAAGAAAAACGCACAGTACCATTTACGTGCAATAAACAAACTTTTACTAATAATCAATTATTAAAACCTGAGAAAGCATATACGATGAGCTAAGTATTTTTGGTATTTTTTTTGCAATTAGTGTCGAACGCGCCTTCTTCCTGATGGACATCTTTCTTCTTTTTTAAAATATACAGTCATCCCCCGATTTAGGGAACGAAATATAAGGAACGATTTTGATTTAGGGAACGGTGTCGAGGGAACCAAGACTGTTCCCTAAATCGGGGGATGACTGTAATATCATCAAATGCTAAATATTCACAAATAGCACAACTAAATATCAGGTGGTTACCCAAAAAAAAAAAAAAGATGGCGTCAGAACTTAAAAAAACAATATCTCGATCTACAGTACAATTTTCTCATGTACTCCAAAAGGGTCCTGTACGGATGCTTTATTCTTCCCCATGCAAAATCGGGCTTTATATTTGATGTAAACAATAATCAGTGCTCCTCTATTGATAATGTCCCTTTTTTTTTTCTTTTTTTTTTCTCTCTCCTTTTTTCTCTATCTCTCTATATTTTCTATTACTTTATTCGCAACAACAATTATCATAGCAAAATGCTCCAATACGTTTACACCACTTTCTTCCTTTTCGCTTTTTTCTTCCATCAGCTCTTTTCCTTTGCCCAGTCAGGATATTTCTTTGCCGTTTGCATGACTGTACTTGCTTACAAAGTCAAATCAATAATTGTAGAGCACTTTACTAGCGATGATAAAGTACAAGCAGAAGCAGCTGAAGCACTTGATTCATATTATAATGATCCCTGGCTTTTCAGCCCTCCTAGGAGTCCTGAAATTAGGCCTGTGGATGACAAGGTTATCCGATTCACTTATGAAAAGATGTATTTCTTTCGTGATGCCGATCCAGAATACACTCGTAGTATTCGCAAGGAATTCCTTAGAAACCAATTCTGGAGAAGGAGTCCAAAGATACCTTGTTGCAATGAGTACCGCTGTATGGCCTCGCCTCAATACAATGATCTGAATAGGGATGTAATTGCAGCACCAGAGCCTACATCTGTAGTTGCCGAGGTCTGTAATGCACCTGATGATGACAGTACTTTCTCAGCTGCCTTCATTCAAGAAATGACCAAAGCGCTTTCTGAAGTTGCAGAGACCAGTGATGCAGGAGCATTTTCCAATGCCTTTATCACTGATATGAAGGCAGCGTTGCCATTGTAATATGGCAAAAAAGTTATTTTATAGTGGTTGGTAGGTCGGTCAATCAAGTGCTCACTGTTTCTTACGTTGTTACTGCCGTAATGTTTTTTTTTGCTGTATGTCTCTCTGCTGTATGTCAGTTTCTCTTTGTCGTTTGCTTTTCTTTGCTGTATGCATCTCGTTGCTGTATGCTTGTCTGTGCTTCTCGTTGCTGTGTGCTTGTTTGTGCGTTTCTTTGCTGTGTGCTTTTCGTTGCTGTGTGCTTTTCGTTGCTGTGTGCTTTTCGTTGCTGTGTTCTGGTCTTTGTGCCTCTCTGCCGCGTGCTTGTCTTGTCGGTTTTCAACGTCTCCAATAAATTAATGCTTTTTTCGTGCGTTGCTTTATGGCAATCAGTGTGTTTGTCTTCAAACAAAAAAAACTGACTATTACTTATTTCCTGTCCGTTGCTTAGTATGTTAGGCTTTTGTATGGTTGTTAATTTATGAGTTTCTTACATTTTTTGCTAGTTGCGTTCATTATCCTTATAGTACTCTCATTATTTAGTTTTTTAATTTTAGCAATACTTCCAACACATTGTACATATTAAAAGCAGCTCAATGTCTTAATCGCTGCTGTTAAAACAAAATGCTTTTCCTTCAGCAAACTGTTTTACTCCAACTTTCTTATAAACGATTGGTTTACTCTTTCTTTCTCTTTTTTTTTTGTTGACAATTTATTTTAATTTGCTGCTGCTGCTTTCTATCTTTAATGTAATACATTGAAATGAAAATAAACAATGATTTTATTCAATACATGTGTTGCTCATTGATTTGTATCTGTAATCTACCCAAAAAAAAAGAAACATTTTTTTATCAAGATTTGTTTGAGTTTGCTTTTCGGCTTAGCTGTTGTTATTGTCTCCAATTGCTCTTCTAGTTATATTACACCGGCAGTGATGACTATCAAAATGTATGTTTTTCTGTATTAATAATACGTTATTAAATGTTCGAATTAATTATGATTGTTTACTATCTCAACAATTCTTATTGTGCAACAAACGCTAAAAATGGTGAATGATTTGATTACTGAGAGCAACAGCCACCCAAAAAATAGCAGCTACTGTGAGGAAAACGATCTGTTATGGGGGCCAAAAATGAAACTGGAGTAGGTATTGACTTTTAGAATCGTCACTGGTAGCAAAGCTATCTAGGCTTGGAGATGATATTCCCAAGACCTGAGGTGCTTGAGGGCTCATTAACTGATGTTCTGCTAAAGACATCCCAAAAGGCAGGGAGATATGATCTTCTGTTAGAGCAGCTTGTTGCGGTGACTGTAAATGTAAGATTGAGGCAGTGAGAGAAAATTAGAATAGAGTTTGTAGACTAAAAGATGACATCAAGGGTGCAAAAAAGAACTGGAAATTGAGATGCTATGATTGGGGCGCAATGCTCCTCAACGCCTCCCAACCGAGTGCCGAAGCAAAAGATTAAGAACCGAGTAATTCAATCAGGTAGGGAGATAAGAATCCAGTATCAAACATGCAGTTCATAATTGTTCTTGAAGCGGTAAAAACGAGTTCGTAAAGGTAAAGCAGAATTCAGGAAATCAATAAACATAATTGGCCTAAATCCATTCATGTCACGGCGCCATCGGTCTAAGTCTGGTATCCGTAGGATGATTGAAGTGAGTGAATAAACCTTCCAACACAAGCGAAGGCTCTAGAGCAGCTTTGACGGTTTATTTAGAGAAGTGCAAAACAAGAGAGACCTGATGAAAGAGTGTTATCTGGCACTAAGTGTGAGAAGATACAAATTCAAGATGGAATATAATACTTGATCCTAATTATTTTGGATTTGGGTAAAAGTGCAGCCAAGATCCAAATAATTTATGAGGTTACTGATGCTTTAGGGATAATCAAGACATAGATTGTATGGCCAATCAATGACAATAATGACGATAATGACGATAATGACAATAATGACAATAATGACAATAATGACAATAATGACAATAATGATGATGGTGATAATAGAATGACTAAGAATTATGTGATACCTCTCCTAAAAGTCAACATGTGTTGTCTTAAGTCCAAAATGAAATAGAGAGAGAGAGAGAGAGAGAGAGAGAGAGAGAGAGAGAGAGAGAGAGAGAGAGAGATGTTAGCTATCGATTTCAATACTTTTGACTCACTAGAAATGCACATAAGATAGATTTAGTGATGTCGCCGCTTTATTATGCTTAATGAAATAAGTTGTGTGCCTTTTTGAAGCGTAATGCAAGTTCACTAGAGTATATCAAAGCCACATATGTCTACCTTATGTAGCTTCTTTTTCTTCCCTCTAATCGAAACCAATATACATATAAACGTTTTTTAAATAATCCAATTCATTAGTGTGTACTTTTTCAAGGAAGTTGTTAAACGTTGTAGTAGCTTACATAAATAGCATACGAGAAGTTTTGATTGTTTTTCGCTATTCGTTTGGCTAAGCTTTCAGATGTAACAGTTACTTTTTTCTATAAGAGGAATAGCAAACTTAAATAAGAAAAAAAGAAAGACAGGCTTGTAAAATTTTAGCCCTAAGACTGAGACGAGGGGGTTCCTTTTTTTTATGGCTGTGAATTATTGTAGTCGCTTTTATGCTTCTTTTACTTTGTTTCTATAGAACTGCATTGAAATCACTACAGCTAGGCTACACAGCAAAATAAAAACAAATGAATAGTTGCCACTTTTTGAGCTTTGCAAGTCCTTCTTACAATAATGTGTTATCTACATATTGCATTTGATTAAATCAGATTCTTTTTTTTGCTGAGTAAAAAAAGAGTTTCTTTGAAATTTAAATGAGCTTTGGCTTTCTAGATGATGTATGCTATCATAGATTGTAGCAATATAGACAAAGATGTAAGCTTTCAGTCGATATTTTCTTTTGTCCACCGATAACCGAAAGCAAAGGGAAATTCCCATTGAAGGGTCAACTACGCCCACAGATGGGGAAAGCTTCCCTTTGGTGGGCCAATTCGCCCATAATTAATTTTCTATAAGGTATGATTGGATGAACAAAAAAAAGCAATTCAATCACCGTCATAATCAGGATCTCAAAAGTACTTGGTAAAAAAAATTAAAAGAATCTTTATTCATATCTAGATGTTAATGAATATAATTGGACAAAAAAATAATTATTTAGAGGGCGACAATTCAGCGTATTTGCCTATCGTATTTCCAATATTTTTGGGGAAAGGTGCACCAGGACGAACTACAATTTTTTTCTTCAAAATACGTTGCTCGCCAGCTTGCATCTCGACTTGTGTTATCAAGCCTACTGGACAAACTAGGTCATCACAACACACCGCAACAAACTTCTTCTTTTCATCTTCAACTTCTTCTACACAGGGAATTCTTTTGTCAAAGGACAAAGTAGAGCCTTGAAAAACTTCCAACAGTGCATGATTACGAACAGTCCAGCTGCCGTCATCACACACTGGGAAGTCGAAAAAAAAACAACAGCTTTCCCACAAACCACACAGTATCTATTCTGCTAACGACCTGGCCTCTGTTTTTTAAGATAATGTATGAGTTCACAGTCTATAGATTTTTAAGAAATGAAATACTTGCCTAAAAATACGCTTGTTGTATTCAAACATAGCATAATAGCCTTCTTTCTGTACATTTTTGTTTCTACTACGAGACATCTCGGAAGCGTAAGTTGAATTGTCAACTGCTATCTTGCCCGCAATCTTCATCTTATGCTTCTTCTGGATGCTGTCCCAGTTGGGCGTTGTCTTGCCTTGCTGTCGGCTCACCATGTGGATTATTGCCCTTGCTAACATTCTAAACTTAACAACACCTTCCACATTTGCATCTGAGTTGCTGCCAGCAAAGCTATACTCAGTCTTCCCAAACGGGCTACACAAATACGAACAATCAAGATCATTAGGATTCAGACCACCGTCACTGTTATCCTTCACTTCCAAATCAACATCCAAATCTAGCAACTTATGCACATCCAAAAAATCGATCAATTGATCGATTTCTATCAGATTGCAAGCATTGGTTCCGGCCCTATTGCTGGCCTTCATCTTCTTCTTCAAGGCACCGATACTTCTTTCCATTGACCTCGCGCTATAAGCGGTCATTGGCCCAAGTTTGCGGATGATAGAACCAATATGACTCAGCAAGTGCATATTGATTCTGAATACAGTCAAAGAAATGCTTTCGTTGTCAACACATTGATCAAGGAAATCAAACCATTTTTTGAAATTGCTAATCAAGTATCGAATATTTGTTAGGTGAAGTATATAATATGCGAAGTATATAACTTACGATTCAATTTCGTTTATTTCGGCAGCAGACACACATCTTTGCATCGCCAACGCAACACCCCGACAAAGACAACACAGAGCCTTACCGGCAGCAAGGTTTTCCAAACGCGGAGCAATCAAAGCAGGGATGATATAGCGAAGTATGTCGATGTAATCGACACTTCGATACTTGTTAAGTTGGCTATTAGGATTGAATGGCTGCCAAGATCCCAAGAATACATCAGGGATGTTGTTCTTGGTCAAACCAAGGGATTTCTCCACAGCCAAACAATTACTCTTGCTGATCCTGAAAGGGTAAGCTCCCTCATTGCCCGCATACTTAAAGGGCTTGTTGAGCGTAGGAGCAATCATTCCGTAGACTAGTTTCGCAATGTTGGAGAACAAGTGCATTTCGTCAAGACCATGAAAGAATGCTCCTGCAACATCGAAAACGGGAACATCCTTGCACATATTGACTTTATTGATGCCATAGTTCTTCTGGTTAATCGATTCCTATTCAAAAGGTATAGTAAGACAAATGGTCTATAGTAAAAACATGCACAACATTAATACATACATCCTTTTCTAAAAGCAACAGATGATTTCTTGTTCTTTCAGCCTGATCTCGCTGGGGAAAGTAGAGACCAGTCTTTGGGCAACTCTCACAACTATCAACTGGATGCTCGCCAAGTGCTATATTAAAGAAAGGGAATAATATAGAGATTGTAAGTGAAATTATTATTTCTATGGTTTTAAAACATCTGAATCGTTGGGGATACTTACTCAAACACTGCTTACATCCATAGAGAGAGGTGAAGCCTATGATAATCGTATTAATTTAATGTTTTACAGACGTGTAAGTATAAAAGTCTGTATACCAGCAAAATCCATCAACGAATTGATCTCAACCAGATCACCAGTAAGGGTCAAACAGTGGATATTGGCCTTAGTAACGAAAGTGTTATTTTTGTAGACCTTTAGAGGAATACGACCAAATGTTTCAAGCTCCTTGATGATGGGGCGAAGGAGGCTGCGCAAGTCCTTTTTGTGATTGCCGCAGAAAACTGCCACTTCAAAAACGTTATCACCTCTGGATCTAAATAAGGTATACATCGTGTATTCGAGATTAGTTTATCTAGTAAAACAAATGCATAGGATCATCAGAAATGGAAACACGAAATACCTTTCCACGGGGCTGTAGTTCAATATGACAGCATGGACTGTCACAAATGACTTTTTGCTACACTTCGAAGAAAAGCCATCCACATTCAAAGCAAGAGCGATTGTATCAGGAAGCTCGAAAAGACCTTTTTTCAAGCATTCTTGATAAATTTCACCATCAAATATATCGTCATACGATGTTTTGTCATCAGCTTTGGGAGTGCCAAGGTTATCATGACGATAACGAAGAGCAGCACGCTTTTCCTCCGAAGAGAGCAAGTATGCTACCTTCTTCGCTAAAGAGCATATCTTGACATGACCTTTGTTGACAGAACCGCAGACAGGGCAAGCACTGGTGTTTCTATCCGCAACTGGGTCGAAAAGGTAACACCCATTGTCACAAGTTTGGTGAGTAACGAAGGCAGACAGGTTACTCACTTTTTGGCGGATTGTGTTAAGTGTCGCCTTCGTTGATAGCACATCGTACTTAACATGACTTCTAGGGACTTCAAAACAAACAGTTAAATTAGTTAAAGGTTGGTCTCTTCGCTTTAAAACATCATACCGTTGTTTCTGGTTAATACAGCATTCAAGTATCTGTTGTTTGACTTGATTATGTCGTCGCTAACCGAAAGACTAAGGCCACTCAATTTGGCATAAGCAAATTGACTGATGCTATGCTTTCCTCTGAATGTAAATGGCTGAGGAGGCACATCTACATTTATGCAAGTGGCATCGGTTATAGTGGATTCTAGAGAACAAGACATATTTGGATCAGTATAGGCCTTTAAAACGGGTAAGTGTAAGTATTACCAGCATCTTGAATTTCGATGTTTGCAACAGCTTCAGCAACTGCATCATCGAAGCTGTTATCTTCTTCTTCGTCGTCGTCCTCATCCATGTATTGGATGGGCTGGTCAATTTCATCCAAAAATGCATTTGCAGTCATGGTGTCATTGTCGTCAGTTGCCTCTTCCATGTAGAGGCCGAAGTCGAGAAAATCGTCTCCTGCAAAGTCGTTTTCGTAAGCATCGTTTACAGGCTGTTCTGTTCTTTGTCTTCCAGTCAAGATGTCTTCAACTTCGCTGACAAAAGCACTGTTGTAGTCTCTCTTACGAAAGATTGAAGTGTTGTTGTTGTTGTTGTTGTTGTTGTTATAGGTAGACATTTTTGTGGTAAATAAGTAGAAAAGAGCCTTCAAATCGTATAAATACTGCGATTATTTATAACATTAAAGATACTACGGAGTGCTAGTTTATGATCCTATAATGTAACCTTTTTTGATTTGGTGGTACAAACAGCCAGTCTTCTTGACAGTACCTGTGTAACTTGCACAAGATATTTGCAGTCAATAATACACCAAGAGGTTGCAAGCCTTTCTTTCTATTGACCCCCAAACATAAGCCATGGCTAATTCTCCTTTACTCTCTATAGTTTATGATCTAATAGCAATACTTTCATTAGCATATGCTCTATCCTTTATGTTACATCAAATTATCATACAATTCAAAGTAAACCATAAAAGGAAATACCCTAAAAGTGACCTAGACAAATGAAAGCAAATCTGAAACTGAACTAGACATTAATATTGCTCTGGTTGGTACCTTTCAAGGTACCTTTCCAGATTAAACAACTTGTTTCATTGGTTTGTTAAGTTTAGAAATTGTTTGTCAAATTTCCTTGAAACCTTTTAGTCTGCTTTCGCTCTCTATTTTTTAAGACTTCGAAATGATAAATAACACTGCTAATATCAACATCACACAAATGCAAGATGAATTAAATACGTTGCGTATCGCTAACAACGAACTACAACAGAAATTGTTAAAGACGTATGAAAATAACAATCAACTCATAAGGGATAACAACGAGCTTAAAGCTAAAGTGGTTGCCCTGCAGCATTCAAATAACATGGAAATTTCAAGAGTCAATGACACCCATTGTCAATGTTGTATATTTAAGATCAAAATCAGAAATGACAACAATTAAGTTGATCCTGAAGGCGATCCAACTGTCAGTCCTGGTAAATTTGATGGTCTAGTTCTGGTTCCTTCAAATAAACTAATCATTCTTTAAATCAATAAGTTGAAAGAGGAAGACTGGCTAGCGCAGCCTTACAAGAAATAACAGACGTCGAGGCTGATGAGCATGTCAGAATGACTGAGAGCAGTCGTGATTATGAGGAAGAAAGAGGCCTTACAGACAAAAGAAATCTTGTTTCGATGCAACAAATGCTTTTGGAACAGGAGGGCTTTGTCGAGAAAGACGAAGGTCATAAGAAGAGACTTGCCGAAAAGATGTACAACAATACTTACTTGGTAGCTAAAATCTTTGTACATCTTCGTTTTGCAACAAAAGAAGGGTCCTTTCGCTATCTGTCGTTATCTGAGCTAGAGCGCAAGAAGGCTGTGGCAGGATTAGAATTGAGTATAGCCAAATATAACGCTAGTCTAGTCAACAAACCCCCCCCCCGCGAAAAGGAAATACTTAGAGCCATTCCCATTCATCTATGTAACAAATCTTGGGCGGCAAAAAATCTGCTTTCAGAATTGTTGAAAGTAAAAGGAGGCAAACGCAGCAGTGCCAACCCTAGAAAAAGAAAGGTACGATGCGACTGATAACAATTAGCATGATACTCATTTTTTTTATGAAGGCATGTGAACCAAACAGTAACGAAGGCTTAGAAGAAACAGCTGACATTCGTCTAGAAAATTATCTATAAATACTTAAATAAAAGTTTTTTTTTTTTACTTTTTTTTATTTTTTCTCTTGGTTCTTTTACTGTTGGATTTTCTTTAAGCGTTATATGTCGTAGAAATTGGTAAATAGTGATAACATAGCTTTTGAATTGTTCTAGCTACTGTTCTTTGACTAGTTTTGTTGCAGTGATAATATAAGAAAGGCAAGTTTTTTACAAGAATATTTGACTCAATTTCTCATGAAAAAAAAGCTCCTTTAAAGGAATGAGATAGCATACAAGCGATAATGCTACAACCAACTGACGATATTCCACACTGCTTAGTACTTCGAGGTAATACCGCTGAAAGTCATTAAAAATAACGTCCTAACTTGATTTAATTTTGTGGCTTAGATATTCATGTCCTTTAAATGTAATTCAAACGTTAACATGAACTGAAGCAAGCTGTTACCTTTTAAGCAACGCTTGAAGACTGCGAACATTCTTATTGATGATACGATGCCAAGGTAGTATTACTTATAATAGCAATAGCAATAGCAATAGCAATAGCAATAGCAATAGCAATAGCAGTAGCAGTAGCAATAGCAATAGCAATATTATTTATAATAAAAAATGTACAAACAATTTATAGTAATAAAAGAAATTAAATGAAATACAATTGGTTCCCATTATGTAAAAAATGAGCGCTATGTAACCCCAAAACAACCAATTAATAGTTTTGTACGAATGGATCTTTTGGCCCGTTAATGGATATTTTGGCCCGCTTGTGGGGCAATTGACCCACCAAAGGGATTTTTGGCCCATCCGTGGGCTGTGGGCGAATCAATTATTTGGCCCACGAGCGGGCGCTTTTGCGGGTCAAAAAGCCCATTTGTGGGTCAAAAAGCCCGCTGGTGTAGAATTTAACCCACCATCTCGGAGATCGGTGGTCTCACATAGTTATCTTTAGCATTACATTTGTTTGTTCATCGATAGCTTCTGACGTGATTGGAGGTCTTCCTGATGCTTTCGTATCTGTTTTTCTTTCTCAACCATTGCTATGGATTGATATCTTCTAGTTTCAATTTCCATCTAGACTTCTAGACTTCTTTTGTAACACAAGAATGCATTTTTCTCTTTTTATTTTGTGTCTCTTTGAATCTATTCCGTAAAAGTTTGCCCTATTTCATTATCTTTCCACACACACACATGTACTCTCTCTCTTATATATGTATATATATATACTTGATAATGGTTGTTATTGTAGCTTTTTATAAAATATCTAAAATTTTAAAAGTAAACGTTAACAAGATTATGAGATCAAAATAAGCAACCTAATTTCAGATATGGATTAAACTTCATTTACTGCAAAAAAATGGCTTTTGATATCTGTAATATGTAGCTAAAGATGTGGGTTCTTACGGTTAATGTCATCGTTCTGGTCAACCATCCAACTTGAAATAACTCATGTTAAAGATTTCAGTCTTCAAGTATTACAACAAAAATTGTTTTGACATTCATTGTTAAAATGAATTATAAGGACAACAGTAATTTAACAGGAATTGGAAATCAATTTCAAGTCAGATGTTTTATATACAAACTCGAGATGAATGGAGATGGGAGAAACGATATCACCATTTATAACAGTTATGTAAAAATCAACTGGTATTTAGATAGGAGGGTGTACAGACCTCATAGAACAATACAGCACACTCTTCCTATCATACATATCATAGTGCTACAGAGTCATAATCTGAAATACTAAACTATAGTTTGGATAAAGGTATGTTTGAGATCGTTAAAAGATAATCTGTCTATCTTTATCGTACAGAGTAACTGTTCCAACTACCAATGACTTTTGTGGAACTCGTATGAACCATCGTGTCTGATATGTGAACAGACCGACTAGAAAATAGATATTGTTAAAATAAATAGAACAAGCGCCTTTGCAAGAGATAGTAAAGGCCGACTATGTATCATCGAACCACATCAATTCAGGGGACAAGATCTAGCATTGGCATTCTTTCAACCGAGAAGATGATCAGAAAGCCAATTTTGAATCCCATTTTCACCTAAAGAATCAAATAAGTATTTGCTGTAAGCCTGTAATCTACGAAATAAAAAATGATAGATCTCATTGAGAATTCAGACTGTAATCAGCACTTGAAGATTACAGATCAAGTGCATATTTACACCTCAAAACAGTGTTATTTTTTTTTGAGCAGTAAGGAATGTATAAACTTTCTTCGGATTTTAGGCTTAGATTTGTATTACCCATTTCATTCGGAATTATGACAGCTATTTAGATTTGAATTTCATATGGATATCAAGTCTAAGTTTGTATCTGGATTTGAAACGAATTCAGGCCAAAATTGGCATTAAACTTGCACTTCTATTTTTAAATAGTGATTATATAATAGATACACATTAAGCGTAGCACTTGTCTTTTTATTTTTTGTCACAAACACAGAAAAATAAACAATGCACCATGAAAAAAAAGAGAACTTGTCTCGGAAAGGAAATCCAATTAACAGGCAAAACTATCATAGATGATTATCATTCGTCATGAAAAGAGGAAGACAAAAAAAACAAAAAGCCAAATCAGTTGTCTATAGTATAAAATGACTCTTGCTATAAAATAGCTGTAAAAGTCATGTAGCTGGTATTTGTGAGCAAAAGATAAAATTCATAGGGCAAAAGTAAAATAAAATAAAAATATTAATGGACAATTCACACTGTTGTTACGCCAATCTTTTTTTTTTTCTTTTTTTTTCTCGGATCAATATGATACCCAATTGTATTACGTTATTCGTTCTCCTCTTTATTTTCAGCACAAGACAAAAGAAAAAAGGATGGACATTATAACAGCTATATATATATATATATCACTTGATGGTATTGCATAATGTACTAAAAGCGATGCTATAGTCATTGTTGCTGTTGCTGATGGCTTGTTCATAAAAAGCTTAGTTTGTAAAAAAAAAAATAGATGCATTAGTGAGGTTTTACATAACTACTGCGTTGCATCAACTTCGAAATTAATGAAATGACAAGAAAAAAGAACAAACCAGAAGATAGCAACAAAGGTCTGAAATTCTTTGCTTATCAGGTATAGCAAAATGCTCAAATGTATGGGAGATAGATAACCAGGAGAAATAACGAGAAAGAAAGAAAATTGATTGGTTCTTACCAAACAGAGTTAGTGATACATGAGAAAGTTAGTTCCCATGAAAGCAAAGAGTGGGCGTAATGATTATGCATGAAAATGAGATCGTGCTAATAGGTATGATTCAATAAAGAAAGTTAGGCTAATGCCCCAGATTTTGTTTAAAAGAAAAGAATTTCATTTCGCTTTCTTTTCCTTTTCTTTTTCTTTAGTTTCATTTAAACTACAAAGTCATTTAAACTACAAAGTCATTTATACTACAAAAACTCTAAAACTGCAAAAACCACTTTTGATCTATCCGTCTTCACTTGTCATGGTGCTCTCTCATTGTCTTGGTCTTTCTTTTCTTTCAAGCAAGCTACCAGATTAGTTCTCTTTGTTTCCTTTGTCATTTCTTGGTATGATCATCATTTTTCTCTTTTCATGAATTTACTTTATCTTTTCTAATAGTCTATTTCTAACTAACTCAAATCTAAAACACAAACCCCATAGGTCTCAATCTCCAACGCCTCTCTATTCATCTATCTGTCTGGCATGCTCAAAGTCTTGGGTCTTCCTCTCTGTCTTTCAGTATCTGCGGCATCCGCCAGGGTACGACGCTTCGGCAAAAGGCTACTAGCTACTCTGGGTCATGAAGGTAGGCTTTAGCCTAACTTGTAGGCCCGTTAGGGGTAGGGTAACAGGGGAGGGAGGATCCATACTTTCAAGGCGATTTACGTTATGGTCTGTATTGGTTGACTCTTTATGGTTTCCATGGATGACTCTCTATAATCTCTTTGGCTGGCTTTTCGCGTCTTTGTTCTGCTCTTTATTCTGCTCTTCTTTCTCATTCACAAGCAAAAAATCCAAAAAATCAACAACGATATAGTCAATGTCTATCTGCTTTTCTGTCTCTATAATTTTTATTATTTCAAGCAACTCTCCTCTGTTATTTTACATTAATAAAAGCTATAATCACTTCACATCATTTTTCACCCAATTCATTGAACGAGTTTTCTCTGTACTTGTTGGCAATTTAAAAAAAAACCACAATGAACATTACTTTATTATCATACTAAAAAAAAGAAGATTCTTGTATTAAGCTTCCTTTTTATTATTGAGATTAAATTACACTAGAACTCTTGAAAAAAAAAAGAACCCGGAAATAAATATGTGAAACTTGAACGAAAACTTAAACTTTTCTTACTAAACAAAGACTGCAGTTGAGCCAACGACTCTGTCAATAGCCACAATACCTCTTTTTTAATTATTCAAGCGTCTCAAAGCCGTTTGTAGTTTAGATTCTCTTTGGTCCCTTCGAATCAGGAGATTTAAATCGCTGACTTTGTAATTTCTCGTTTTTTTTCAAAACTCGACTGATCATTTTGAGGCTTGTTTCTTTATTTTTATACTAAGCTATACCTTCAGAGGAGTTTCAGGTTATTACAAGAGTTGGAACTGTTGATAAAACAAGCTCTAGATTGACTGAGTTAATGCTCAAAACAACGACGACAATGACAATGTGGATGACAAAAAAAAAGCGATGAATGCAAGACAGAATTCTGACTTGGATGACATCTACCCACACCTTTTGTCCTAGTTATTTTCTTTTCTATCAGTGAAACAAAAGCAGCAGAGTCTGATTCTGCTCAAGATCTCTTTCCAAAATCCACAATAACAACCATGGGATGTAAGTGTAACGACAAGCAACGATGGCTCTTGCATCAAAAGTATAAGCCACGTTTCATCTGTATCCAATCCTTAGTTCTCTCTTGTCTTTTTTTTTATTACTCTCTTGACAAGACCCAAGAGAACCGGAATAAGACCAGGGAAACAGAAGGGCTATCTCAACGCGCCAGTGAAGGATAGGTGTAATTTTGAGATTAGCTTATTATGGCCAAAGTTTTTAGGACAATGTAGTTTGCATCTAGTGGACTAGCGTATATTTCCAAAGAAAGAAGAAGACAGGCACTGGACAACAACTCAGTGCAATTTCGCTAAATGGCTGGCGACAAACGCAGTGATGAAAAGCAGAAACAAAAAATTTGTGTGCTAGCTTGAATTAGGAGAAACAATAAGATGGAAAGGACATGGCTCATAGATAAAAAAAAAACGGTTCGGATAACAATATGGGCTCGAATTATTACAGATGTAAAGCGATTTAACCAGCAGGATGGGATGCGATAACAGACTGGATGTTGAAGTGCTGATTGCTGGTCAATTGTAGAAGAAGAGATATCAAACCCAGGTAAAGCGTAAGCCATAAGATACGAAGCGGGATAAAAGATAAACTTGGGGAAAAGTTTATACAGCAATTCAAGAGAGTCAGGATGGAAATTTGCGTAGATGTGCTAGAGATTATTTTGAAAGAATAAAAGCATGTATGTATTTATTTACAAAAAAATGAAGATCATGAGGTAAAATAGGGCATATTCAATTTGATGAGATTTCAAAACGAGTGAGACAGTAAGTTGAGACTGCAGCCAAAATATTTTATTTATTGAGCTAGCAGACAAAACATGAGAGAGATCAGAATGATTTGGATGAAAGCTGTTGTTTTGTTAAGAAGACTAGATCTCATGCCTGATAGAAGCTGTCCAGAAGATCCAACTTCTTTCCTATGAAAGCAACCTGATACCAATGACTCTTTTATTTATTATTTATCTTCTTGTGTTCCATTATTATCTTTTCTTTTCATAACAGTTACGCTGAACAGAACCTATAAATGAATGAAGCGCTTTCTGTCGTTCAGTTATGCAAGTGTAGCTTAGAAAAAGACAAGACACACTTTTTTATGTCATCTTAAAAGAAGATGAAAAGGGATTGTTTTTTATGGGTGGAATACGCGATCTAAAGAAGGACATAACAGCAACATTTGGCTAGAACTCATTACGTATAATGACTAAGGCAAACACTAACAGTTAGAAAGCTCACTATGGTCTGCTGAATACTGTTTGCAATTAAAACAAGCGCCATCAATCAGCTTTTCTCACTTTGTAAAGTCTAGCCAGGTTTAATTTTTTTGTTTAGAGCCATGAGTATAAATATGCAGAAACAAATGGAAATAAAAAAAAGGCTTGTTCACTCCCCTATTGTAATTTTCTTAGGCTATAACTAATAACAAATTAGTGTTGTGTTTTTTATCCTTTTTTCTTTGCGCTTCTCAAAGACCTTTGCTACCAGAAAGACCTTTTGTAAAAAGCAGTCTTTTTCTCTTATCCCTTTTTTTTGCTTGACATAAGTTGTTATTGCATGATTTCGTTAAATAAGCAAGAATTCATCTTCTTTCGCTTGTGCTTTGTCACAAGTTTTCTTTTTGTTGTCATCATCACTATTCTCTTTCTACACCCATCGCTCTTTTACTATGCTCATAGTAATATGTAGCTACTTTCTTCATTTTTGTCGATCTCGATTGTAAATTCTTTCTTTTTTGGGAAGAATGATGAATGCTTTTAAAAGCCCGTATTGAGCACGTGAGCATGAACATGTTTACTTTTTTCCTTCTCTCTCTTTTTAAAAGTCTTTTAAGGCAACTGCCTTGTCTCTTTTGTATTGCATTAGAGTATTTTTTTTAGAATTTTTTATCTTGATCACTTCTGTTATTTTTGTTAAGTGGTAATGCAAAAAATGAGGGGTTCTTTTTTTTGTACTTTTTAGGAAGTAAGGTTTTTTTTTCTGTTATACAATTCCGCTTTTTTCTTACATCATGCAAAATATAACCATTTTTTTAATTTGGAAAAAAGGACAAAAAGAAAAAAAATCAAATGAGACCAGGCTATACATATATTCAACAGCTGTTTCAATTAAATGACGCTAAAATAAACGCGAAAAGAAGTCTTTAAACAGTAGTTTACTCTAGGAAAAAGTAAAGCTAAGAGTGTTTGTGCGGAATCCCACGTGACCATTACCAAAAAAGGCAAACTGAAAGAAAAAAGAATCGATAGAAGAAAAAAAAAAGAGGTATTAAAGGCGTATCGATATTCATTTTCTTGCTTGGTGTATCCAGAGAAAAGAGAGCAAATTAGCGGCAACAGTATGTTGACTCTGCTTACTGTGAACTTGCGATAGACCATTAATAGGATTTTTATTTTTTTTCGTTTGTTTTTCAAAGAAAGAAAGGATCGATAATGAACCAAACAGCAATCGGATCGCTTCTTGGCTTGGCTATAGACCTTCTTTAGAGGTCATTTAACGACCATAAAATTTAAACACAAGAGGTAGTCAGATATGATATGTTGAGCACTGTAGTATAGGAGAAATAATACTAAGCCTTGTTTCGATTCGATTTCCGCCTTTCTTTTTTCTTTCTTCTGTTTATATGAGATCAACAAAGATAGATGCTATGTTCAGATTGTGTGTTGGCATTCAAACCAAGAGACATCCGAAGAACAAAAGAAGAGTGGAACAGAAAATGAGGATTAACATGTCGCATCTTGGTAGGGCTGTTATCGCTTTTTCTTTTCTGTTTCAGGCTTGGTCAGTTCAACTTTTTTGTTCAATTAGTGTACTTGAGACAACCATCTACTCGACTACCTAGTCACCACCAAGAGCAATCAAGTACAGAAAAAAAAAGAGAGAGGGTAAGATCAAAGTGGAGAGATCCTTTCTTTTCTGGTTTTGTGAGTGAAAGTTACAAGCATATTGCCTATTGTACCAAATGGCATAACACCAACACTTGAAGCACCACCTACTTGATATGAAAGATAAGAGCCATCCAAGTCAGCGGTTGGATCATGAAGAAGCAATAAACAAAGTCGGTACAAAGACAAAGTCAAGAGAGAGAGAGGATATGATAACGCGTTAGATGCTAAATTTCTAGTGTCGTATGTTAGATGCTGAATGTTAACTTGACACAGGATAACATGCTGATTACAGATCAAACTGAAGATAAGGAGAGGAGCAAGGAAGAAATAGAAAAAAAAAGGCAAATGAAGAAACAAGGTAAGCGATTTGGTTAGAGAAGGGATCCAGACAGATCGATTGAATTCACTATGCAAGAGGCATGTATGATGAAACTAGAGTGATTTGAAAGCAATAAAAAAAAGGTCTATATTTATACGGCTAAAGGTACTGCAGTTACATAAGAGGCCAAGAGGGCAAAAGAATGAAGAACATACTTTATCAGTTTTTGTAACTTGTAATGATTATGATCAAGTGAATATAAACAAAAATACAGGTTAAGCTCATTCTTTTGCTGCATATGGTGCCTAAAATTATCCATAGTTTTTTCATCAATTTGCTAGTTTTTTTCGAACTAATTTATGCTGATCATTTCTTTTTGAAGCGAAATTGAAAAAAAGTTAAATGCAATACTCTTTGACCATATAACAAAGCCTTCAGAGATAATAACTATTATTGCTTGAAAGGACATTCAGAGTACTTTTAATTACCCAACCGAATTTTAGGATTCATTTAGACTTTCTTCACTCCAATGGACTCCCTGAATTTAAGGTATTCCAAAAGAAAAAAATATTGAGTGAGTGAACATAGATACGAAAGCCACTTTAGACTTCATTTTCAACTATGACTTTAGTTGCTCAATGAATTTGATAGTGTGTTGTATCGTTCTAGCATACGAGAAATTGTAGTAGTGCAATTGAATAGGATAATGTAAAGCCCAAGCTTCTTATTGCTGTATTTGTGATGTATGCATGATTATGTAATTGAAATGCTGTGCCGTTCATAGTGTTAAAAAAATTGTCAAACCAGAGTAGTGTACTGTTTGAACAATTGACTATTATGTGTGTGATTTCAGTGTATTTACAAATATTCTTTGTGTGTTAAAATAAAGTCATATTCAGATTTTTCTATTTCGCGTCAAGCTATTGAAATTGAGTGGGTAGAGAAAGCGTGACAAGACATAGTGAATCAAGCTGAAAATGACAAGAAATACAAATGATAAATAGAGATGTTGATCTCCAAAGTACTAGATTTGCAGCTTTAATTGGTAATGAGATATACGTTTCCAAAGTGAAGTCGAAAATGGCTTTCGGATTTACGTTCACCCAACACTATTTTCGCTCCATCAACATCTTCAAACACCAGAAGATCTCTTTCTCAGACCACACTTTACTTGAGCTTATGTACGCTGTGCTATTTATTGAGCAAGTATAGCTCTATTGAGTCAACTATAGAATCTTTTCATTAATGAACAACTGTTGCTTAAAGCAGCCTTTAGTGTTTTCCTTTAAATTGCTACATCTTTTTGAAAGAAAAAGGGGGAGATTAAAGTCCGACATTTTTATTTTTTTCGTAAAAAACTCTTACTCCACCATCTCTCTCTTTTTTATTAAACAAGAAACTTATTTAATTATATAAAATGGAGGAATCAAACACAACTGAACCATCACCTATGGTCATTGAAGAGTCCAAAATAGAACCGCAACCTATGGAAGATATCAAGCAAGAAAAGCCAGTTCGCGCCAAGATCGAATTAGAGGCACGCCAATACCTGATGGATCAAACACAGCCTGTCAAAATACCTGACTATGCCAGTTGGTTTAATATGAGCACCATTCACAATATCGAACGCGTCTCTCTACCTGAGTTTTTCACAAACACAAACCAATCCAAGACAGCACACATCTATCAAGATTACCGCGATTTTATGATCAACACATACCGTTTGAATCCAAAAGAATACTTGGCTGTCACTGCCTGTAGACGCAATCTGGCCGGTGATGTCTGTGCTATTATGCGTGTTCATGCCTTTTTAGAGCAATGGGGATTGATCAACTATGAAGTAAAAAAAAGTCATCTTTATTTACACACCCATTAGATACTTATCATAGATTTATTAGTGCGATCCTTCCACTTGGCCATCTACTGTAGGACCCCCTTTCACAGGACATTTCAGAGTGACAGCAGATACACCACGCGGTCTTGTACCCTTTAAACCCAACATCAAACCTGTCGCTAAACCTACCAGTCATCAACTCAATGTTGAATTACGGCAAAAAGTATTTGAGACACCTACACAAAAGAAGAAAGTGTACTGTACCACATGTGGTTCAGACTGTACACGCGAACGATACCATAGTGTCAAGACAAAGAATATGGAGCTTTGCCCACTCTGTTACAAAGAGGGTCGGTTTCCAGTCACAAGCTTCAGTAGTGATTTCATTCGTTCGACATCAGCATCCCCATCTACCTCTGAAGATTGGTCTGATGAAGAGACCTTATTGTTATTAGAAGCCATTGAACTGTATGATGATGACTGGAATACGATTGCGGATTATGTAGGCACAAAGACACGTGAAGAATGTATCTTTCATTTCTTACAGATGCCTATTGACGAACCTTATCGTGAAGGAGCTGAGGAACAGTTGTTACAGCATGCACGAACACCCTTTTCACAGGCAGATAATCCAGTCATGTCCATTTTGGCCTTTTTGGCTTCTGCTGTCGATCCTAAAGTGGCCTCAGCTGCTGCTGATGCAGCTATTGCATGTCAGGAACATCAACCATTCACCTCCACAGAAGAAAAGCCACGCACGACAATTGAAAAGGCAGCCTCTGTCGCCTTGGGATCAGCAGCAGCTAAATCCAAATCCCTCTCACGCATTGAGGAACGTGAAATGAAACGTCTGGTTCATGCTGTAGTGGATGCTGAAGCCAAGAAATTGGAATTGAAGATGCAACACTTTGAACAACTGGAGGCTGTGTTAGATTATGAATTGGAATCCATGGCACAACAGCGCAAAGATCTATTTGCCTATCGATTAGCTATCAAAAAGACAGAGGCCATGTTGGGAAAGGAAATTCAAGAGCGTGGGGGTGTTGAGAAGGCAGTAGAAGATGGTTGGACACCTCAACAGTTACAACAGTGTATTCACAACTCACTATTTAAAGAAGATTATCATCTGGTTCCATTGGACGATTCAACCATCACCCACCCATCTTCTGCTATGGAAGAAGATACAAAACAAGTAGCTATTTTAAATTTATAATATAATAAAAAGAGGTTTGTTTAGTTGGTTGTATTAAGTACATCTACATAACGAGAACGCATTGGTTTTCTAGCGCCACCTGCTCTTCGATTGCTTGCAGAAGGAGGTGGTGTACTGAATGAAGGTGGTGTAGAAACAGCAGTGGAATTAAGCTGAGGAGGAGGAGCAGAATTCATACGAGCAGGAGGAGGTAAAGCACCTGATGGCATAGGTGGTCCTACACTCTGACTGGTAGAAAGTGAAGGAGCTGGACCAGCCTTTGGAGGTGGAGGTGGAGCAGCAGCAGCTGGCTTTGTGTCATTCTAAGTTCATCTCTTATCAATATGACTGTCTTTTTTTTTTTTTTTAGTTGAGAACTTACCAATTTGTTCACCCATCGCTTTTCCTTTTCATCATAGTAGAAAGAACTCTGTTCACCCAAGTTGGCTCTGACAGGCTTCTTTTCATCTAAGCTGTCTTTTTCTTTACGACTAAAGAGACTGAACAAGCCCCATCCAGAGGCAGGTTTCTCTTCTTTCTTGGGTTCCTCTTCTACCTTGGTCTCTTTTTCTTCCTCTCCTGTCTTTTTTTCTTCCTTGGGTTGAGATACTTTCTTGGTCTTTGTGTTACCAAAGCCTAAATCGTCTTCATCATTTTGATGAGCAGTAGGGGTATAAGCATGAGGTGCACTGGGAGTATAAGCATCGTTATAAGTGGTGGGTACACTGGGTGTATCAGGAACAGTGGGTGTGTAGCTATCAGGAACAGTGGGAGCATAGACATTAGGCTCTGTAGTTTCTTGATTACCCCACCAAGCAGATTGGTTTTCATTTGTAGGAGGTGCATAACTGGATTGAACAAAAGGTGAAGTGACTGCTTTCTCAACCTGCGCTGGTTGATAACCATAACCATAACCATAAGCAGTAGAATCTACAGATAACAATGAACATCCTATTTAAAAGCTCTGTTTAGATTTACTTACCAACTTGAGAAGACAGCTTTTGTTCCATTGTCTGAATAAGGGATTCTAATGTTGATTTGTTCAATTGAACGTGAGTTCTACAAAAAAAAAAGACATTTAGACATGCGCATTCTGTAACTGAATTAGAATCCTTACCTGGTCAAGATAGTATCTCTTAATTGATGCAATTCTTCTTGAGTTGAAAGGGTGGATAGAATAGAACCCATATAATGTTGAGCTTCCTGAGTGAATTCAAGCTCAGTTAACCACCAAGCAAGCATCAGCTTGACATGTTGAGCTAATGGTTTTGTAGGCTGTAAACCGAATTCATAAAGTTCATAAAGGTATAAATCATCCAACTCTTCAACAAAGGCATCATCATGAACTACATCAGGTGCTAACAAATGACTGTATAAAATAAAAAAAATCGTGAGACAAAGTGTCAATGATAAACTGGTGCAATCATTTACCAGACTAAACCTTCTTGATGAAATCCTGTCTGTTTCAACTGTTGACCCAAATAAAACAAACTCTGTTGATCCTCAGCTGAACGATTAGCCAATACAAGAGAGACAGCTTGTTTCCATTCAGCTAAGCTTTCTTGTGTATAAACAACTTCTTGAGTTGAATCCTCTTTCACTAATTGAGCCACTAATTTAACCCACCCAAAAAAAATATTATCAATTGTTCTTGTTCTTACACCTTCACTATTTTTCTTTTTACCTGCTTCTTCTGCTGGTAACCCATGTAGGATAGAATACAACATACGTAATGGCTTATGTTGTTCTGTCATCTCTGGTGTGGTAGTGGCATGAAAGCCTTGACTAATGAATTGAGGCACCAATCGCTTCAATTGATCTGGATCCATTGAGGCTATCACAAAGGCATGACCCCACATAGCATGATCCACAGCCAATTGACAGGCAGCCTCACGATTTCCTTGTAAGAGCAATTGCTCGAATTGATTCAACAGGTCTCCTTCTTCTTCTTTCAAATTAGGTTGCAACCATGATACAATCTGTTGATCCAATACACTATCATACATAAACATCAGTCTATCTTGCTTATCTTTAAAAAGCAAGGACTTACCCATCACCTAAATGCTGTGTAGGATGTTGAAGTAACAATTGAACCAATTGCCAGGCTAACACATGCTTCACTTGACCTTCATCCAGACGTGCTTGAATATAATCAAGAGCAGCCTGTCTCTTGTCTGTCGATTGCATCATAGCCACATAACGTTTGATACTAGCTTTCTCAGCTTGATGTTGAGGCAAGAAGGTTAAGGAAGGTTGCTCCATATAGACAGAAGGTGTGGTGGATCGAGAGATACCAGCCAAGGGACGACCACATTCACAACAGAATTTTGCCTTAGGCTTATTCTCACCTTCACATTGAGGATCAGGACAGGGAACCAGTGTACGTGTGGGCGATTGAACGCGCTCAGTCATGGGTGGAGGTACAGTAGCTGATCGTTCAATAGGAGGTCCTGGACGGAAAGCGTCATGCAGACTGTTGGATCGTGGTTGATAAAAGCCTGTTGGACTGAATGTTCTTTGAGGGGAAGGAATAGCTTTGGTAGAAGGACTAAGGGCTCTTGTAGGAGGATTGATTTGAGCAAAAGGGGAAGCATTCATCGCTCTTGATAAAGGAGGAGCAGGCAGAGTAGGTTCCTTGATGCTGGATGATTCTTGGTGGTAGCTGTTGGTTTGAACAGGTTCGTACTGTTGAGGTGCGTAGGTGTTGGTTTGAATGGGCTCGTACTGTTGAGGCTCGTAGCTATTGACTTCATTTGGCTTGTGAGATGCTTGAGGTTCAGAGGATGGTTGGATTTCAAGCGAAGACTGAGGTTCGTAGCCTTTGGTCTCGACAGGCTCATATGAGGATTGAGGTTCGTAAGAAGATTGAGGTTCGTATGAAGATTGAGGTTCGTAGCTACTGACTCCATTTGGCTCATAAGATGACTGAGGTTCGTAGTTGTTGACTTCAACAGGCTCAAAGGAGGATTGTGCCTCGTAAGATGACTGAGGTTCATATGAAGATTGAGGCTCGTAGGATTGAGGTTCATAAGATTGAGGTTCATAGCCATTAACGTCGACATGCTCATAAGAAGATTGAGGTTCGTAGTTATTCACTTCAACAGGTTCATAAGATGATTGAGATTGATACTGTTGAGGCTCGTAAGATGATTGAACATCATACTGATTGGCATGTTGAGAATCGTAGCTACCCTTGTTTTCTTGCTGTGTTTCCTCAGAGTGGGGTTGAGATGGCTCGTAAGATGATGTAGGCTCATAACTTGCTGTCTGTGAATGCTCGCTGTGAGCTGCTTCTTTGGGCAAGGGTTCATGACTAGCGGTATCATGGGCTGCTTCTTTAGTGACTGTGGGTTCATGGCTAGAGAATGAAACAGTCTCTTGATGTTCTGTAGATACAGCATGAGATGATACATCTGGCTTCTTTTCCTCTGGTTCCTGTACAGCCTTTTCAACACCCTCTTCCTTGTTCTTCTTTTCCTCTTCTGTATGACCTGATTCAGTAGTCAATAAATCTTCTAATGGATCAGGCACTTTTTGATCCTTTTCACTTGTATGACCCAAAACCAAATCATCCAAATCGTTCAGATCTTCTTGTGCAAATTGAATAGAAGGAGAAGAGGAAGTATCTATCATATTGTCTTGTACTGAGTGGTCTATCAATTCATCAGAAACTAAAGAAGTCTCAACATCAGAAGCCTTGGGAGGACTGGAGGCTTTTGGAGGTGGTGGAAGAGTGGAAGTTGTTGAAGGAGGAGCAACCACAGCAGCAGTAGTGTTAGGTACTTCTTGTTCCTTGATAGGTGCATAAGGGTCATATTGTGTGTCAAAGGCAGTATAAGGTTGTTCATACTGCTGAGTGTCAATCGTTTGTTCAGATTGAACTTGAGCTGGTACTTCAGCCACTGCATAATCATACAACCCATTCTCTGTTACCTGTGTTTCTGTTGGTTGATATTGACTATAATCCTGTTGTTGTTGAGCATAATATTCAGCATATTGAGGATCATATTGATAATCATAACCATATTGACTCATATCATATTCTTGATTAGTGTTAGGATCATAGTAATGGACACCTCCTTGTTCATCATAATAGTAATGAACATTAGGATCAAATTGAATCCAATCCTGTCCTTCTTGTTGTTGTTGTTGTTGTTGTTGATCATACTGTTGTTGTTGATCGTATTGTTGATCATACTGTTGTTCATACTGTTGCTGGTATGCATTAGGATCATACGCTTGTTGTTGTTCATACTGTTGTTGATAAGTATGAGGATCATACGCTTGTTGTTGATCATAATGCTGTTGATAGGCAGTAGGGTCATAAGCCTGTGTCAAAGAAACAGGTTGTTGCAAATCATCAAAGAATGAGTTACCAGTCTGAGGTTGGTCAAAGAAGGAAGACGCGTTTGTAGTGTTTGGAGGATGAGCTGATTGAGGTGTGGTGTTGGCAGTAGCTACGTTAGATGAGAACAGGTTAGCTTGAGAGTCGACCACTGGTTTCTGTTCCTTGGGTTGTTGGAGTTGACTGAAAGGGTCGTCTCCTGTAGCCTCGCCAAACAAAAATGACGTATTGGGCTCTTCTCTTTGAGTCATTCTTTAGCTTTCCAAGAATATTGCTGATAATTTACAGAATATACTTGTTTAGAAATCAAGAGAAAAAAAAAAGAAATTAAATGACCGTAATGGGCTGTAAAAAATAAAATAAAATTATTGTTTTGCATATAACTTATTCCCTCCCCTATTTTCTTCTAACCCCTCTCTTCTTCTTCTTTTAGATGAACTGACACATAGACAGTATAAACAAACAATGACAAAGGGATAAAAGTGTCCATTTTATTCAACTTACCTTCCGAAAAAGGAAAGTGATACAATTTGAGCCTATGAAATATCAAAACGTCAAATATTACTGTTGTTGGAGGGTTATTTTGTAATATCGCACAGAAATCCAGATAAATTTGCGGCATGTGAAAGAGGTTTTTTCTTATTAGGATTGAACTATTTGTTCCTTAATAAGTTACGCGTTGTAATTTATTTGAAGAGACCATAATTGCGCTTGCCCCGTTATTCACTTGTTACAAATACACTTGCCCTTTGTATTGTGGTTTGATTTTACCGTTGCTTGGTGCTTGATTAAAAATTTAGGAACGGTTCCGTCCTCTAATCGGTGTATTATGGACCACTACAGTGATTTCTCAAGAAAATAAATCGACACTCACCCATAAGAGGTCATGATAGAGTCATAACAGAAGTCTCCAATTAGGCGCATGAGAATTATAAAGAGGGAAACTCTATCAATAAATGGATCTAGGAAGTGATATCCTCACAATCCAGATCGACTGCAAACGATCTGTCTTGATTATAAAAAGTTCACAGTAAACTCTTGTGATGAATATAAACCATCTTCATTTTCTTAAAAGAAGAAAACGGTGAATTAGCTGATGTTTCTTACAAATTACACAGCTAAAAAGAACAATGCATTCTAAATAGACAATATTGGTTTCTAATGAGGCCAAAGTGACATTGGGTTGTTATGTGTATTTATTTTTTTTTTTAAAAAATAGGTATCGGTCATGATATATCTAATGTTTAATCTATGTTTGCATTGGATTGGTTTCAGTTTTATCAGCAAGAGAAGCTAATTTCTTCATTCGATCCGAACTAGTGAATCTTCGAGAGGCACTTCTGGCTGGTCTCGGTAAAGGAGGCACTTCTTCTTCACTCTGGATATGTCGAAGAAGATCCTCGGCCTTGACCACCATCGACTCAGCTCTTGTTCTTCTTCTCTCTCTTGTAGACATACGGTTCTTACGCTGTTGTGAACCTGTTGTCATTTCACCTGATCTTAATTTCTCTAATAAATTATCCATGATATCCTTATCATCTTGATTCTCAGAATTAGCTACAAACAAAGTTAGTATCTTGTATGATTCAATGAAACATAGATAGCCTTACTTTCACTCATATCCAATCGCTTGTTTAATCTGGCCTTGCGTTGTTCTTGGAACTGTTTGGTCTTTTCGGCCTGTTCTTCCTTTCGTTTTAAGAAAACAAGATCGGATTTGGCCTTGGTCCAACTGGAGGTGAATGTCTGGAAGATACCAAAGAATTCGTCTGGTTTCATTTCACTGGCATCTTCACCAAAGTAAGAAACCACATCCTTATAGGCCACATCCATGGAGGTATACCGTACTTCCAATTGATCGAATCGTTCGATGGCACGATCACGGAAGTTGTACATAACAGCAGCAAAGTTATCGCCTTGTTCAGCTACATAATCCCCACTGTAATGACAATCCAGTTCATGAATCAATGTCTGTAAACCCACACGAAGTTCATTGTAATCCTTAATGAGATCTTGAATTGTCACTATAATAATAATAAAAAAATTGTGTTAGAAAAAAAGAAAAGATTCCTAAAGAGCTTTACCTCGACAGGCTTCACTACATAACTCAAGGTCTTCAAGTAAATGATCATTGATTGAAGGGAACTTTTCTTCAATCAAGGTACACAAGAAGTGCAACAGAGTAGTATCGTTACTTGAAGCACGGGTATCTACTAACTTGTTGATACTGCTGATACGTACACCAAAGGCACCACCTTGGAAGTTAGTACCGTTCAAGAAATTACCCACCAACAAAATGATCTAATCAATCGTTTAGTCCATCTCTTCTGATTGGCTTACTCAGACTATCCCATCTTACATTTAACAAATCACGAATAGATTGTGAATCTTTAAGCTGAGTGGATGCGTTCATCACATTAGACATATTCTTACTCAATTGAGTGATGCGTTCATTGAATGTGTTGACAAACAACATGTTGGTGATACGTTCTCTTACACGGTCAATGGATAAAATCTATGGCCACCATGTTACTTCCTGCCTATCTATTTTTCTAGAGGGAATTCCTTACCTCGGCACAGAAAGCATCAGGTTTAGCTAAACTGGCTAAATCTTCTTCTGAAGCCGTCTTGATAAACACAGACAATTTGCCCATTTCATCATGAGAAGGTAAATTCACCAACAAGTTACGCAACAAGATCTCGGTACAGAACTTTTCATCCACAGCCAAAATCTTCTTCTTGAACTCGTCAAATGTCACATGCTTACACTTGGCCAAGACGGCAATACTGATGTTGTAAGCCTTTCGACTGTCAATAATGTTGATCTCCTGTCGTCTTTCCTTGGGCAAGGCGCGTTTGCTCTGAACTACCTTTTGAGCAAATACCTGTTCCATACGATCAAAGATACCTTCCTTATCTAACAAGGCTTCTAGTTCCTCTTCCTTTTCATTGGAGGTACCCAACTTCCAGACGGTCGAACCAATCTTGCCTGCATTTAGTTTTTGCCATTGAAGTTGACGTGTCTTGACTGCAGGTAGATGCTTCAGTTGTTTACGAGGCGTAAGGAACATAGGGCCACCAGGTGGTGGTGGTGGAGCACCTGGCATACCTGGTGGAGGTGGTGGAGGTGGTGGAGCACCTGGCATGCCTGGTGGAGGTGGTGGAGGAGGTGGTGGAGCACCTGGCATGCCTGGTGGTGGAGGAGGAGGAGGTGGTGGAGCACCTGACACACCTGGTGGTGGAGGTGGTGGAGGTGGAGGTGGTGGGTCGCCAGACATTCCAGGTGGTGGAGGAGGAGGTGGAGGAGGTGGTGGAGCGCTATTAGCATTGAGTATAGCAGGTGGTGGTGGTGGTGGTGGTGGCGATGTTGATGAGACACTTTCAGTGCTTTCAGCAACAACAGTCGAGGATTTAGATTCACTCAAGCTTTCCACAGAAGACTGTTTGGATTCAGAGACATCCAAAGACTGAATATGATTCTCCTTTACTTCTGTCTCTTCCTCTTCTACTACCGCCTTGAATTCAGCTGGAATAGCAGGTACAGCAGGTTCAGTCTGAGTAAGACGACGACGGTTGTTGGATCGTCTAACAGCAGATCCCATCAAAGGTAGCGATCCAGGCACGCCAGCAAAATCACCCGATCCACCAAACTGACGAGCCAATTGATGTTTGAATTCTTCCGAGAGACCCAAGGCCATGGATTTATGTTTAGTGGGATCATTGACACCCAAGGCAGGCATCATGGGATTAGGTGGAGGAGGCATATGTTTCTTTGGTTGATACGTTTCTTCTGCACGAATCTTACCAATGGCCATTGTCAAGCGTTTTCGAGAGATGACCACATCCTCTTTGGTATCTTTATCTGCTTCATCACCCACAAGTTTATGGAATTCCTCTAATTGACGTTCTGCCTTTTCCAGTTTAGCTTCATAGGTTGCTTGAACATCACGTAATTTTTCCTGTAAGGTAGAGATGGTATGTCGAGAAATACGCAACAGATCCTCTAGGGAAGCTGTCTTTTCCTTTAATTGAACCAGAGCCAGAGCATCTAAAAAGCAAGTTTAGTCACTCTACTACCCCCTCCTCTCTTATCTGGCTTGCCCTACCTCCTTGCTGAGATAGTTCATGTCGAAGCATATCTCTTTCCTTTTCCAGCTCGTCATAATTATGTTGCAAATCCTTTAGTTCATCCAGTGATGTCTTCAGTTGCTCCTGATTATCCAATTTATGCATCAAATGCTGTACAGTTGTCGAATAATCCGTCGAGAAATCCTCTGCTAAACCTTTATGATCCAACACCACTTGAGAGACCAGGTTATCAATGACCTGGAAATACCTTGACTTCATCCCATTTTCTTCATTGTTGACCAACAACAGATGCTGCAGACAACTCAAGAAGAAATCGTAGGCTCGTGTGCCTTCTAGATTGGTCAAGATACACTCAAACACATCCCGAGGGTCATTCTGGTCACTGATGACATAATCATTATACAAGTCCATCAGTTCGTCCTGATCGTTCTCGGCCAGGTTCTTAAACTCGCGGATCTGACGATCGACATGTTCATCGCTCAGTTCCAACATCTTGTCCATGATCCTCTCTAGGCCTGAAGCAGTCATCTGGTTGCGTAGATGAATACGGATCTCGGGATCGTCCACGACATTGATGATGGCGTTCACCAGGATCATGTTGTAGAGTGCGTATTCTGTCAGTTGGTTGTCGGGCGAACCATACGCTGCCATCTGTTTGAAATCTTCACTGGCACCCACCATACTGCCCATCCGACCACGACCACCCAGTGTGATCTCGAGTTCTCGAAGCCAGGCATCGAATCGACCCAATCCTCCGTTCTTATCGCGTAATTGATCGAGTGCCTTCAAGACCAAGTCTTGGCCGACAGGTACTTCGTAGTAACACATGAAGACCAAGACTTCACATACTAAACGACGGGAAGTGACTGAGGATGAGATGATACAATGGACTACTTCTTGAATACATCTGGGATGTTTTAATGCTTCTCGTGCGCCCACCTAATAATAAAAAATAAATGAGTTTTTGTGCCTACATTTCTTTCTTTTCGTCTTTTACTCTATTGTTTAATAAAGCCTTGAAACATTTCAATAAATCGGCTTCTACTGATAAACTCAGTTCTTGTCTAATTTCCGCCATGAGCCAAGTGAGCTTTACATAAAGATTCTAATGGACTTACTTGTTCTTTGTCTTATTAAAGGCCTCCAAGAGATCAGTAATGACCAATAAACCTTGCATATCAATAAACTGACGCACCCAACTAAGGAGAAAAGATAATCAATAAAAATAAAATAAAAGGGGATGCCAGATATTACCTGAGTGGCATAGTACGTAAACCCACAGCAAGATGAGAAACGATCTTTGTGTTTACACCTCTTGACATATCTGATAATTTCTGTACATAATATTCTGGACCTTTACTTTCTGTTTGATGTTCTGACTTTTTATCCATGCCACCTCCTCTTCGATTTGTCTGAGTTGTAGATGTATTGGATTCCGACTGTATATCTTGAGCAACCATCAATCGTTTCTTTTCCATAGGAAAACTGGACATTTTGGCTCTTGCAGTAGCGTCATGAATACCTCTTCTTGTCTAATTAGATAGGTTAAGCAATGTTTTCTATCCACCTGTAGAATGCTTTACCAACATGCGTTCAAAGAACTCCTCAATTTCAGCTTCTGACATATGTTCTGCATTGGTAGATTCGATATCCACACTAGGTGTTGATGATTGTGAACTACGGATAGATGTAGTATCTAATAAACGGCCTACCCCTAGACTAGGCTTCTTAAAAAAAAAAAGATATTCGCTTGGCTAGTTTACTATTGCTTTACCTGTTATATAATCATCTGTCATTGAATGAGGGCTGATAGGTGAATGTTGTAACATTTGTGTTGTATTGGTTGTGGTGGCCGTTTCAATCATTGGAGGATCAATGACTGGCCTCTTTTTGACCTTTGCCTTATTTCGACCAAATAAATCCATGTTAAAGAAAAAAAAAAGAAAGAGAGAAAAGAGGGAGTTTACAAAGAAAGTAATATTTGATTTAGGAGAAAGTGGTACAAATGGACTTTCAAAGTTTATTAAATTTATTTCTGTTCTTGCTGAATTTTGTCTTGCATCACACTAACAATAGCTGAATCATAAATTGTCTTAGTTACTGCCCTTCTTATATAGATTAGCAAAATTCTCACCTCTTAATGTGCTCTGCTTATCAGTGATTGTCTTTTCAAGTGTACCGAGATTCTTCTTGACATAGTCTACTTTGTCGTTATAGAACTTGGAAGCATCTCCGACAGACTGTGATAGGGAAGTTACACGTGTCAGCTCTATTTTTTGACAACATATCCCTTTTTCTTTCTTATACCTTTTCGATATAGTAACCAGTACCAACATCCACAATCACCTTATTGACATCACTAATTTTACCTGGAACATAGAGGTAAACATCAAGGTTAAGGAATTAAAAAAGGTTATACATAGTAGTTAGTTTTATGCAGACAATAATAAAAAAAAAAGGATATAGATGAAGTGAGAGGCACAAGAATAGTTTTGTCTATAGAATACACGTACAGTTAAGTGATTGTTAAAGTTACTCTAGAACACAATTACCATCAGCTCGTTCAGTCTTTAAGGCATTAACACTATCAGCACAATCTGTGAATCTTGCTTGAACACCCTTAAGTTTAGTATAAGATTGTGTCAAATGGCTTAATTCCTATATCAAAAGGGAGGGAGGATAGATAAGGTGAGTGGAGGTTTTCTAGGTTATTTTGTCAAATAGATACCTCTTCAAGTTGAGATTTCACTTGTTGCAATGAAGCCAAATCGAGATCAGCAATATTCACTTGTTGTTGAGACATGCTTTAACTTTTTTTTTTTGCTTTTTCTAGTCAGAAAGGTGGGAGAATAAAAAGAAAAAAGGGATCGCGATGATCTACTTGAGAGAAAAGAAGAGTTTTTATTTTGTTTATTTAAGCCCTCTTAAATAATAATCCCAAATGAATTCAAAAACCGAAAGTAGTCTTCTTTAAGATTGTTTACCATGTTCTGACTAGCTAGTCTGCTTCATTTAAACTCGTTATCGATCCTTTGAACCAAGCCATAACCAACAAAGGGTAGAAAAAGATGACTCGTGTTTAGTTTAGGAATCCAGTCACTTAAAAAAAAAGGTACAAAAGATATTGGCAACAACTGGTCATGGTTCAGAAGGGCTATTGTGTGAGTTATATCAGTACATGGTTGTGTCTTTTAAGGTACCAACAACAAGCTCAATTCTCTTTTTCTTTTCTTTTTCTAGCTCAAGCCCATTAACCAGAGGCAATGAACATGACGCTGGGCACGAAACTTTTGATCTTTAGAGCAAATTCAAACCATAAAAGGATTCATAGTTCCTTCAGGGTAAACAGTGTCAACTCTCTGTTGTAATTCTAAAAGATCCATATTGTTACTTTTTTCTTCTTTGAGAATTGGATACGCATATTGAGACTATCCGTTTGTTTAAACGAACGCCGTTTGATTTTATGTGTGCAATGGTCTTCAGTGTTCAGCAAATTACTCTAAATGATGCATAAACACAATAGATAATACAGTATCGTATTCATTCTATAAATAAAAGAAGAGTTGCCTATTCCTTTTATACTGCCAACTGCAATTCATTAGATCTATATTGAGATCAAGAGAACAAAGTATAAAAGTATTGATCCAGAAAGAGAGAGAGAGAGGCTATTTGGTCAATATCTCTCTTAGACCAACAATGCCATAAAGTAATAGTTTGCCTATTTAACTTGAACAACACCCTGTTCACTTGTGCAAGTGGATCAGTACAAGAAAAAAGAACATGAAGCACCTCATACATTCTTGAATCTAAAAAAATATCCTGCATAACTTTGCTACATTTTTGCGCCAATCAGAATAAAGACAAATGATTGTGAATTGCTTTATTGTTTAGAGTTTTGAACATTTCATTTTCTTTCTCTTTTTCTTTCTTTTGATACTTCTTCATATTCATACAAGATGCTTAATCCAGTTTTTCTGGTTGTCTATCAGCAATTACTTGCAATGCAGCTATAGACTGTCTCTTGTTTCTTGAAGATAGACAAACCATTGACTGCTTCAAAAAAAAAGAGGCAAAGGACACAATCCAAGGCCTATTGTAAGTTTTGTACTTTATTTTAAAGCATACGTTTGAACAAATTTATATTTCTGATGCTTAATGAGATTCATTAGAAGATTCGCAACATTCTTATTGTGGCTGCATCATCAAATGCTTGATACTCATGAACTTCATTGACAAACTAGTCAACAAAGAAACCTGAAGCAACACTACTTTCTTAACTACACATCCTCATGAGATCAAATGAAAAAAAGAGAGAGAATTCTGGCTTCAACAGCGGCTATCACGAATGATAATATCAAAAAAGGAGAAAGACGCTATATGATGCAGACATTTAATTCGCAAACAGAAAGAGCTTGAATTTGATCTAAAGACATACGCATGATCGACAATGTTGACAACATCTGGAAGACAATTGCTTTCAGAGTAATATATCAAACAATCCTGTCACTCCTGCACACATACTGCAGATTGAGACAAGGAGTCTGTACATAAGGATTGTTTTCAGTCAAAGCAAAGTAGTTAGCCAGTCAGATATCACAAAATAGTTTGAGGAGCCTTATTGATTTTGCTCTCAGGATAAAGAAGCCAACTGTCATGAAGAGCGAGCGAGTTACGAGGCATTGTATACCAAGGAAATAGACTAGAGGCTCTGAACAGATTGGATTTATGAATTGGCCTAAAGCGACAACTCAACAGTGGGAAAGATCAAAGTCAACGGAACCAGAGAAACACTTGGTATTTTTCAGTTAAGAAATCACATACTGTCTTCTTTTGTCTGATTCTTATTTTACATTACTTTTAAGAAACGAGTTATGAAAGCATTATTGGCTGAGAATTGATTGGAACTTGCTGCATTATTGAGAATGTTATAAATTTCTTTTTGTTTTATGCTTAGAGGCAAATAAGAAAGAGATAGCAGGAACCTCTTTGGCAATTGAGTCAAGAGAAGCAATAGAAGGAAACGTTGATTTCATTGTTCTTCATGTCAACTGCCTTATAAACCTTTTTCCTTTTCTTCACGAGAATCTCTTCCAATTTGAAACTCTCTTTTTCATGATCTGATTTTTTTTCGCCCTTCTTTTTGCCTTTCATGGTAATTTTGTGATTCGGTACTTTATGACAAAACAAAGGAGATGTGTGTGTTTTTTTAGTAAGGAAATAAAGAAGGGATCTAAAAGAATATACGTGATATACGACTTTTTGTTTCTTTTTTTTTCCTGCAGTAAAGAAAAATAAAGAAGCTGAATTAATAAAATGTTTATTTGCTGACATAACCAGTGCCCTTGTATCCTTCTGAGGAGACACCGAAGATAGGGTTGGAGTTTTGAGACTTGAGGTATTCGTTGGTGGCTTCTTGCCATTCCTTGTTGATGGTACGAGGAGTTTCTTGACCTATAAAATGTTTAGTATATGCTTAGGCTCCGCTATTCTCATTCACACCCCACTCCACCCCCCCCTCGCCAAAACAAAAAAACATAGATACTTTACCACCGAGACGAATAGCATAGAAAAGAGCACCAGAGGCAGCAAGAACACCAACAACACCACCAAAGACCTTCATACCATGACCAGGCTTGGTCAAAGGTTCACGAGGACCGTGAGCACCGAAGGCGATGTAGTCTAATGTCAATTATACAAAAAAAAAATTTTTTTTTACTTCGTCAGTTGTCTATTTTCTCAATGTCATTGAATAACATACAAGCAGCCTTCTTTTCATCAACAGTAAGGGCCTTCCAGTCACCCTTTTGTGCTTCTTCGAGTTGCTTGGCAATGGTGTTTTGTTCAGCAGTAGAAAGAGTCTTCCAACGGGTTTCCAAGTTTTGAACGGCAACGTTGGTGGAGGCGTTACGGCGGCCCAAAACACGGGTAACGTTAGTACGAGCAGCAGCAGTACGAAGCATGGTGTATATGAATCAAAAAAAAAAGAGAGAGGGGAGATTAAGGGTGGAAAAAATAGAGAGAGAGAGAGGAGGAGGAGAAAAAAAAAGACGGCCTTCGAAACCAAATATTACACACACACACACATACACACAACATTCACCCACTACACTTTGTCAGTGTATCATTTCTATGGTGCGTTTTTTTAATTGTGTAGGCGGGGGTCTGATTGTCTTTGCCAGAAAAAAAAATCTGGTCATAGATGACGCAGAAGATAGTCAACCAATCAAATGAAGAGAGGCGCGAATTCTAAAAAATGAGGGAGATAGTGGCTTGGTAATTCAAATCAAACTCTAAATTAAGCTTTTTTTTCTCTGTCGTAATTGACCTTTCTTTCTGCATAATTCAAATGCGGATCAATACTGCTTACTATTTGAGTGCGTTTCTCTCTCTTTCTATTCGCATAGCCTACATATGAATTAAATAATCAACATTTTCACTTGTTGAATTAGTCATAGTCTATCATCTTTTTTTTTTATTTTTAAGATGAAAGAGGGTATTTTCTTTAAAGAGTGTCAAGTAAATCACACTTGAATCTTCTGTAAGGCTGGCAAAACTTTAGATTCAATATCAGCTTGATTCATGATAGGTTGTGCTAAGCGACCTTGAGCCATCTCTTTTTGACCTCCTCCTCCACCCTTCATGCTCTTTAGAAGTTGCTTCAAAACCTAAATGAATGGAAAAATCAATACACATCTATCCTATCCAGTCAGATGAACCTACAGAGTCGGCAGTCTGATGCTTAATTTCAGTACTGTTTAATGCAACCACAATGGTATTCTTGTTGACCAAGACATGTACAGCAGAGGGTTGGATTTCCTTGAGCACATTAGCACGCTTTTGCATAAAGCTAGCATCCAAATCCTGATCAATCAAATGAACCTTGACTTCCATATCTATCAATATATGATACAATGAATATAAGAAAAAGAGGAAAGCAAGCCTCTCCAACAAGCACCTATTTACCTTTCACTTGAACTTCAATGGGCTTTTGAATGACTTTATCTGCTGATGCCAATTTTTCATTCATAAACTCAAGTCGCTTCTGAAGTTCCTTTGTCTGTTGCATTGTCTTTTCTAATTTGTCTATCATTTCATTGGTGTTATTGGCACGCAACAGTCTCAATGCCTCAGGCACAGGCTCATAGGTCTTTCGATACCAATCAATACAAGCTAAACCTGCTACAGCCTCAATACGTCTTGTACCAGCAGCAACAGAAGTCTCGTTCAAGATCTTGAAAGGATAGATCTTTTTGATATCCGTCACATGCGTACCACCACAGAGTTCCTTCGTGACACCTGGCACATCAATCACACGCACCACCTCACCATATTTCTCGGAAAAGGCAGCAATGGCACCTTCATTGACAGCATCTGTCAATCGCATCTGCTTCACTTCTGTCTTCCCGCCCACCAAAGCTGCCTGGTTGATCCAGTCTTCAATCTGGTCCAGTTCTTTAGGCTTCAGAGGTTTGCCGTAGGTGAAATCGAATCGTAACTTTCTGGGCTCGACAGTGGATCCAGCCTGAACGATGTCGGTTGATCCAAGCACTTGACGCAATCCAGCATTCAGCAGATGCGTTGCTGTATGATGAACTTCAGCACCCTCTCTACGTTTGATGTCAATGTCTGTGCGGACTAACTGTCCTTGTTGCAAACATGCTTGGTCCTCTAACAAACGATCCATCACAGTCTCATTTGCTTCCAGTCCAAGAGGTTGAATACGTAAAGCAAGTCCCCCTTCATAAGGCACCATCACATCATTGACTTGCCAGGTATGGCCATTTGTCAGTGTGATCGTACCTTGATCAGGCACTTGGCCACCACCCAAACCATAGAATGGACATGGATCAATCGCGATTGTCACTTCTGTCTTGCCGTTTTTCTTTTGCACACTATCTATTGCCAAGATTTCTGATTCTTGATTGAAGAGAGCACGATCATAGCCTGTAAACTGGGGCTTGATGTTCAACTGTCTCCATTCAGATAATCTTGATTTATCTGTAATATCACTGGATTTCCAAGATTCCTTACCAGCCTGTCTTTGTTTTTCTCTTAATGCCTCCACGGCTTTTTTTTTAAAAAAAAAAAAAGGCATGTTAACTAAAATATCCTCCTGTCTTTGAGTCTCTCTATCTATAGAGATAATTACCTTCAATATCAATTGTCCAACCTCTTTCATGAGCGATAATCAATGTCAAGTCGAATGGAAACCCAAATGTATCATAGAGCTGAAAGGCAACTTGAGGCGGGATCTGTTTAGAAGTCTGGAGATCAGCCTGATGAAACACATTCTCCAAGACTTGCATGCCTCTATCCAAAGTAGCCAAAAACGCAGTCTCTTCATTCATGATGATACTTTGAATAGAGGAAGCACGAGAAGCCAATTCTGGGTATTCGTCATGATCAAATCCAGCCAAGAGAGAAGGATAAAGTTCGGACAAGAAGGGTTCTGTACAAAAAAAAAATTAGGTAAATTGACCTTAAAGCATGGTGTGTATCATTTTACCATTAAATCCCAATTGCTTTGCGGCTCTTAAGGCACGTCGAATAATCCGTCTCAAGACATAACCACGTCCAACATTACTAGGGACAACACCATCACCGATCAAAAAGCACATGGCTCTGAAATGGTCTGTAATGATTTTTTCTTGAGCACTTGGATCCACAGCAGAAGATGCCTATAGGCTTTCTCTTTTAGAGCGAGGAATGGCATTCGAATGCAACAGCTTACTTACAGTCAATCCTCTCTTTTCCATCACCTGTCTTAGACCATCGATCAATGTTTGAAACTGATCAATTTGGAAATTGTTCTTCTTTTCTTGCAAGACAGAAATCATTCTTTCCAACCCCATACCAGTATCAATACAGGGAATAGGCAGATCGGTCAATGTGCCTTCTGCCGTACGATATTTCTCCATAAACACTAAATTCCAGATCTCTAACCAAGGATCTTCTAACGAAGCATCCTGTGTATCCCAAAAGATCTCTGTACAAGATCCACAAGGTCCTTCACCATCTCCCATAGACCAAAAGTTATCTTCAGGTCCACAAGTCACAATCCTATCGTCCGGCAATCCTTGTTGTTTCCATAAATCATAAGCCTCTTTATCTCCCTCTAGAACGCTACAAACCCACATGAATCCTCTATAACCTCATATGTGTGTAATCCTTACGTGACGCGAAGACGATGGATAGGCAATTCGAGTTCCTTCAACAAGAATTTCCATGCATAATCAATAGCTTCGGCCTTTGAGTATTTGCCAAAACTGAAATTGCCCAACATTTCGAAAAAGGTATGATGGCGAGGTGTATAGCCAACATTATCTAGGTCATTGTGTTTTCCACCTGCTCGCATACATTTCTGAATACTGGTAGCTGATTGAAAAGGTGCAGATTTGGGTTTCAAGAAAAATTCCTTAAAAGGTACCATGCCTTCCCAATACAGTTAAAAAAATAGAGAGAGAGAGACATATGGGTTTTTTTTCCCTTCTTTACCTGCATTAGTAAACAATAGAGTTTTATCTTGGTGAGGCACAAGACTGGCACTTTTTACTGCTGTATGACCCTGTTTCTCAAAATAATCGATAAAAGTAGAACGTAGCTCACGTGAAGTAAGTTGTCGCATCCAACGTATTTGAAGAAGCTGACTTTTCGGTATGGTAGTTTCTCGAAACCATCGTTGTGCTCGGTACATGGCTTAAATGAAGAAGTGAAAGCCCCCAAAAAAAAAAGAATAGAAAAAATGTTTCGAGAAAAAAATAGAGGAAGGGTAATAGGGTTTTGATTTGACAGAAGTTGTTCTGGAGCGAGTCACAGGAAAGTTAGAGATTTCACTGCATAAGCAAAGAAATATTTAGTGTCAGGCTATCAGAGTCTTTCTGTCTATTTGAAATGAAAGCACACCAAACTGTTTGGTTAGACAACTAGTTTCTTTTATGTTTGTCATCACAACATCAACTCTAAACTCACATTTCAATCTTCACAAAAAAAAAAAGAAGCACAAATGGTGTATTAGTATACAACAACTAGCGATTCTATTTTGTCTTCAATTATATAGTAGGATACTGTAAGCCCTATTGTTATCCTCTTGAGGCAGAAAGACTTTGCTGATGATAGAGCTTTCTTATGTGCATATCCAACAGATTAAACAGATAAGAGCACTACGTTGGATAGAAGATAGGCCATGATGTGAATTTTACTTTCAGGAAATAAACTTCAATATGGCCTATAAAAGTATTCAAATGCATAGAGTAAAAGAAAAAAAAAGTGCTGAACTGACTGTGTATGCATGCCTTAAAAAAAGTAATCAAAGCTGTTTATATTACACTTTGAAGAAGCATTGCACAAATGAACCAAGTAAGGATGCATATGAAGGAGAAAGAGTAAGAGACTGCTCTTCATATTTTGAGTATGACCAGCACTTGCCCAAAAAAAAAACTAGAATGATGCAGCTGCGTCCTTAAACAAAACAAGCGTCCTTTAAAACAAAGAATAGTAAACGCATTCTTGATGCTACAGAAATTGGTTAATATAAGCAAAAATAGAACAAGAGTGCCGATTATACAGAAAAATCAACCTTGTTTAAATCAATGTACTGCCAGTAGGCAAATGACTTGAGATAACTTATTTTAATGAAGAAAATAAAAAGAGGAGATGAGAGACATTGTTGCTTTAACGAACGTTACTTGTTGGTAGGATACGTTGTCTTTACCTCTATAAAGGATCTACTATGTATCCCTACATACAGATCATTCTATGAAAACTGAAATGAAAGGGAAAAAAAAGAATCGATAGAAGCCACCTGATTTTACTCTCACATTACTATGTTGCATCGTATAAGTAGGGAAAGAAACATAGGGCAAAAAAAAAAGAAAAAGAAAAAGAGTTGGCTCAAAGATATTCATGAAGGGCTATTTTTATCTTTGAAAGTAGTCCGTATTTTCTTTAAAGAATGAAAACAGAGCAGTCAGACATGTCATGATTGAGCAGTCCATGGTTTCTGTAAAGAAGAGTTATAAACAGTTTCTGGTATCCTTTAGATTTGCTCATAAAAACAAAAAAAAAAGAAGAAGGGGTAAGATCAGGATGATCATTCATGCACACATCTTTAAATCCCTTTAGCCAGCTAACAGACATAATTTTTTTTTAGAGTCAGTACTCAATAGACAAAAGTTTAATCAAAAATAGTAATATTTAGCTGCCAAAAGTAAATCCGTTTATACTCAAGGTCAAAAGATGATGAGCGAAAAAAGGAGGAGTAGAGAAACGTATAAAAAGCAAATCAAACTGTGCTATTGTATTGCCTCTTTATTCATTCTAAATTACTTTTGATTACCATGGTCAAGTCTATTCTTATTGCTTCCCTTCTATTTGGCCTTAGTGTATCTGCATTACCTACAAAACGTGATGATGCGGTCAAGGCTGAAACACTCTGCTCTCCAACTGCTGCTGAAGAGGCATGCAGTTTCTTGCGTAATCATCCATCTAGAGATCACTTATTCTTGCTTCCTACTGAGTGTGAACCATTGGCTTCACCTGAAGCAAAGCTCACGAAGGCATCTGTTGTCATCATCATTGGCGAAGACCTTAAGCCGGAAGTACAGCTCAAGAACGTTTGTGAGGCGGCTAATATAGCAGAAAGACTGCTTGGTGTAGCAAGTGCAGACAAAACAGAAGCACCATCCACTGCATCGGAAACAGATGTCAAGGCACCAGAAGCACCCTCCACCACATCGGAAACAGATGCCAAGGCACCAGAAATACTTTCTACTGTATCAGAAGTAGATGTCAAGGCACCAGAAGCACCTTCCGCCGCATCGGAAATAGATGTCAAGGCACCAGAAGTATCAGAAACAGGTCCTAATGCGTCAGCAGTATCAGACACAACTTCTAACGCATCAGCAGTATCAGGCACAACTTCTAACGCATCAGAAGTATCAGTAACCAGTCCCAATGCATCAGAAGCATCAGTAAATACTCCCAAAGCATCGGAAGAAAATTACATTGTGGGATAATCAATCTGTTCATAGCATTAGATGTCTACTATCTTTTCTTGAATTCAATAAACTGATATCTAATCATGATATTCTTTTTTATGCCAACCATTTTCTGTATAGGTTTAATAAGCGTTCATGTTTAACTTTCTTTTAGTCTCACTTTCTGCTTCTCACACTGCATGTATGTCTGGCTCAGCAAAGCAAGTCATTGGGATTTCCATTCTAAGCAGTTTTACTGCTAGCTATCATCGAATTTGTAAAAAAAAAAAAAATTACAGCGTGTTGAAAGATGGGGATCCAATCACTTTGACCTTGACAGTGTAGCTAAATCAAAATTTGTATCTACTTGATATACTAGACATGACAGTCTGTATACATTCAACTCAATCAACAATATTTGATGAATTCTTTTATTGCAAACATATACTGACTGAGCAAAGCGACGTACGAAGCTCAAGTGTGTTCTTAGATTGACTGATCAAGATTTGGATAGAAATACACTTAAGGAATCGGGCTCTCACAATGAAGGATAGAATGGACGTGTAATCATTTCATTCTCTTTGATATCCATCTAATTCTTTGCAAGCTTTTGTCCTAGAAGCAGGTGCAAAAGAGCTATCCGTAAAGTTTTCAATTCGCTCTCTCTCTCTATTTCGAATGAAAGAAATGAGCATTCTCAAAAAAGCTTTCTTACTTTCTTAATAAATGAACCCTCGGTTTATTTTCGTATTAGAGTAACACTGATCTTCACCTTGCTTATTAGAATATGAGTCTAATAGAGTCAAACAAGACAATGAGCAAATGATTAAGAAGGACTGCTAGCCTCTTAAGAGGGAGTGATATAGAAATTTTGCTTGTTTTTTGTAGGTAGAGAATGTCTAGGATTTTATGTAGTGGGAATTAAGCCAAAGAAGTAGGAACTGGTTTTGCTTTGATGCTTATAAAAAAAAAAGGAAACGGTTAAGACACATAGCATACGGGGGATTCTATTTTAAGCATTTTGGGGCAATAATTACATGCAGTATTGAATGGAACATGCATAAGCTTAATGCAGCACTACCAAGTATCTCGGGGGAGAGCAACAACTACATAAGGAGCGAGTCGATGTGAGGGGACTACCAAAGAGTAGTCATGTTATAGGAAAGAATGAACCCTCAAGGGGCAAAGAGAAATGAATCTTACCCTATCTCTCTTTGTTTGGGATAACTAGGGTAAGTATCAACCTTAGTCTCTAAACCTTTAAGGATACATGCGTCTCCTAATCACTTCAAGAAACTTGCTATCTATAGGCACGAAAAAGAAAGTATGCAAAGACAATGGTTGAGTTGGCTCTATATTCTAAGAAAAGATTGTGTTTACAGTGCCAACATGTTATCTACTGTATCAAACGGACATGTTTGATTTGATCATTAGTCATACTATTTCTCTCTTGCTTTTCAACACTTCAAATTATGAATATCACATGAGTCGGATGATCAAGGCACTTTTTTTTTTACACGTAACACAAAACATAATGATTAAAAAAAAAAAGAGTGAACGATTCTATTATACAGAAGAGGGAAATTATAAGAAAATCAAGAACTATATTTAATCCTTGGTGACATTGTGAATAGCTTCAGCAAGGTACTTGACATTTTGAGAAGAGATACCAGCCATAGAGATTCTACCATCTTGAGTCAAGTAAACATGCCAGTCACTCTTGATCTTATCAACCTGTTGAGGAGTCATACCAGAGTAACAGAACATACCGATCTGATCAGTGATATGGTTCCAGCTCTTCTTGGATCCAAAGTCATTTTCAAGGTGACCTCTGAGCTTTTCTCTCATGGTGATGATACGATCAGCCATCAACTTGACTTCACCGAGCCATTCTTGCTTCAATTCAGGCGTGTTCAAGACAAGGTTGACAAGGTGAGCACCGTGAATAGGGGGGTTGGAGTACATGGGACGAATGATGATCTTGAGTTGAGAATCAACGCGTGCCTTTTCTTCGGCATCGGCACAGACAACAGAGAACGAACCGACACGTTCACCATAGAGACCCATGTTCTTGGCAAACGATTGGGCCAAGATGACTTGGTGACCTTCATCAACAAACTTACGAAGAGCATAGGCATCCTTGGTACAGTCACCAGAGGCAAAACCTTGGTAAGCCATATCAAAGAAAGCAAAATGATCGCGTTCCTAAGAAATAGTTAGATACACACTCTAACACGCTATTTGCTTTTTTTTTCATTTACCTTCATCACTTGAGAGATTTGATCCCATTGTTCCTTTGTAGGATCAACACCAGTGGGGTTATGAGCACAGGCGTGAAGTAAAACAACCGTGTTCTTGGGTGCTTTCTATAATAAAAAGTCAATGTCCATTCCTCCCAATCTAGATAGATAAACACTTACGTGAAGATCTTCCAACATGCCATTGATGTTGAGACCATTGGTTTGTTTATCAAAGTAAGTATACTTTTCCAAGTTAAGACCAGCATTCTTCATGATAGGGATATGGTTACCCCAGGTAGGGTTAGGAACAATGATGTTTTTAGCATGAGGATACCAAGCATTTAAGAACTCAGCACCAATACGAAGAGCACCAGTACCGGAGATGGATTGAGCAATGGCCAACTTAAGTTGCTCATCTTAATTAGAAACTTTTCTCACGACAACAGTTCCATCTATTTACCTTGTTTCCAGCAATAACAGGGCTTTCATCACCATAAGCAAGAGCACCAGCAGCCTTTGTGAAGGCAGGCACACCAGTGATACCAGCATATTCCTTATCCAAGTTGTTTTCAAGTAAAATTTGTTCGGCCTACATAAAAAAAAGTTAAATCCATCATCACATGTTTCTATATAAATGTGTTTACCTTCTTGACAGAGTTCAATACAAAAGGTTTACCGGCATCATCACGGTAAGCACCCACACCCAAGTTCATCTTTTTGGGAGAAGTGTCTCTCTTGAAAGCTTCAGTGACACCCAAAATAGCATCAGGAGGACCTAAAAAAAACGCGGGGAAAATGGTCAGCCTCAACATGAATTCCGATTTAAATGCAACTTTTATTTACCTTGAGGAACTGCATTCCAAGTGGAAATAAAGGCACGAGAGGCCATACGACTAGGTCTAATGGAGTTACGTGTGATAGAGGCAAGCATATTTTTTTTTAGGTGTATAAAGAGAAAAGAAGAAGAAGAAAAAAAAAAGATGGAAAAAATAAGAGATGTTTAATTTTTTTTAAATAAAAAAGAGTAATATAGCAGGTTACACACTGGTTTGTAATTCAGTTACGTTTTGTTCCGTATAAAGGTACCAACAGATCTCGCTTGACATTTTGTTCATCATTCTTCATAAAAAAAAAAAGCTCATGTGAAAAAAAAAGTAAAGTCACTTTGCCTCTAATCAAAAACATCGAAAGTTTTTTTTTTGTACACTCTTCTTTCTCTTTTCTTTCTTTCAGATAGATAGCTTATTTCTTTGCTATCAAAGTCTGTTTTTTAAAATAAGAGAAACATGAGAAAGAAATGTAGATTCGTTAGCATTCGGATCAAATTTGAAAATGAGCTTATTTGATCTTATAGACACACTCTTTTTTTTTTATGCAGATACGATCATCAGTATCAGGCAGATCTTGAAGCAAATTATTTTGTCAATTGATTTATTTAGACAACACTTATAAGAAAGAAAATTAAGGTATTTTTTACTTTGAGAAAGATAGACAGAGACTCGGAAGAACAGAAAATAGAGGTTTCTTAAAAAGGAAACTTTGAAATTGTTCGGCTATCAATGACTATTTATGAAATCTTAAATCGATTAAAGTAATTCCAAGGCATAACGCGATCTTTCAATGAAATAAGCATGTGTGAAATCAGACTGTTCAAAAGGAATGAATACACACTCGTTCCTAAAAAAAAAAAAAAGACAAGAGAAAGGCTCCCTTTTCATTTGGAGCCACATCACTTACCGAGGATTTGTCAAAAATAAATTGAAGGCGTATGAAATTCATGCAACCCACTTTTGAGTACCTTTGCCACTACTTTTTTAATTTTATTTTTAGAATCATTATTTTTAAAGTCACAGTTACTCTTTCAGAAGAAAAAGAACAAATAAGACCTTCGTTGTGACCTCTTTGACTCATATGATCTTACTCGCTTCTATAGATTTTTTTCTGAACAAGTGCATTGTAAATTGTAACCTAATTCAGCTAGAACAACTGATTCCTTCGAACACAAAAAGCCTTCTTTTAGTAATTTCCTATTGGTCGTCCTTTGACTATAAAAAGCATCTTGTCAGATTACCTATTCGATCCAATCGGAAAATGAGCTATCTAATCAGAGAGAATCGGTAAATGCTTCTATGAATGAATAGATAATATAAAGCATCCTATTGACTATTAACTCTAGACCCAAAACTGTCATTGAAAGAAAACTAAAAAAAAAGGCCTGTTCTTGAGTGAACACATATTTCTCTTTAGGAAACATGTTCTTTGTTGACTGTTTGTCACTCTCTCTCTCTCTTTTTATGCAGGTCTGATGTTTTTGGGTAAATGACTCTTATGACACTTGGAAATTGCCTTACTTTCACAAGAAAAGTCACTTGAATGAGAATACGCCAATATAACTCTATCAAATACACACACACACACACATCTCTTTGGTCTAGCCCTAAAGAACCTCTTTCTTGATATAATTTGATTTTGAGCTAGGTGGATACTGTGAGAATTCAAGGAAGTTTAAATCCGTTATTTTGTGTTGATCATTTACAAACTAAGGTAGAAAAGCTTTAGTTTAACTTGAACAGATTCACCTTTTAAAAATGAGATAATTAAGACTTTAGTCTAGACACTCAAGTCCCAAGAAGACTGTTTGTTTTGTATCAAAAGTAACTTGATCTTATAGAGTGTTACTATCGAATAACATCTTTAAGCATGACACGCTCAACAAAAAAAAAGAGTGCAAATTGACTTTCATTCTCTTCTCCTCCTCTTCTGTTTTATTTCAGACTGCAGTTTTCTATTGCTGATAGATTGATATTGTTGGTTAGAAATACGATGAGGTCATTCGATTCGATCTTTTTTAGGGTAAGACAGAAAGCCTTAAGATATTGTTTATGTGTAAGACAAGTTATGTGTTGCCATTTAGATAAACTTAAATGTGTACTAGGGCTTTAATTTATGCGTTGTGTTGTATAACCAACACACACACACACACAAAGAGAGAGAAGCAATCGTATTCTATAGTGATCATATCTTATGGAACTCTTCAAATACTGTCAAAAGTGACATGATGATGTGGTTCAAGAAAGTAACCCTTCGTCATAAAAAAAAGAAGAAAAAAGCCTTGTTATGCTTATCCATTGGCTTGTGCTATCAAAATCTCATATTTTTCATTTTATAAACACAGAAGAATAGCAACATACTTCAGCCACAGAACACTATAGCCCTTTACTCTAATCATCAACCCAGGGCTTATCTTTTAAAACAAAAGAAGGTGGATAGAGTAAGATAAAACAACACACACACACATATACTGTTGTATCACTTCTCTTTTGTTGCAAATAAACAAAAGAAAGAGAGACATCTTATCATAGAGGAGTCTGATTTAAGCTCTTTCAAGATCTATCTAGGTAGCAAGCCCAGCAATAGTCAAAATAAACCAAATGCCCGTCATTTGCATAAGACAGAATAAAAATCTTACTAAAACCAGTTGATTTCCACTCACTGATTGGTGCTGATAGGCCTGCAACTGATCAAATGAAACAGATGAATCTAAAGTGTATCAAACCATTTTCTAGCCACAGTATAAACAAAAAAGGGGATTCCGAACCTTCAGGCAAAAGAGTTCCCCTGTTCTGCAAGGACTTCGGAATAACATAACCCTGATCATAAACAACAAAAAAAAAAACTCCGTAAGTTATTCAACAACATTTTGGTTTTACAACTTATTTTAGTATGCGCAACAACGGAATTTCTTTATTTTTAGCCGTAAAAGAGTCCAGAAGCTCAATAAAAGAACGGAAAAGGGGCAAGTCATATCGGGATATCGTCATTTTGAAATAAATAGCTAACCTATTTTTTCTATTTTTTCTTTCTTTCTTTAGATTTCTTTCTCTCTCTCTTTTTTGTATTATATTTTCTATTTTCTATTTAAACATGCAACATTCTGTTCAATATCATCAACATATCACTTTACGTGAATTTCTGAATCAATTGATGAATACCTTTAAACATTCATTTGATTCCAAGACACATAGAGCATCTCATTCTTGTCAATCTGAAGTCGAAAAGGCCAATGCCAAACTCTCTCAATTTGAAAAGACATATGTTTCCTTCCCTGAATTTGTCGATATAGATGCTGAAGATGGCAGAAGACTATATAACCAAGAAGAAGCTGATGCTAGACATTGGTTTCAACACAAAACACTTGCCTGTTAAACACAATTCATTTGAACTTCTTTTGTACATAACTTATTTATCAACTTTTTTTTTTCTTTTTTACATAACATCCCCTCATTCTCTCTTTATACATATCACTTTATATATATGCGCATTAATATCTCTTTTGTTATACCAATCTATTTTTTATTTTTTTGATCAAAAATAAAGAAAAAATACTCTTACTTATTTGACTTTGTTCGCTCAGGCCCCAATGCAACCGTTGTTAAAAAAAATTTTTTTTTAAAGTTTTTCTTTGTTCCACTCTAGATTCTACTCTCCGATACACGATATGGGTCCAAGCATCGAGAAAGAACCGGTTTGTACTACTTTACAAAAGAGTGAATGAGTCCGTCAAGATGACTAAGGCTAATGTAAAAGCAAAACATGGCTAAAAGATAATTGTTACATGTTGTTTCTATGCAGCCCTCAATAACCTTGTTACTGTTTCAAGTCAACTCTATTCTTTTAAAGCCATTATTTTAAAAAGAAAAAGTTGATCGTGTATCACAGCTCCTTGATATAAAGGAGGGACACGTTTTTTAATATAAAATTTACAAAAAAAAAAGATTAAAGATATATAGTACAATAAAGAAAGAAAGGTTTTATGGCTTGGGTGGACCAAACTAAATGATAAAATGTTATTAAGAAATCAACTATGTCATCATTTTTTTACTTACATAATTACTTGGAATGATACCCACTGTACCATCTGCTTTACGTGCCTGCCACCAATTACCAGTGCGATCTACAATCTCAAGGAATTCACCTTTTGAGAAACTCAATTCATTTGGATCTTCAGGACTGGCTTTATCTATCAGAGGAGTGAATAAGAGAATCCCCAAATGACTCAATATAAATATACTCACAAGCATGTAATGCCTGTACCCTTTCATTATACTCGGTGGCTGGCTGTACAATGTCCGAACTCATCCTGGCTGGGTCCACCGTAGTGGCGGGGTGAGTGGGTGATGTAACACGATGTTGCAATGAACCTGTCATTTTATTTCCTGCCATTTCATACTGTTGTTGAGGAACAGTAGGTGGGTATCGTTTAGATCCATCTTCTGTTTCTTTACCAAACATAATGACCCATAAAAACTGATCATCTAGATGAATATCCAATTTCTTTTTAAGGAGAAAGAACACTTACTTGAATAATAATTAAAATGATGTAACCTGCAGCATAGGCACCTGCACCACTTCGATAACCACCAAGAAATTTCGATAGAGGTAATGCAAAATCAATTTGATAGGTCAACATAGAAATACTTGCTGCCAAGAATGTTAAAATCTAAGCTTGTTGGGTTATGTCGCTTGAAGTGGATCACATTTTCTGTTATTTTTTACCATATATCTGTAATGGATATAAGTATTGGTGATAAATATGATCAGAGTCACTACGATCAATAAGAGTTCATATACAATAATCCACCATGCTCCACCTGTAAGTCCTTGTCGTATAATACAGGCACCTACAAAGGCTATCACCCAGGCACACTAAAGAAATGATCAGTTGGGAGTTTATTTTCATGATATCATGACTGACCATAGAGAGTGATAATGTGGCAAGTAAAAACACATTATCTACAAGTCGTGTCATTTTTTGTTAATAAGTGTGTTAAAAAAGAATAAAAAGTAAAAAAAAAAAAAAGAGTAGAATTGTGTACGTTTTGAGTTGTTTCTTATTTAGTTTAAACGTAACCGTCACAACAATAGAAGCTTTTCTCCTTTAAAATAAAATAAAAAAAAGAAAGGGTACCTGTATCTTCATAGTGTGGCTATTTCAAATGAGAGCCATTCAGATGATTGGGTGTGTTCCAAAATGACAATCACTTTAAATAGGATAGCTATTCATTTATTTTAGCCATGAAAGTTCTGGTTCATTATCCATTAAGTAAGTCATTATGTTTGAAATAGGCTGTGTAAGACAAATGCTATTTTTTTTTCTCTTATTAGGCAAGAAGATAAAAGACAAGATCAATACAAGAATTAGATATCACCTACAGTATATAAAGATCAAGCCCTTTTTTTTGATCAAATAACAGTGTTTTCACCTTAGATAACTCTATTATTATCATTTTATTTTGAAGTCAGTTGAAGTCCATATTCATTCAATTGAGCCTCGGTCACTTCAGATGGACTGTTGACAACAAAATCTTTACCACCAGCAGCTTTAGGGAATGCAATCACATCTCGAATTGAACTTGACTCACACAAGATAGACATCAACCGATCAAATCCAAGTGCAATACCACCATGAGGAGGACACCCACCACCCAAGGCATCAATCAGATGATCAAATCGTCTGTACTCCTCCTTTTGAAGCTGCAATACGTTCTCTAGAATGAATGTCTGCATCACGGGGGAATGAATCCGGATGGACCCACCACCGATTTCCATACCGTTCAACACAAGGTCATAGTGCTGACCACGTACCTTGGCTGGTTCCGTAGCCAACAGGGGGATATCTTGATCAAAGGGAGCTGTGAATGGGTGATGGGTCGATTGCCAGGTACGGATCCCTTGTTCATCAGGTGTAAAGAGCGGGAAGGATTCGACCCATAAGAACCGATGCTGTTGATCACTGAGATGCAACAGGTGTTTGTCTTGCATCAGACTGGCGAGATGAAGTCGGATACGGCCCATGGTGGTGTTGCCGCCATAGAGATAGTTGGGTCGTTTGTAGGTCACGACCAGATCGCCTTCTTCAATGGCCAAGGTCTGGTTAAGTGTGGTTTCCAGAGAGCCGCCTGCCTGTTGAGCATGGCGCAGAGGACCACATTTGGTTGCCCAGGTGTCTCTGTTGTTAGGGTTGATCTTGACAAAGGCAAAGTTGGGATCGTCTGTCAAGTTGAGTGTTTTCTGCATGGCTCTTAATTCACCGCCTGTCATGGCAGATCCTTTCTTGACGACCATACAATCCATTGTATCCTTCTCTAAGATGTCCTTGACAAATGGACTGATGTTGTTGATCTTCATATCAAATCGAATATCAGGTTTATCTGATCCATACTATCCATTCAAAGTCAATTAAATGAACCATTGGCTTGAGCTGGTTACTTACAGTCGACATGGCTTCTGTGTATGTCATATGAGGGAAATCAGCAGAAGAAAGTGTCTTGCCAAACACACGATCCCAGATGGAAGTGATCATACCCTCAATGATACCCTGAACATCCTCTTGTTTCACAAACGACATTTCCAAATCAATCTGAGTGAATTCCGGTTGACGATCTGCTCTCAAATCCTCATCTCGAAAACATCGAGCAATCTGAAAATACCGATCAAAGCCTGCTGCCATCAACATTTGTTTATGCTATCATGATCTTAATAACCAACAAAGATATCATCAAATTAGGTTTTTACCTGTTGAGGACTTTGAGGTAAAGCATAAAAGGCACCTCGTTTTCGTGTAGGCACAATAAACTCACGAGCACCTTCTGGTGTTGATTTGAAAAGAGTCGGTGTCTCGATCTCGGTAAATCCATGGTCAACTAAATAGTTTCGAATCAAATGGGCCGTCATGGATCGTACACGTAAATTATGTTGAAGTTCATCTCGTCTGAGATCCAGGTATCGATATCTTAATCTGACTTCTTCATTGGGCTTCACTAAATAGATTAAACACGATTCAACAAGATACACAATTTAACTTACCAGTTGAGGTTGGTTGGGCCAAAAAGGTAATGAAGGAGAGGATGGATTGAGACAATAGATCTTGTCCAATTCTACCTCAATCTCACCTGTGGCCTGTTTCTTGTTGGCCATGCCCTCAGGTCGTTTTCGAACAATGCCTTCGACACAGATCACACTTTCGGGTGATAAGGATTGAATGTGTGTCTTGATCTGTTGATTGTCGGATGGTCGATAGACAAGTTGAGTAACGCCTGTATGATCTCTTAAGGGTAAGAAAATCAATTCTTGAGACATGTCTCTAGATTGAAAGAGGTTGAGTTTATAATATATACATAGAAAGGAAGTCTTACCTTGAAGGAAGTGCCCAACCACAAAGGACAACTCGTTCACCTTCATTAGAAGCACGTAAATGACCACAATAATGGGTACGGCTTGGATAGTTGCCTAGCAATGAGGGTTGTTAATTGGTGTTTTTTAAGACAAAAAAAAGGAGTGTACCATGGTATCGTTCATTATCGTTGTATCCATGTAAATATTGTTCTTTTCTCGTTAGTGTAGTACTGAATGAACGTGCATAAGTAGGAAGTAGGATGGGCTTAAGAGCTTTTTGTACAAGTGTTTGTGTGGCTAGTGATCGTCTAGCAAGTAAAGCGAATCGTCTAGCATACATTATGAAAAAAGAAAAAAAAAATTAGACAGGGCATTAAAAAAAGACATGATTTTACTTTCCGGCCGGATATAAAATTCTATCAAGATCTGATAAAATCCTGGCTTTATCTGCGACTTCAATATAGGCTGAATGAAAGTAGGTCACTGACATACAAATAAAAGGAAGATCATAAGCGAACAGACAGTAGGTTCTCTCTCTTTAGTACTTTTGGGGATCTCCTTTGACACTTTTCTCTCTTAAATAGACTATCATTGTTTTGTTCCCTCTTTTTTCTTATTATAGATTTAAAGTAAAGATGCATCTCTCCTTAAGACAATAGGAAAACAAGACTAAGCCGTCCATTCATTTCTGCATTCAAAAAAGAGGGAGATAAAGTGATCTATTTAGTTTCCTTTTTCGGTAAAATGCATAAAAGGACCTCTAGAAGGGAGACTTTTGAGGCATGCATAAATCAGTTCGTTTTAAGGTTAATGTGTCAATAAACTAACAATAGTAGATCGTAAAGGAGGATGATTTACTCCAACATTTCCCTATCCTATGTCTATAAATACCTACTTTTTCTTTAATTTTTTTTTACATTATCTTATCATGCACATTCAATTCTGTCTCTATCTCTCCATGGCCATGCTGGCTATCTCTATGATTCATGCTGCTCCTAATGCCCATGAGATAAGCAAGACATCTCTAACACAACACAATCTCCATTCTCCATACTTAGGTCCCAAGAGAAGCAGACACAAGCGTGCTAGTCCACCCTCAACAGATGCCAATGACAAATGGGTTCAACAGATCAAGCAAGATCCTGCAGTTCAGAGTGTCATTGATTTCTTGATTCAATCGATCATTACTTCCATGAATCAACCCAATGCAGAAAAGGCTTCACCTACCGATACTACCTCACCTGCTAAAGAAGAAGAAGCAGATGATGAAGAAGGAGGACCAGAGCCTTAAAAAAATGACTTTAATAAATATTAAATCTACTGTTTGTCCTTTTTTAAGCAAAGTTGAGAGTCAAGAATTTATTTTTCAATATATACATGCTTCCATGAAATATTAAAGAAGCGTTCATAGTATTATGGGGGGTTTATCTGTACAATGTATCATTTGAAATTATTAAGCAGTAATGGCCATAGGCATGGATCGAACCACAATCACTAAACCATCATAAGTACAGCTACAGACAGCTTCCACAGGCACCAATGTTTCCTGAGGCGTCACCCATTGAAAACGCATACGAGTCACCATATCATTCGACTTACTCAACTGAATCTGTTTCGACACACTCTCTCGATCATGAGGATCAATGTAGTTCAACAAAGACTGTCCAATACAATCAAAGGGATCCAGCCCAACCAACGTCGACATCTTGGTGGCAAACACAATGATGTTCTGAGTCGAGTATCGATTGAGAAACAGACAGAACCGAGGTTCTCGCGTCTGATCAGTGACTTCTATCCAAGGGTTCTTGTTGGTCAAGAGTGTCTTGATCCGTTGCTGTGAGTCATTCCAGGCACCTGTCAGCTGAATGGTCCCGTCTGGCTGGATCACATAGGCTTCATCGGCTGAACTGGTACGGAACTTGTGTTTGATACAGTCAGTCGAGACGACAGCAAAGTGAGTGGCTATCAGGACATCGTAGCAGTAATGGATGACGACGTCTGTGTTGATATAGTGGCCCTGTTTGTGTCGAGAACGGTAAGAGGTCACACTTGACATGCGTTCGTTCTTGACGTTGGTAGAGTGGATCAGGGCAAGTGCATGACGTTCGTCTGGATGCGTGATGGCATAGCCTCCATGACCCAGTAGATCTTCAGGTTGCCAACCGAGTACATCAGTCACACTTTCAGATACAAACAATACCTTGGCTTCAGGTGTATTATCATAAATAGTGATATAGTTGATTTCCATGCTTTCTTAAGAAAAATATAATAAACAAGGGAAAATGACCTTGATTTTTATAAAGAAAAAAATGAATGCCCGCAATGACGAAATGTTAGGCTTTTATTTCAGGCACCCTTCACTTCTTTATTGACATTTGCCTTTTGCTTTCTTTAAGATAACTTCCTTATATTGCTCTCTTTATAAAATAGAATGACTCCGATTGACTCTCTCTCTTTGTTATACTATTCACCTTAAGTTATCTGAGAGTAAGACAAAAAATAGTCTAATTGATGTGACTGATGCTAAGCCATTATTTGAAAGATAGATTTCGAGTTGTTCTCTTGAATTACATGTCATTCTTTTATGATCTTACTACGAAGGCTTATAAAGAAAAAGAACAGATTGTTGTTGGTGGCACAAATGATGATTGACATCTTCTCTCTCTCTTTTCTTTTAGTGTGACAAACAAACGTCTTTCAACACAGTGAATAGCGTCATGCTAGCCATCATCCATTCATGGAATGTATTCATAAAATAACGATCTAAATACCCTTTCAAATAATAAATTGAATCATAAGCATACCCCCCCCCCCCCGATTATCCTAGAATGGTTTATTTTCATACTCAGCACATCTGGCTCATATTGAATGTTTCGCGCCTAAAATATATAACTATCATACATCTATTTTTATTTTTTATTATTTCATTCTATTTTTCCCTCTTTTTTTTTTTTTTATTTAAAAGAAGATGCCAGGTTATCAATCATTTCCCGTTTTAAATCAACAGTTTATTGTTGACAAGAAGTTTCAGTTCATCCGAGAGATGGGCCAAGGTGCTTATGGTGTTGTTTGGTAAGGATGACTATTCAGATGAGAACTAGTGTTGACTTTTATTCTAGTGCTGCCAAAGATACCGAAACAAACGAACAAGTGGCTATCAAGAAAGTAAGTTGTACTTTTTGAAAAATATCTTTTTTTGTTCATCTCGAAAGTTAGGTTTGTCGTATTTTCGAAAAGACCATTTTGGCTAAACGTGCTTTACGTGAAGTGAAATTATTAAAGCATTTCAATGGTCATGAAAATGTAAGTGAAATTCATAAAAAAAAAATGAACGCGTTGAATTGACTGTGATTTAGATTACATCTATTATTGATATGGATATTGTGAATTTACAGGATTTTAATGAAATGTAAAAAAATGCTTTTTTTTTTTGTTATTCTAAACTAAATTTGGGATTTCAAATAGTTATCTGGTACAAGAATTAATGGAAGCTGATCTTCATCAGATCATTCGTTCAGGTCAACCTTTGACAGATGCTCATTTCCAATACTTTGTCTACCAAATCTGTCGAGGTCTTAAATATATCCACAGTGCCAATGTACTCCACAGAGATCTGAAGCCAGGTAACTTGTTGGTCAATGCTGATTGTGAATTGAAGATTTGTGATTTCGGTCTGGCTCGTGGTTATTCTTCTTCACCTGAAGGCAATGCTGGTTTCATGACAGAATATGTAGCCACGCGTTGGTACAGAGCACCTGAAATCATGTTGAGTTTCCAGAAATATACAAAAGCCAGTAAGTTAAGAAAAAAAAAAGTTCCAATACAGGGCTTATTGGGTTATTGAATAGTCTTATTTTAGTTGATATGTGGTCTGTTGGTTGTATTTTTGCTGAAATGCTTGGTGGTCGACCTCTCTTTAAGGGTCGTGATTGTAAGTGAAAGAATTGATCCTATGAAAGTGATCTCCTTAAAGATGGTTCTATTTAGATGTTGATCAATTGAATCAAATTCTCGGTATTTTGGGTACACCTGATGAAGAAACATTATGCCGTGTTGGTAGTGAAAGAGTAAGTTTTTGTTGAATTCAATTATCCCTTATTAACTATTGTATAGGCTCAAGTCTATATCCGTAGTTTGACACGTATGCCCAAGATTCCTTTCCAAAACCTTTACCCCAGAGCCACACCTTTGGCTATTGATCTCTTGACCAAGTTACTTACATTTGATCCTGCCAAGAGAATCACAGTAGAAGAAGCCTTGGCTCATCCATACCTTGCTGCCTATCATGATGAAGATGATGAACCCTCTCATACCCAATCTTTTGATTTCTCATTTGAAGTGGTTGAGTCCATGGAAGATATGCGCAGTAAGTCATTATAGAATCCCAATGATGCTAAACTCATCTTTGTCTGTAGAAATGATTGCTCAAGAGGTCATGACATTTAAAGCACAGAAACAAGGCTTATCATCATTACAGGTGAATTCCAGTAATTTAAAACGAAAGGAAAGTTTGAGTGCCAATGACAGAGAGGCACTCGAGAGAAGCAAGGAAGTGGCTAGAGAAGTAGGATACACCAATGAGCATCGTCACTCTTCATCAATAGCTGCCACTGCTGCCCCTGTCACACATGAACTGGATCAACAGATGGATGTGGATGCATTGGAAAGAGAATTAGGTGGTGGTATTTAATGATTGAAATAAAGATTTTATTGTGTACCACTGGCAACATACATCACTTCTTCTTCTTCTATCATTTTCTTTTGTTTAAATGAACTGATGGATACAATATCAGGCATTCTACCAGGCAAGACACCTAATCGATCCACAATGGCCTTTTCAATCTGAGGATAGATGGCATCACTTGTCTCTCCTGCCACATCCACTGTGATGGCTTGGTAGTGATCTAAGAGAGGCATGGCCATCTGATGGTGTTGGTCTAAGCGTACCTTGAAGACTTCTTCTGTATCATCTGGTCGTTTGGAGAGTGGTTCACCTGTGACATCATCACGTCCTGCCACAAGAGGTGGGTTATAGGATAGATTATAGACTCTACCTGAGGGAATATGGACCCAACGATCTATTAAGAGAGTGAGTTGAAGTCTATCTTTTTATCTAATTTCTTACCTAAAATACGTTGTAATATGACTTGTTCAGGCACTTTTAAATTAATCACTAAATTCAAAGGTTGCATCATTCTTTCTAAAGAACTATCCAATGCCTTTGCTTGTTCTACTGTTCTTGGAAACCCATCTAATAACCAATTCTAAATATCATAATGAGTCAAATGAGTAAAAAAAAAATTTTTCTTTTCTTACAGTATGGCTCAGTTGAAGTAATTCAGTATCAATCAAGGAAATCAAGAGATGATCAGGCACAAGTCGACCTTGACTGACATATTGACTGGCTTGTTGACCCAACACTGTCTTTTCTCTAATATGTTTGCGTAGTATATCACCACTAGAAAAATGAGAGACACCAAAATGAGTTTGAAGTCGCTTGGATTGTGTGCCTTTGCCTGATCCTGGGCAACCAATCAACAATAGACGTAATGGTTGAATGGCATTGGTTGGACAATCATGGAATCCACGCTTTTGTTGTTGTTGAAAGGTAGGTAAAATAAAGCGACGTAACATAATTATTGGGGGGAATAAAAAAGAAGAAGAAAAGAAGAAGAAAAAAAAATAGATATCCACCTATTGAAACTCATCTGATAAGATAAAATGGGCTTATTTACTTTTATGGTAATTCCTACGCTTTTTTTTTGCAGATGGGAACTTTTTTTGGGAAACGGAAGATTAGGACCATTGTTCGATCATTAGCCAATCAAATAGCCTATTAAACAATCATCAGAAAAGGGTAATAGATACGCGTTCAAATATTTATCAAACAACAAGCCTGTTTCAAGTCAAAACGCCGTTGCAGTGACCTTGTTATGGTGAATTTTATCGACCTTCACTAAGGTTTGCCTGTTGAAACCGGCTTGCAGTGATCGGATGTGCGCTAATCCGAAGAGCATGACACTGTGGGGAAAGCCCCCCCCCCCTACCCATATTTTATACCCTCTCTTTACTTTAGTAAAAAATATGTGTCCCAGGGCAGCTTTTGGAGATTTAAGCCAATACGATGATGTTAATAATTATTTATGAAAAGATAACTAACAGTCAAAGACCTCTTTGCAAACGATGTTAGTGATAGCATGTTGAAGGCGTCTTCTGTATTGATGATCTATCATCACTTTGATAGAGTCAATACTTCTAATACGGGACATTGCCAGATATAAGCCAACGAAATCTAAAGTTGGACTCTATGATTTGTTGATTGTACATTGCAAATGCTAATTGAACAGGGAATTGGAGATGCTGGAAGTGTATAGCAACTTGCTCTGGTTGTGATACTAGGAAATGACAACTATTTCTCATGTGGCTATTTTAGCTTGTATAACCCTTGAGTTCATTGCCAATCAGATCAACATAACATCATTCGCAATAAGCTCATAACTGATGTGGCAAAGATCAGGGTTTGAACCAAAATGATGGATCAACTAGATCATAGATAACAGGGTTCTATCATGCTAGACCCCAGAGAATAAACTCAGTTGAATCTCAATCTATTAATAGCATATCCCAGCTATCAATGTAAACTCTTCATTTAAGAACTGACACAGATACTTCTTCTTCTACCATGTACTTTTATACTCAATAGACAGTAATTCTTATACTTTAACTTTGTACACTGACAAATCACGATTTATCATAAGCCTCTATAATCTCAGTTGGAATAGCATTTTTAATAAATAAAAAAGGATCTTTTAGTCTAATTAATTTCTCCTGTCTTTCCAATTGCGAATTATTCAGTCTTCAACATTTTTTTTAAATCTTATCTTTGTCTTTATTTGCTTCGTTATCACTATGTCTTCTCTTGATTCTCCCTATATTCCCTCACACTCCCACCGCGGAAGAAGCCAATCTCATTCTAACTTCGCCTTTGGTCGGCTGAAGAAGAAATGGAGCTTGACACTCTTCCTATGGATGATGCTTCCACGCACAAACCTGTAACCTCTGGATGCTGTCCCATCCAACTTACCTGTTGACTCTGGCGATTTGTCTTTTGGTAACTGGATGACGGTTTTGCCCTGCTCAAGAAAGAGGTGGGAAATTCTTGATCGCAAGCTTGCTGAAGCAAAGAACATGGATGCAATTCGAGAAGCCTTTAAGGTCAGATCTCAGGATTTGGCTGATTTAGTAAAGCTTCGAGAATGATTCCCATTAGACAACTCTAACGTTGTAAAGCCTTCATCCGTTTATTCTGGTTGTCCCAGAGAGGTTCCCTATTTTCAGTGGACAGGACTTCGCTCCAAAAGAATCTGTTTACGCAGACATCAACACTTGCCTGAACAAGTTTGAAGATGTGCTACATCATGGATATTAATGCCAACTGGTATCGCTTAGTGATTACTAGAGTGGATGATGATCAACGACTTTGGTTAAACCAATGGTGCCGGCAAACCCATCTCTGACATCACACATGGGAAGAGTTTAAGGCTGCTCTCATCCGCCAATACGGTATGACCAGCACCGACTCCAAGTTACAAGCTCACAAAGAACTCTCTAAGATCCGTTTCACTTCCAAGCATGAGACGATCAAACAGTTCATCGACAAGTTTAATACTTTGCGTATTAAGTCGGGTGTACAAGATAGCCATGTTCTGGTAAACTACCTCCTGGAAGCCTTGCCAAATGAACTTGTTGACCGAATCAACATTACTCTAGAATCTGTTTCCGCAGAAAAGAAGGTTAGCTTGGACTATATCTGTTCTAAAGCAAGAAACCTTTATAACCAAGCCCGTGTTCAATACGAAGCCAGCTCTGGTTCCAAGCGCTCGTCTTCAGTGCCTACTACACAGGTAAACAGGAATCAAGGATCTTCCTCTGATCATAAGCGTGTTCGATTCTCGAGACCTGCTTCTGGTTCTGCTGTCTCTGAAAAGAAGCCCAAGACGGGTATGTTCTGTGCCTTTCACATGGTAATTACACATAGTACCGAAGACTGTCAAGCCAGAAAGAGAGGTGGTGCTCCAAAGAACAAAAACAACTGTCGACGTTGTGGTTCTCCTGGTTGGACTCCCGCTCATCGTTGTGGTTCTGCTGGTCGTTCCGGTTCTTCTGACAAGGATGTCACTGTTCGCTTGGCCTCTGTACAGGACAAAAAGGCTGTCACTGCCTGGAGTGACTTTGTGCGGTCTTCACCTGCTTCTGCCTCTGTCGAGAATGCTGCTGCCTTTCCTGGTTCCGCTTCTTCTTCCTCTCGTGCGCCTTCTTCAGGACCCTCCCAAACCATTGACAACATGGACATAGATTCTGATGAAGAATCTCTTATGATAGCTGCTCAAGCGCAGAAATGTAAGTCGAATACTCAATGAACACAAAAGCCGAAGTTGGGAATCTAATTCTATCCTCTAATCGGTTCCAATAGAAAACGTTCAAACGTACGCCCTACTAGACAGAGGTGCAACCCGATCCTTGGTAACATCAACATTCCTTTGCTCTCTTGATACCTCTGTTCCTCTTACCAAAGCCACTGGTAAGATACAGCTTGGTCATAAAGATGCTTCTGTTGCCAGAATAGGCTTTACACCTTTAAGAGTTTTCTATAATAAAATTGATATGACTCATACATTCGAAGTCTTTCAATTCTTTTCACATAAAAAAAATGTACCTATTTGTCTTGGTATGGATATTCTACATAGGCATGATTGGTATTGTAAGTACACACATCGATATAGCCGGTCCTAAGATACCAGATCCAATCGATCCTGATAACATTAAGCCTAATAATGATCCATTTGGAACTGCCACTGAGCATGAACCTTTTCTAAAATTAATCAATGATCTACTCAAACTTAATACGGAGATTGACATGAAGAACACTTTTTGTAACTTGCTAGGTGCTACCATACATCTCAAAAATAAACCTGGGACTGTTGCATTTAAAGCTCCATATCAGCTACCAGAAGCCTATCGTTCGGTAGTCAATCGCCAGATCGAGGTATGGCTGGCTGAAGGTGTGATCGAACGAGTTCCATCCCATACAGGTCGATCATTAGCCCGTTGTCTTGGTTTTATGTCCTTCTTTCGTTCTTCAATTCCGTTTTACTCGAAACTTCCTCTTCTCCATTGGATGCAGCTATAAATCACTTAAAAGGTGTCTGGACTGATCAACACACCAAATGATTTGACATATGCCTTGGCCCACGCACCCCGTTATATCCGCTCCAAATCGACCTCATCGCTTTTCATGTTGCTGCTGCAGGAATTGACGGCATGCTTTATCAGATCATTGACAAATGACATTCGATACGTTGCTATGGTCTCTCGGATATGATCTCCCTCAGAGCGTAACTATAGTACTATCAAACGAGAACTGTTAGTCGTTGTCTACACTTTCACTGAATTTCACAAATGGCTTTATCTCATTCCGTTTACTTTACACACGGACCATAAGAGTTTGATATATTTGAATACTCAACAATCGCCGAACACGCATATGTTGGGTTGGTGGGAAACAATCTTCTCATACACGTTTTTATGCGTCTATTTGTCTGGCATTACCAACACCATGCCAGGCGCTCTCTCCCTCTCTCACTCGTCTATATTCTGGTGACAAAGTGCCTGTACTTATGGAGAGGGGAGGGGGGTGATGGCACGGTGACTAAAAAAGAAACGCAAGAGAAATATGAAAAAAGAGCTGACCAAATTTAAAAAGCCAACCTCACGCTTTAACCAATTTAACAAGTCACGCCCTACTAAAATATGTAACGGAAATATTTCCAAATCGTTGGTCCTTACCAACACTGGTACAAGGTTGCCAAACAATTCCAGCAGCAGTCTTTCAACAGCTTGAGCCCTTCCTGCAAGTGAGCACTCAAGCTCATTCAATGATGCAGCAATGGTACAGGATTGTCAGTGAAGGTGCCACCCTCAATGTTCGCTTAACTATGGCAGAGGCTTTTCAACAAGCAGAGCTGTCCGCCATATCACTTTCTTCAAACATCACAGTACCATCTGTTGCCTCTGATCTCCCCGTCTTTCAAACCGAGTCCTCCCCCTCGATTCCCATATCAAGTTCTGCAACCATTACGGCTCCTCAACCAATGCAAACTGCTCCAGCCTCTCATTCGATATAACCTGCTCCCGTTCCCTACGGCTCTTTAGAGCTCAACATCAAAGCGTTTAGAAATGTCAAAACTTTGTCTGCTCTTTGGCGTCTCTGGTTTGACGGTCTTTCAGGCCATCACCCCATCTGCAAGCTTGACGAAGTATATGGCGTAAAAAGTTGGAGAGGAACATCCAGCGATTCAAAGTTCTACCAACGTAGACATAACATCATTATAAGAATTGAACGCTTTATACAATCAACCAATTATACTAAAGATCAAGCCTTACAGATTTTAGATCAAAAGAGAACTCGTAGTAATGGTACCTCCTTTTCCCTCCACTATATATTAGAACATCTTAATGAATTCTTTGCCTAGTAGAACTGGTCTTAAACCTGGCTATCTAGGCAACAAAAAAGCAACAATAGATAAGAAGTTTCTGGAATAAACTAACTGACATCTATCTTCTATTACCAAAAAAAAATAAAGGTTTAATTTCGACTTCAAGTACTTCACATATACAAAAAGTAGACGCTCTATTTGAGAGTGTTGGTGTTCTTAATAAGCGCATTCTCATACTAAGTATACTCTTAGATTTAACGATAACTATACAACACAGCTTCTTACTTATTTTTCAAGCTTAAAAACTCATCAATGAAATAAAAGTCAATTTATTACTCCAGTTATAATTGAGACTTCAAAGACAATCAACACCATTAACAATGCAAGAATTACCATCAAATAAACTATTGTGTCAAATATACATCTTGATCTGTATTAGCAAAATCGGTGGTATAGAGAGTTATCTATTCATATGAATAGCAAATAACTGAATTTATTTGCTAAAATGGTCACAAACAACTACAGTTATAAGTCGAGTCGACTTAGCGGGGTTATTTATGTCGGCGACTTTTTTCGACTTTTGTCGACTTTTCAAATTTATAATTACTATTATTCCTTTTTCTTTATAGTTAAACACAAACAATGACTGAACACGAATCATTAACGGATAAAGTAACGGAAGGCAAAGTGGATTCACTTGAAGGCAATGCTCGTTATTTAGCTTATGGTGCTCGATTACGTACTGCCTTAATGGCCTCTTCCCGTTATTTAGCCTATACATCAGAAGTAGGTGAAGCCTTTAGACCCATTGCTCCTCCTGCTCTTGTCACAGCTGCCTATGGTGTCAGTTGGTTATATTTGGGTGGTGATGTTGCTTATGAAGGTTATAAGGCAGCCCATGCAGACCAGGTAAAGAATCAAATGAGGGTTTTGAATAATGTGTGTGCTAAATAGCCTATTTAGAGCAATGCCGTCATTGCTACCACAGTGGTGAAGCGAGGCATATTTCAATCATTGGCTTCCATGTTAGCACCTGCCTTTACGGTCCATACGATTGTCAAATACAGTGCTTATGCATTCAAGAATGTCAAGAATCCTAAAGTGAAAGGATGGGGTCCTAGTGTGTTGGGTTTGGGTATTGTGCCCGTCTTGCCTTATCTGTTTGATGAGCCAATTGAACATGTGGTGGATGCTGTGTTTAAGCCAATTGAAGAAAAGATCTCGAAGGAAGTCGTGCCTCGATTGGGTCACAATAAGACAGGTGATGATTTACCTACAGAGCAACAGATAGAAGCAAAAGAACAATTGGATAAAAAGTTGAAATAAAAAAAATCTAAAAAAAAAGCAGTGACGCCACTCTCTCTCTTTCTCTCTTTCTTTATATCATGTTGAGGTCTACGGGTCATTTGTTTAAAAGAGCATTAGGTTTACAGCCTATTCGAATCTGCTCAAGATCGGTTCATGCTTACCCTAAAGAATACAACAGTCTTCAATCAGCTGCTCATCACTTTAAACAACAACAACATATGCCTTATTTCTTAGAATACCTCATGTGGGTTGTGTTTGGGTCAGAAGCGCTTCATCTGATCTGGCTCAAGATGGATTATAAAGAATATAAGGAGAGAACAGCCCACAAGACAAAATTACTAGAGAAACTGATAGCCCGTATTGAACAGGGGGAATCGATCGATGACAGTTTACGACAAGAGATCCGTATGGTCATCCTGAACAATAAACTACATCAACCCAAGACAGAGGAAATAGATGATGATTATCTTAACCAATGTAATTAATAGATAACTGAGAGAGAGAGTGACAACTTATTTATTTTATTATAGTGATTGCTCAGTCTGAAATGACAGAACAGGTGATGGAAAAGAAGAAGGTGGTGCCAGTGGAAGATAGTCAATGGTTAAATGTGAATAAAGAAGATAAAAAGGCAGACAAGCCTTTCTTTTTGTAGATCTTAGAAACGACTGATATCTCTGCCTAAGGCAAATGTCATGAACCTAACAGACTTTGGTTTAGGCCAGTTTAAACATCTAAATAACCTCTCTTACCAGTGATAGGCTATCAACATCTTGTTTCGAATACTGACACTTTTGCTGATATAAGCTGATCTCCATAGAAACCAAGAGAGATGGCCAGACATTTTAGCCCATTTCTTGACAGCAGACATATCTACCAAGGCTTCATAAGAACCAATATAGGCCATCATACCATTATTTTTGAATTTAAATTCATCACTGACATTTTGAAGTTTGGCCATTCGGTTTAATGCTGATAAGTGGATAGATCAGTGATGTGTGTGTGTGTGTATTTGTATAGTGTATGTTACCTTTGACAAGATAAATTGCCTTTTGATTGGCCACTATCAACAGAAATGAATGGACAATGATATCTTATAAGGCCTCGTTATTCTTTACCTTGTGCAGTAGCAGGTAATTCATAATCTTGAATAGTAGCACAATCTCCTAAGGCATACACATTAGGAATAGGTTCCTTTGTCGTTTGATTAATCACACGTAAATGACCATCTGTCAAGATTCTAAGTGATTCTCTTTCAGTCCAATTTGATCTAACCTTTCTTTTTCTTTTTACCTTTGTTCAGAATGATCTTTGGCTGCTTCTGTAAATGCTTCTACCAATGGGTTTCTCATTAAACCAGTAGACCAAACCAAGAGACCATATGGAACTTATGTATAGAATGAGTATGATATAGTGCATTGAAATATGCTATAGAGTAAGATATACCTTTGCCTTCTTGTTGAATAATTAAATGATCCTTTTCTACTCTTTCCACCATTTTCTCTTTTCTATCGTCAGCATCACGATCCAACCCTGTAATTTTCATGATGGCTTCTTACCTGTTTTGATCTGAATGCCTTTACGATTGAATTTCTTGGATGCATAGTCAGAGAGATGAGAATCAAAGGCACTCAAGATGGTAGGTGCCACATCATACAATGTCATGCGTGTCTTTTCTACTAAATTAGGATACAATCGAGAGATATCATCGGCTATAAAGTCATACAGTTCAGCTGAAAATTCAACGCCCTAGATTGTTGTCAGTGAGTCCTGATCTAGCTTCATCACGATAACTTACGGTTGGACCACCTCCTACAACTACAAAATGAAGACAATCTTCTTTTTCTTTCTCTGTCAGACCAGGCTGAGAAGCATATTCAAAACCTACAATCGAATCTAAGTTACTCAGTTGACAACGCAACTTGACTTACAATCAATGACTCGCTTTCTGATCTTTCTGGCATCATTCACTTCTTTCAGAAAACAGGCGTGTTCTTTTACACCGGGAATACCGAACGTTCTTGAATAAGCACCCACTGCAATCACCAGTTGATCGTAATCCAAAGCAAACTGCCTCTTGGCTAAGCCTGGATTGAGATAATCAGAAACCATTGCATGACATATAGTTGTTTCGCTTTTACCTTCTTCTTCAATATTAGAAGTACAATGGACCACTTGGTTCTCTATGTCAATAGCATCACAATAGGCTTGATAGAAGTGTGTATCAGATGAATAGGTTCTGACAGGTTCAGTGATACATCTGAATTCCAATGTGCCTACTGAAGTACTGTTCCTTTTTGGATTAGTAACCTTCTTCTTCATCCTTGTCCCTGGTCCTTATTCTTACCTTGCTAATAAAGGAGTAAACACAAAGTGGTTTCTAGAGGCAGTTTTTGATTAGGCAATGTTGATTAACATGTTGGATCTGATTTTACCTGGGCGATATGACAGACACATCATAATTCTTTTTATCCAAATCATTTATCAATCGAAATCCTATCCAAGTATCCTTTTAGAAAAATCCATTTAACTCCATTCTTACTCTCTGTTATTTACCTGCCCAACCAGAACCTTTTTTTTTTAAATTGTGAAAATCAGTCAATATCAGGTTTCCCTATTGTTTTCTCCATCTCTTTTATACCTAAAATAACCACTCTGCCTAGCAAAAAAAGAGAAATATCAACAAACAATAGCCTTTTACATATGATCCATTCGCTCTGTAGGCTTTACCTTGTGATTTCGCTAATGTTCTTGTTCTGGTTTGAATAAACTGTTTAGCTAACAATAGAACAGAGGGGTGAGATAATTGATAAAATGAAATAGCACTCGTTTTTTTTTTTTACATTGAACAGGTAAATTCAACGCTTTCTTATGCTGAGGAACAAATGAAGTGACTTGAGTCACATTCAATCGCTTTTGAATGGTGATCGGTTTACTTTTAAAGACAAAACGAGCCAAGGAGAAGGGACGCATGATTATCAATGGTTTAAACAAGTAAAAGAAAAGGCATGATATTTATATTATGTCACATTTCTTTTTTATCTGATAAATTTTTGTTGTCAAGTTTATGTTGTAACACCAACTTAAGGAAATAAGGTCGCATATTAAAAAATATTGGCCTTTCATCTTATCTCTCTCTCTCATCAGATCAATCGATTACTATTTGAAATTTTGGCTTTGGAGGAGGGGGAAGAATAGGAAAGCAGGAAATAACAATTCAGACAATTTGAGTCATAACAAGTTCCCGAGATTTTCCTTCCCTTTCTATTTACTTGCTTTTTTTTTTCTTCAGAGTCTATTTGTGTCTGGGAATGGTCTTCTTCATTATCTTTGTTTTCATGCTTTACAGAGAAAATTAGAACGTAAGAAAGGGAAGGATAAAGCCAATGTCTTTAAACCTCTATAACAATCGGACCGTAAAGATACATTATTCGGGCCGTAAAAAACTCCATTGGGTTCCTCTTTCGTGATCATGACCTCTTTTTTTTTTTTTTTTTTTTGTAGAACATTTATTTATTATGAAATAAAAGATGATAGTCACACGTCATAATGAGAGGTTTGCTAGAGAAGAGAAGAGGAGCTAACTAATGTAAACGTCGAATATGACGGAGAATCGTGGTTTCACCGAAAGGAGTAGATTGTCGAATATATGCCCAGTGAGCGCACCAGATGGCTCTGGCTGTCGCAGCACACAAGAGAAAGAGAGCGGTGGGTGAGACATATGTGAAGGATTGGAGTTGCCACAGAATATCAATCACATGTTGAGGTCGAAAATCTAAGTAAGGGAAGGCGGACCGGAGCACGATTTGCCAAATGGCCCATTTGGAAGGGCATTCGACCAACAGATGATGTCTGGACTCAGATGCGGCCTGACAGAAGAGACAGGCAGGTGAGGTATCCGGGCGGAAGAGGGCGACTGTTTCCTGGCAATGGAACTTGTTATGTAGTATCCGAAACCAAAAGGTACGACAAGCGGGGTCAAGGGGCAGCGCCCAAAACTTAGTCAGTTGAGCTGACGAGAGGAGTAGAGGTGGGGCCGGTAGTAGTAGATGTCGAAGCCGATGAACAAACACTCGCGACGTCAAGTCTAGCCAGTGAGCCGTAGAGCGTAGAGAGACAGCGAAAGGCGTAGTATCAAAAGTATCATCCGTATCTTCGAAGTGGGCAACAGCGTCCTGTAGACGTGGGTGAAGAAGAAGAGATCCGCTTTTAAGACCACGATCGACACGAGCAAGAAGGCGAGGAAACTGTGGGTGATCAGACGTCCTGAAGAGACGGAGACTCTTGCGATCTCTGTCAATGCAGAAAAAGTCAGCGGTCATAAGAGGCCGAGGACGTTTTTGTAGCATCCAATGATCCTCTGGCAACGATTGGAAACAGGAGACAAGTGGGAGTTGGAGGCAGGTCGGGAGGGTACAAGGCACCAGCCGCACATCTTCCATGCAAAACCGATCAAAGGTTAAAAAGAACTGATGCATGAAATGGCCAAAGTCCAAAGAGCAGGGGATCCGTAGAGCAGGGAAAAAAACACGACAAGGAAGAGTATGTACCTCGAGTAAAGAGGTGGCTGATGTGGTGAGCGAGATAAGAGGCAACAAGAGACGACGAAGAAGGCCGAAAAGCCTCCTTGATCATGACCTCTTTTCCTTTCTTTTTATGATATCCATGACGGCTTACACTTTCGTTTCATCTTTTTTTAATGTAAGAAGCCCACGCTAAGAATACGATTCCTCTCATCAAACACTATCTGGATACGAAATGTATGTCCTTTTTTTTTTAGTTCGTTCACGCTCTTTCAAATGGCCTGTTTGATAAAACCCATTTCTGAGATGAAATGATTGAGTTCTTGGTTTGATAAGATTAGTGAATAGCATGAAACCCACAACTGTAATGCTTTGAGTTATCGTCTGTTACTGTTCCCTAAGGTTTAATTACACTAACCAAGAGAGTGTGTGTGGAACGGAACCATCGGATCTGTCCTCTAGTCTGGGATGTCATGATAAGGACGGACAGGTCGTGTTCTGTCCTTGAATTTGTGTTGGTGCGATATACGCTTTAGTTAAGAGGATTGATATCCTTCACTATGCTTAGTGCTTGAAGTTGCTTGTAATTTTTTAGAGAATTGACATTCAGTCAAGCAGCTACTATAGCTGGACGATATCAAAGGTAATTTTTACAATTAGAAAAAAAAGTGAAGGAGAGGAGATTTATTGTTCATTAGCTATAATAAAACCAAAAAAAAAGCTTAATGTATAGAGGTCGCCTCAAATCAGTGAATGAAACAATTACAGAGTGCAAGCTGACTTACAAGGAAGAGGAAACAACTATTTTCTTGGCTTCATAGAATAAAACATCCTTTATGTCACGGTAGCACGCATATTACTTTTATCAATCATATCCTTTCCAATGAAACTAGTTTATTGTTCATCGCCATATAAAGAGAAAGACACACGTCTCTAAGCTGCAATCTGGATAAGCATCTGCTTGTATGTTAAGCACCATTCCAACATTAACTTTAGTGAACTTCTTAGTTCAGTAAGAGTAGGTGATTGAGTTTGCGTTTTGAGCTCTTCAATGATCATGACTGGCTTATCCTTATAAGTACTATCACATGTTTTCTCTTCAGTTCAAAGCTGACTCTATTCCATCATACAACTTACACGCAAGTATTGTCTGATCCAGGCTTTGAGCCATGCTTTAGAAAGTTGTAATCTAGTGCATACACATGGCATACCAAAAAGACATCGTGTATGCAAAACTCAATTACCAAATCTTGTTTCAGTGGTGGATTGAAGAACTTGTACGACCTGTCAATGCCAGTCTTTTATTCAAAAGAGATCAATTTACTTACTTTTGGATGGCACACCTTGTAGGGAAACAAAGAGGCTTCACTGGGATAGTCAAAGGCATGAAGAGCACGATCTACCGAATGATAAATATCCTCCAAGAGCTTTACAAAAAAAACTGTCTAAGCTCTCTCTGTGTTTGCTTTGTAGCGTCACATATATCTACTCTACCTCGATTGCTGTTTGTTTACATGATGACATCCTGAAAGCATTGATGCGCTGCATAGCTAACACTAAATAATTCGTAGCTTGCTGTGCCTAATGACATATTTTTTTGTTGTTGTTGCTTAATTTCCAACTACTCTATATACAATTAAAAAAAACATTACCTGTTCCAGAAAGTAAGGCACTGAATCTGATATAGACGCTTTGACAAGTGATTCTTGATAATTGTTGAGTTTTATCGTCAGTTCCTATTCCTCCAATTTTTCTTTTAGCTTTCAATTCAAGTCTTTACGCTGAAACAGAGACGTGTACATTACTGCTTTTGTTATATAGGATCCAGTCACTGTGATGACACCTTTGATTGTTTCGTTTCTAGACAGTGTGAGTTTTGAAGGCCTAAGTAGACTATGAGAAACAACTTACTGGGTCAAAGGTAGTGCATCGACTTTGACTTGAAACAATAAAACTTGATTAGTTTACAAATAAATCATTCAAAGTATATGAGCATGTTACTTGGGGTCTTCAGAATGTTGATGCTTTCCTATAGCTGTTTATGTGAGCTGCTTTTCCTTTTTTTTTCTCGTGCATGCCGTTACTTCTTACATTCAAATGAAGTTTTAGTTTTTCCAACATAGGAGGTACTTTATCTCTCAATAACCATTCTTTTTGCTTGAGCTAAATAAGATTATTGTTCAGTTTAGCATTCGAGTCGAAAATCAAAACTTGTGAGTATTTACAGCTGTTTCTTTTTCTTCAGCTGTGATGGTCATGATAGAGCTCTTTCAAAACAAGAAAAGTGTTCACAAAAGTGGTTGACGCGATATTTGCATTGCGTTACACGAAACCTTAAAAAATTAACACGTATATGATTGGCTTTCAAATACCTACGTAAGCAATTGATTATGCTGTGCTTTCAAAAAGAAACAGCTGAAAGTACCTTGAAGGATAAGCGCTTGCTTCCTTTTTTTTTGCTTCTATAAATTTGTACTCGAAAATACGAAAATTGAAAGAGAGAGCACATACCAGTCCTGCTGCTTATCAGGGAGGTTGGTGGTTGGTCTTGATAACCCAACTGTAATTGTTTTAGTTCTGAAGAAATTAGCAAGCGAGTTGCTATCTTCTTCTAATTTTGGCCTCTTTTCTTTTTTGTATAGTAATCGTAAAAGGCAACAGCAGGATTGTACTTTGTTGTCAGGAAAAAGTTATATTGATTTCGCTCCATTTTGAAACAGTTGACTTCTCAAAGGCCATACTGATTGGTAGGTCGCATTTTTTTGTCCTTTTTTGGTGTAACCCAAGTGCTCATCCTTAAATTGAGCTTTATACATTAAATTGAGAAAGGGCCAAGATTTTCATAATCTTCCTCAGTTACTTTTAGATGGCTGTTGCACACCTCGGGCTATTTTCTTTCTTAAAACTAAAAAAAGGTTTGCTTTGCATTCCTATCATCACTAACAATAGTCTCTTCCTGAGCTTGAGCCTTGATTAAATCAGTCATGATTTCTCTACCTAACCTTCTATTAGAAAGATCACTAAACCGGAGCCAGAGGAATACATTTCTATTGACTGGTCCAAGTATTCAATTATAACATTGGTGCAACAAAGTAGTAAAATTCATTTCCCAAAATAGTCTATCCGGTTTTCTTTTTCTTATTCGACTTGTGTCACATCGATTCAAGGATCTTTAACTTTTCTTATAAACCATATCGTTGCCTGTACTTTTTTTTAAACAAAAGCATTGGTATTTCAGAACTCATAATAAACCTTTCTCCACAATTGTTGCGTTACACAGATCTGCTCCAATCAATGTTATGCTCGTCTGCTTTTAGTTCCCTTGTTCCTCTCTACTTGTTTCTAATTTGGACATTCCGTCTTATTCATTCCTCACTTTAAATTTTTAACAAACCAGTTGCTTTCGATCTTGAGAATTATACTGACATCTCAGCCTCTTTGAGACATTCAAATCAATCAATACCCTCTCAATCACTTATCATTGACCAACCAAGCTGTACGAAAAAAAAAGATACACGATATTGAGATGTTATCTACTTGGCTTGCATAGTTCATAGCTCATTTTAGTACCTTGCACCTAACTATTGCATGCGGTTCTTCTTTTTTGGTACCTACCAGCCACAAAAGAATCAATACCTTTCTTTCCTGTCACATTGAAGTCTGTTTTCTCTTTCAAATGGAAATCTATGTAAAAGTAAAATATCGTCCACCAATTGTCCTTCGTTTTGATGTTTGACATTTCTGCATAGAAATTTTTTTTTGTTTCAGTGCGCATGTTTAAGTTGTTCATGTATGTTTCTATTTTTAGAATTCGAGACTGATCGACTTCTGGTTCTCTCCTCGGATCAAGGTTTGTTCGTTAGATGAATTTCCGGCAACTTGGTTTTCATTCGTTCTTTGATGCGATGTCTAAAAGGAAAGCGGGCTTAAATATTGATGTAATACATCAGCAAGCGAAAAAATCTCAATATATGTGCATGTATATGCATATGTATATATGTCATTGTAGCATGACTGCTATAGCAACATACTATCTCATTGTAAAGATGCTTGATATTCAAAGTACCTTTTTCTCTCCCTTTCTCTCTCTCTCTTATGTGCCTTTCTGAGTCTGCAAATTAAAGCAGCGGATAGGCACCATTGTTTTCATAGAAGTTTCCTTGCCTTCTTGAGCTCTAAATATACACCCTAGATTTTCATTTCCCATTTCATTGTTACACTGGAATGAGGTTGTGTCCATATTGCTTGTGCCCTGATCTGTGTTTGTTCCTTGCACCAAGAGACTGTGTCTTTCATTAGATACAAAGAGACTAAAAACTATTCATTTGATGTGGGATATGTTGCACTATGATCGTTAGTAGATGCATAATGCTGCTGTACTGCTCAGATGTAATCAAGTAGTACAACAATCAGTTTAAAAGCAAAGCAAAAAAAAAAAAATAGAAAAAAAAAGATGGTCCACTGAGCTAGAATAAGGATATGCACATAAAAGGAAACAAGGAAATTTGCGATATGCTGATTCTTCATAAATGATAGAGAGTTTTGCAGCTATCAAAATATCATCAACTTTTAGGAAAAGTGCCGTAGTAGATCAAAGGCCATTAACGCACCCTGTACCAATGATTTAGAGGGTGAATGGATCTAAATGGGATGAGACCTGGCTGGAATTTGATTCACTTTTTGTTAATTGATTTGCGTATGTGGCATTCTGTTTCGTTGCACAAGATCATGTATCACTCTGATCCAAGTCAGGCAAACTTTTGTTCCATTTACCTCTTTATAAGAGTGTCTATTTCTTTTATCTTTTTACTCAAATTTTGCTTTCTTCTACTAATCCCATATCACACATGAAGACTTTATTTTGCTTACTGTCTCTGACTGCTTTCTTTGCAACAAGAACTCATGCAGAAGCAATACAACTTCGAAAATATACTAGTAAATTTCATTTCATTTTTTGTTGTTAATTACTCCTTGAACCTAACTATTTGTTTTGTAAAGATTGTGCCTATCTGGAAAAAAAAGTCTATTGCTATGGAGGTGACATTCCTAACACTCAAGCTGATGACAGTATGATTATACTCGACATCAACAAGAACGGCGGAGATACTATTGGGAATCTGAATGATCAATGGGAACCTGCTTCACCGGCTACTAACAACATCAAATTTGGCAAACGTGTTTTATCTCAGGCTGTAGCTCTACCCGATGGCAAAAGCCTGATGATACAAGGTGGTTATAGTTTTCAAAACACTACTTTTGAAGATCAAACAATTATATACAGCGCAGAAAGCAATGCATGGAGTAAACTACCCAATTACGTTGATTCCCAGAATAACATTAAGCAAAAGTAAGCTCCCTTTTTCTTTGATTTTCTAGAAAAAAAGTACTTATTTTTTATTTTTTTTAGCTATAATAATATTGGTGTTTATGCTAAATCGATTAATAGCGTTGTTTTTTATGGCGGATCTACGCAGTAAATAGATAGTCAAATATTCACGCAATTATTGATTTAATTAACAACAACCATAGGATTATTTACAATACCACTAACAGTACTGGGATAAATGAATTTACGGACAGAAATGGTGGTTTCGACAACTTGACACTCTTTGACCTTAATACAAACGTAAACGAAACAGATATGCTCAAGTAGAATCAATTGATTGACTTTCTTTCATTGAATAGACCTGGAGCGTACCTGCTTCAACTAATGCGCCTACTACTCCTTGTCGTCTTCAAGCTGCCGCCTATGTTCCAACAAACAACAAGATCTATTATTTTGGCGGACAATATTACGACAAAAATACTCGTACTATCGAATACATCCCTATGACTTCTGTTATGGTTTATGACACTTTAGCTAAAGCTTGGAGTAACATCACTTCTAAAAGTAACAGTACTTTATCAAATAGAATCAAGCATTCTGCCACACTTTGTGAGTACTAGAAAACAAAACAAAGTTTATAGTTTTGTTGTTAGAATCTAACATTCATTTACCTTGTCCTTATCGCTAGTGCCTGATGGACACAACATTCTGATATATGGTGGCACTTCTGATAATCGTTACCCTGCTTTAGATTATTGCTATACTTTTGACATCAACACAGACCAATGGACGCTTCACAGTTTGATAACACCAAATGCTATATCTGGCAGAAGATTTGGTCATTCAGGTGAGATTCTCTTACTTTCTCTAAAAGAAAGAAAAAAAAAGTTAAACTAAACCACGGGTATACATTTAGCTGTCATGATGGACGACACTGCTGTCGGTATCTTCTTTGGTACAGATGACACCCAGGAATTTCTCAGCGATTCTCTCGTTTTGGATGTTAGAAATGCCAGTCAACTTTCATTTTTGGATAGGTATCCTATCAGTTCAGCTACTTCCAATCCCAGTAATAATACTATAATTGGTATTGCTGTTGGTGTGTCTTGTGTGAGTTTCCTTTTTCAAAAAAAAAAGAAAGACAAGAGGTTTTGATTTAACACTTGTTGATATAGGGTGTATTGGGTATCGTAGCAGGTATCATCATTTATATTGTTCGAAGAAGAAAGCAAAGATCCAGCCAACAAAACGCTCAAATTTCTAGCCATGCAAACGCACATCCCGAAACAGAAATGCTTGAAGTTGATTGGGACAAGATTGATGAACAGTTTGTTCAAACAAATAGGCAATCACAAACAATATCACAAACACCAAATGAGCATGAATTGCCGGGAGGATCTTCTAGACATAACCCTGTACCTACGGTTATAAAGCCTGACTTAGGAAACTAATCTTTTTTCTTTTTGTAACTTTCTCTTTGTTGTTTATATTATGCTTTGTATTTTTTGTTATTAAATAGTTCATTTTATCCAAAACCTTACCTTTACAATAATACAAAGCTATTTTCTTCAAGTTTGCAATATCTTTATGTCTTCAAAAAATGGTTGTGCATATGATGTCTTCTCTTATTTAACTAAGCACTGCTTTTTCTACTTTGCCTAGAAGCGTAGTTGAGATCTATTTTTTTTTGAATAAGTCAACGTATATACAAACAGCACATTCAAAGAAGACCAAACATTCTTGTAGCGAAAAAGAGAGAATAATGCTTTATTTTCTGAAGACAAAAAAAAATACTATAGAAAAGCGATCATACAGTCAGAATAATACTTTCTTTACAATGATCAAAGTTATTGTAAATCATGTATTAGTTCATCATAATGTATGATAGCAATATAGAAAAAAAAAGATTTCTCTGCCAAATCGTTTTCTCCCCCAAATCCCAAATAGTGTTATCCCCCAGATCTCAAATGATGTAACCCTTAGAACCCACTATTTGCTTATAATCACTAGGATCAAAGCTGCACTATTTTCAAGCCTGTAAAGACTCTAGTGTGATGGAAGAAACCCGTTAGGACGTTCTAGCCATGTGTTCGGATGTTATTCTATCCATTGTGTGAAGATGTACTGCATCTCTTTCACTCTGAGCATCAATTTGCTATTTTGTTTAGGTGTATCCCATCAATCACTGCAGCATCTATTTGCTGGTTGATTCTTCAGGTAATATAATGATTTCCCGCATAAGAGATGTTCATTCTTATCTCGCTCGATGGAGATGATGTCTTTACATGGTTATGCCTTTCTACGACCTTAGACTAAAAAGGTGTATCTGCATGTTGCATGTAACTTTCAAGAGACAAGTATCTGAATAACCTTATCTTGAAGATTATAGAGCTGATCGACCACAGAGCCTTGTCCATGTCATCCAGTCTACTCATTATGTCAAGCAAATGACTTCATTTATATTTGCATAGCTATTGTGTGTTCCCGTCAGACTTAAGGAGGTATATGAATATATTTTGAACCCGGTCCATAAGCAGCAGAAAGTACTGTTTTTCTTAGACATGATACCCTTACTGAAGGTGTTTGCAATGCCTGTATTGTTTTGACTAAATCATTCTCTTGTCAGAGTTATTGTTTAGCGATTTGTTTGCAATGCATATCTTTTAACAATTCAAGCAAGGTATCAGAATAAACCCTCGTCGTGAAAAAGAAGATAGCTTGTCAATAGTGTAGTATGGCTTCCACCTGGGGCTATTTATATAGATAACCTCAAATGAACTTAAGCAGCATAGCTAGCCCTCTGATTATATGAGTCACATCGGGGTAGTCATTACATGCAAAAAGCAACCATGATTGTATCTGTTATTTATATCGAAAGAATCCTTCAGGTCCATTTCCATCTAATGGAAGATAGTTCCCTTCAGTCAAATTTCTATAACGAGATGAAATATTTGACCCCAATGTAAGAAAACTATCCAAACAATGGTGTAAAGAAAAAAAAAGCTAGCCAAGAGATTTAAGCGAAATTTAATGTCGAGCGTTTTCAATTAACTGTGACTAGACAACTATGGATTGATTGTGTTTCCATGTTTATTTTTACATATCAAATTGCATGAATGATGGGTCATGATAACTAGTCAAGGAGGCGCATCTGCTAGCGGTACAATTGGCGATGTCAGAGAAAATATTATCAATAAATGAGCCATATTTACGGTATATTGAGGTTTTTGGCAGCCACGATAAAAGTGTTGTGAGTCCTAACTTGAGCAATCTGTCGAAAATCTAATTATCCATATAAGGACATTACCTCAAAGCTCCTTTAATATTCTTTACATCTCATTTAAGATATTGTTGGTATCTTGTTCAAAGTATTCTTCATATCTCAATAGAGATATTATACATATCTTAATCTGGAAACTAATTGATCTAGCATAGATACTCTAAAACAACAATCAATAGAATATCATCTTTACTCTTTTCTCAATCTATCCAACTAACTCAATCCTACTGAGTTATTTGTATCAGCTCTCTCTTCTTCCTCTACCTCTGGTCACTCAATCTAAAGTCCATTCTCCTGCTTATTTTAAGAGGAAATTGTGGGGTTTAAGCTGTAAAGTTTGTCATGACATGACAAAAGTAAAAGGGCTTCTCCTACTGAGAAAACGCCCTAAAAAATAAACTCTTGCTAACTGGAGGCACCAAAATCATGGCGTTTTATACGCCGTAAATTTGAATCGAAGGCCAGAATGAAATTTTATTGAATTGAGTTGAATCAAGAGCCATAAGGGTTCATGGCAACTTGTGCGGCTCAAATCAAAACCCAGTTGTCGTTTTTACTAGTGAAATGTTGGATTGGATTTTTGAGGTAGAATTTAACAGGTCAAAGATATATTTTAGACAATATATAGGAAAAGCTTTATTGATATAAGTATATGATATGAAATTGATAATGTTATAATAAAGATGTCTTACTTTTTCTAATTCTCGAGTAATGCTTGAGACAAAATCCGAAAAAAAGAACAAAGTAATAGAATATTTGGTAATTATATAGAGAATTGAAATATACGTGTAATAGGTACTCGCAAAAGAGAAGTAATAAAAAGGGAAGATACAGACAAATCAGTAATATAGTAAGTACATACCCTTTTACCACCTTTCACTAGGCAACCGACATAATTTTATGTTATGGAGGGCATAAAAATATTGGTGAACGTATTCTGGTAGTTTGAATGCCAAAGATATCATTTTTATTTCTTGAGGTACATACGACAAGTTATTGGAGGTTGTCTTTTGATTTTGAAGAAGATCCAAGATGGTGAGATTGACATGGTTTTTTTTCCTCAACATGTTTTGTAAGAAAGAAATTAAAGACAAAAACTAATAGCTGGTAAAAAAAAATCACTCCAGAAAAAAAAAGTGAAGAAAAGCAAGATTTATTTCTCTGCGTGATGATGATAAACTTGAGTTGGGGGATCAAAGAGACCAGATTTACAAAATAGAGAGCAACTGAATTGGTAATGGGGGTCTGACGAGAAGTGCCATCTGAAAAGTACAATCAAGGCATGGATGTCAATGATCGATTTCTTTAAAATAAAGGCTGCCTTTTACTGTGTATTCAGAAAAAGAAAAGTAATGAAAAGGTATATGAGGGAATGAGAAATTGGCTTGTATTTAGTCAAATCTAAGTCATGATGGGAAGAAGAATCGATAATGCACTAATGAAGTGATAGTAAAAATGACGGAATAAGTTGATGTTTTGGATTTGCATGAACTCGTCCTATTGCAATTGAATCATCTCTGGTTAATCTTGCATGATAGAAGAAAGCAGAGCAAATACGAGTTCAGCATTCTCAATGATGGCTGTCTCCTTTCACAATCTAAAATTTTTAGTTTAGAGAAGCTATAGCGACAACCAAATGCTTTGATCCATACTCATTCTATGAATGATATCGCACCTCAAACTGAGCTTAACTCTTCTATCCCCAAGTATCCATTTATTTTTCTTACACCGTACAAACACTTGATAGGCTTATTTAAGGTACATCAAAAAATAAACCAGCCTTAAAATTGACCGCTTTTCTAAAATGATATTATATGTTAAAGACTTCTCTTTATCTGTCGATGTCTCATGCATCTTCATAAAGAGTTGTCCAAAAAAGATTGTTGGCTTTTAAAAATTCTAAAATCACTATACATGTTTCATTCTTTACTTTCTCTCCTCCCCCCCCCCTCCGCAAGTCTCTGTATGATGCAAATAATGTCTAGTAACAATCATCTAGACTACAACAAGCATATCAGCAACCATGTCGATAGCAGTATTATGCATTTTGCCTCTAATCAAAAGCACAATCTCCAATAGGTTACTTCCATACTATATACTGTACACCACATACGTTGAATGACTTGGATCCAAGACCCTTTCTATACAACATCTACCCTCTTACTTATGAGCTTCAATTCTGCATAAACTTCTTGATCTATCTTTTGCCTAACACTTCGATCTTCATAGGCATTCATCATCTTGGCTTTCTTCTATTTGATCCATTTACTTGATTCTCTTCTTCTCTGATGCATCGTATGCTCTTATCCTATCCAGTCGCATCACCTGTTATGTTGTCATTTGGCTAATCCATCCTTTCCTATAGATTGTCCACCCTTTTCTTAGTTGCTTCTCTTTCTGGATGATGTTTTCTGTTTACTTACATCGTCGCTCTTACCCTATCATGCCTTATATCTTGTGATTCAAATTGCTTAAGGTGGATCTGGCTTGGTTGGCTTCAATCCTTCTAAACTTTGCTGATCCAAACCGCTGTTTTCGTCTTACCCGAGGCTCTAGTACCATATCTCTTCAGCCTATTCGTTTGTGCCATCTACCCTAGTGTACTCATCGGTAGATGACCTGCTTTTAGCTCTTGCAACACTCATTTCGTCTTCTTTCATCGATATGCCAAACTTGTATTGCAGCTTGACTCTGCTACTCGTTTGTAGCGCTGACTGCAAAACTGATGGACGCATGTGATAATTCGTTTGGATGCAAACCTTTAGAATCTTCCGAGCATCGTCGAAAAAAGTGAAGAAATTAGTCCTCATGCTGTAAATTGTATTCTGTTTTGCACGTTTATTTCTCTGTTGAGGGTTTCAAGAGCAAGATGTACTCATAATAGATAAAAAGACGCGTCAACGAGGACAATTTCCACTTTTTTTTCTACAAGCAATTCAAGTCTCATCTTTATTCTTTTCTTTAAATAGGTTATCTATCTAGTGTTTTTTCTTTGATATCGCTTGTTGTGTTGACTGCATGCTCTTCTGATGACTTGTTCTATTGCTTCAGGTGCATCGTCTGAACTATAGCCTTAAAAAAAAGAAGGAAAATCGACCAAGCTGATTTGTGGTTCTTAGTTTTAATTAAGTTTTATTTACCAACTGGATAAAATATAGAGGTTAAATATAAAATACAATAATAATAGGTTAAATATAGTGACTAAAATGTTGGTAATAAGTGAATGAATATATGAGAAATAAAAGAAGTAATGAAATCGATACAAAACAATAATGAGAGAAAAACGTAGGATGGAGGAAAATGGAAGGATTGGTTTTAAGAGTAGTGTATCATATCACAAGTACAATATAATGATCCACTGCAACGAAGCAGTCGTACAATAGAATTACCAAATTCGATTCAACACAGAACAAAGCCAAGAAAAAAAAAGCTGGGTTTCAAAGCAAAATTAATTCAAGCACTGGAGCTGTCAAGCGGTAGAAGACCTCTTCAAAGGCGGAATTCATATAGCAAAGACCTATCATCCATCTAGAAATTGCTCTCAAGCGTCAACCAAAAGGCGCATCTGAATCCCTAGTGTAGTGTTTTTTGGAAGAACCTAGAAGTCATCTTAGCTACTAAAAAAAAAGGCTAGAAGCCCTAATACGCTAAAGAAGTGTCCAGTTATGGAATATATGAGGATCTGCATTTTACTATTATAAGGAAGTCCTATTTGACATTATGCAATCAATAAGCATACCTAAATTTTTAGTTACGCCATAATTAAAGAAGCCCAATATGGCTATTAAATAGAAGAAGCACGTCATCATACTAAGAAATATGCTCATTTATGTATATCTAATTCTCTTGATCCCATTCGTTCTTACGATATGTGTAAGCATAATCTATCAAATCAAATTCATTCATATTAAAGACACCCTACTTTTTTATTGGATCAATGTCAAATGAAAAAGCATTTCTTCGTCGTGGATGAACAAAATTTTGATAGCCATTTTACGAGAAATAGAATTGACTGAATCAAAATGTCATGGCTAGAAATCTCTTCTTCTTCCTAAGCATACTATGGCATCCTAATTCATTCAACTGTATTTCTCGTAGAATGGCTATCAGTCACGGTTAATTTTTGAGATAAAACATTTGTGATATACCTTTAGTAACTTTTTCTACGATTGCATTATTAAAAATATATAAAAAAGAGTTGATTTCTGACCTACATTTATGCCACCGAGGGCAAAATCTGCGCTGTAGTGATGAGAGGGAGCGCCCTTTCAGAAACTGACAGTGTTGAAGAAGTCAAAGCTTTAGATCTGTCAAGAAAGTCTCTAACTGTGAGGACGTGTTATATTATGGGTAACCCAAGATTATGACGGCTTTATCAGAGAAAGCATTATGGAAAGTGATCCTATGTTCAATGCAAATCGATATTCAATTTGGGTGAGGCGCACCAGAAAGAGACACCACACTTGTTTTAAAGAGATTGGTTTTCGCATTAGATGCACGAGAGTAGGTTGCAAGTAGCTCCAAAAGTACCGGTCATCCCTCAGTAGATGAGAGAAATACCTTCAAATCGTCAGCATAACCTAAGAGTTTTAGAGAAGTAGGGGCTGGGTAGCGTTCAGACCAAGTGAAGGAAGAAGGGAGTCTTGTAGTTGAGGCTGGAAGGCCAGATAAACCAACTCTTGTTAGACGTGGACAAGTCAGAATAGAACGCAAGAACAGTTCGTACGCTAAATTGAACAACAAAGGAGAGAGAGGATTGCCTTTGCAAAGTCCTCTGCGACAATGCCGAGGTGCCCCCAGCCATTCATTGATTGAGATGGCAATCTCCGTGTTGAAGAACAGTATGGACAGGCTAGCAATAAGAGTTGTTGGAAGACCGAATCGACCTAAGACTGCTTCTAAATACTGAAGATGAACCCGATCATATGCCTTTTCCGCATCCAGAAGGATGGAGACTTGGAGATCCGTCGAGCCGGCATGTTGCAGATCAGTCATCAACATGTGGTTAAGCCACCCATTGTCAGATATTAACCGCTGAGGCATGAAACCGGTTTGATAAGGATTAATCAGATCCGGTAATGTCTAATTGAAGCGATTGGCAAGTAATTTGGTGAACAATTTTGCATCTGAATTAATCAATGACAAAGGTTGCCGTTTGGCTAACGAGGTAAAGCCACCCCTTTTTAAAGAGTAGCACCCTCTGTGTTTGTTGCCAAGAGGGAGGAAAAATTCCTGAGAGAGTAGACGCTAGGATAGCTAGGAGCAATTGCTTCAACGCAGGAAATTTAAGGAAGAGAAATTTGTACACCTCAAAAGGGATACCATCAAGGGGGGCAATGTTTCAGCAAGTCGGTCAAATCATCACCCGTAAGTTCCTCTGTTAGCAAGTCAGAATCAGTGGAACTTACTCGCACTGTATCCGGTATACAAGACAGTAGAGTGTCAATTGCTGTTGTATCAACATCTTCCGGTGAGTGTAGAGACCTTAGAAGGAACGAGCTTCCCTAAGGATAGAATTGCTATCCGAGAGTAAATCCCCTGTTTGTAAGCAGTGAAGAGTTTAGATGGTTTGCTGATTCTGACAACTTTTGATTACTCCAAAAAATACTTAATGTTGCGCTCGCCCTATTTATGCTACCGTGTAGCCAATCGAAGCATGTATTGCTGAATCTCATGTCGAAGGAGTCCCTCAATCTGTTCGTCGACCGTCTGGAGTAGTGGCACTGAAAACGGAAAAAAGGCCTGGCTACAATTTGAAGCATTACCTTAAACTGATCCCACAAGTGAGCACGTGCTTGAGGTCCCATTGCAAATGGATCAGGAAGGAGAACAAAGAACTTCTTTATAGAAGCAAGCAACATGGAAACAAAGGAAGGAATGGTGAGCAGTGTTGGATTAAAATGCCAAGAACCTGGACCAAAATCCCACTCTTGTGAAGACCAAGTCAACTATCTGGAGGCAATGATCGGTTCAAGTGGAGAGCAAAAAGTGGGATTTGGAGTTGATCAGGCGAGAAGAAAGAGAGCTAGTAGCAAATATGCAGTCAATTGTTGTTCTGGAAGCGCTAGGAACGGGGCCTTTAGAGGTGGGTCGAAAATCAGGAAAGCAATTAACATAGTTGGTTTGAAGCCATTCATGCCATAATGCTATTGCCCGATGTCGAGTATCAGCAGGATCATTGAGGTGAGTGTTAAAATTCCCTAAGATAACGGATGGTACGAGAGCATCCTCATCGTCTTGTAAGGGGGATGAAAGACAATATAGACTCAGTGAAAGAGAGTTGCTGAGCTCTGACTGCGGGAAAGTGCAGATTTAAAACGGAACATACTGATTGACCCAAATAATCCTGGATTCTGGCAAAGATACAGCGATCATCCAAGTAGTTGGTGGAACTACTAATAGAACAGGAAGAATTAAGGCATATAATAGCACACTACTTGGTGACGCAAAGAGAATAATTAGGGAAAGGGAAGGTACTAAAAGTATGTGGTTGATCGTCGGAAAGAGAGGAAGCGGGAGTTGCGGAGACGTCTTGGAGACAGAGAACATCAATAGTTGAACTAAGGGATTTAAGATATTGCAAGAATTCTTTTCGGGTTTTTGCAGAGGACTTTTTGAAAATGCTACGAGCATTTAAAGAGCCAATTCGACAGTGTTTGACTCTTATTGGATCTGATTAGCAATATGAGAGGACACCTCATCATCTGAGAAGGGAAACTCGGTGTCAGAGTCCATCTATGTCGCTAAAGAGGTAGAAGCATGTGCGGAGGCTTCCGATCCATGAACATAGTATGTAGACCGAGAATGAAGGTTTGTACTAGTCCTGCTGACCGGTATTTTGGGAGCCTTAAGCCTAGTCTGGTCTGAAGTGGCCAAAGTTGCAGTTTGTGTAGACTAACTTTTATCCTTTGAAGATCTCTCAACCTGTTTCATAAATTGTGTATCCCTTGACTCAACTATCCTCTCATAAGAGACAATTGCATCGGCATCATCCTCTTCCACGACAAAATCGGCAGGTGTGATCTTTTTCATGACATCTAAAGTATTTCTGTGCTGCCAGCTTGGGGCAAGCGTCTCTCCTATCACCAGCCTGACGGTAATAAAAACATATAGGATCCCCGCTGCGAAAATGTGCTGGTGCATGGACATCCCATTTTTCCAGATACAACTGATGATTCAAAGGCTGTATGACGATAGGAATGCCTTTAGCGTCTACTGCAGCTGAAGTGGTATTTACCACAAAACTAATTTCACTGTCAAAGTGGCCTCGATCGACATGCTTTCTGATTTGATAAACCTGTCCGTAATGGCTGAGTGACTGATGTAAGCCTGAAAGTAGCAAATCCAGCGAAACATGAACAAAGTTATTGAGGCTCAGTGTGACTCTTAAGGTACAATCTTTCACAATTACGCCATTAGTAACAGCCAACTGTCTGTGTTCTACCGACTTGAAGCGAGCTTCAATAAGGAATAAATTGAGTGAGCTATGAGAATGACTACTGATATTCTTGAATCCATTGACTATACCAATCATATCAATGAGATCATAAACATCCACATAGTCTGAAAACAGGTCGTTGGGAAAGGAGAACAAAACAGACTCGTCATTGAGTGTCTATTAAACATTTGCAGACGCTTTACGGTTAAGCGATGCTGAAGTAAAGCCTTCACTCTCGTATATGGCGATGGTCTCATATTTGGAAGGCTGAGAAGGTAGATTCCTTCTATTCGTCTGTATAAACGAAAGTTGATTGCCCCGATTAATGATGAAGCTTCATAAGGAAGCAGAGAGTTTCATAGGGAAGGAAATAGACTTTTATTTCTTAGATGGAGAATTGTACTAAGCTACATACTCAAACTATATAAGTGTTGGATGTGCGAAAGAGCCTTGATCTCATATTTATCCACTTACAACTTAATGATTATTTCTATTTCGACTTCATCTTGTTCCTTTGACAACTACTTTGGATAATCCTTATTCATGGTCAGTACTGACATCCCACCAATGATTTACCAGTTACTTAGATTCAGGTACAGTTGACCAATCAACCTTTATAAGTACTTCTTCTTTACAAGACTGTCATCATCTATTTTGCATCTGATTTTTCATTGATGCTATCTTCTATCATAAGCCTTTGCAAAAGCTTTATAATCTCAGTTGAAATAGCATCTTCATGAAAAGTATAAATAAGATCGATATTTAAGAGTAAATAAAAAGTATCTTTCAGTCTAATTAATTTCTCTTGTCTCTACAATTGTGAATTATTTAGTCTTCAACAGGGACAATGAAAGAACAAATGGTAGATATCCTCAATGTCACTACAGAAATCGCAGGCAGAGGAAGGATACTGCGTAGGCAAGATGCAAGACAGTAGACGTCGAGTGAGGATCAGTTTATTTAGTAGCCGGCAAAGGACATTCCACTGGACTGTAGTGAGAGCCAGAAGCCAAAAACGAATCCAAGCAGCTTTGGATGGAGTTTGTAGGTGCGCACTAAGAACTACGGAACGTTTATTGATCTGGTCGCATGAGATACGAGGATTGCACAGTGCAGGGTCATCCCCAAACAGCGATTGCCGACGGCGGAAAGCAAAAAAGTTGCAGGATTTGAGAACGACTGAGGCGTGAGCAGGGTTATACAGACAAAGTGAAGAGGACTGAATACATTGAGCAAAGACAGGACTAAGGACACAAGCGCTACGCAGTTGGAATTTGTTGAGTGTCAAAGACCATTGCCCTTCGCTCTTTAAAAGATCTGGAGCAATTAGTTATCAGCCTTACAACAATTTGCATTTATGATAGAGTTAACTATAGAAAAAGATTGTTCATGGCTCTTGATTTCGATAGAACACATAAAATAAGTCTGTAGATCACTCATTTGCACTTCTCTGATACATCTAGTGATTTATCTATATGCAATGTTAGCATTTTTTGTATAGTATTTTATGATTACTATACGATACATTTATCTAATTCTTTAGTAAAACTTGGTATAATTTCTTGATGGTGTCTTGTAAGTATCATGCTAACAATCGTTGTTCTTTTTTTAGAAACTGAGTTTTATTTGTTGCACGTATTCTAAGATGTAAAACTACAAAAAGCGGCGCTCAACAATTAGGAAGTAGACAAAAAGAGATGGAAATAAACTTACTTTGTAATATTATCGATGGGGTTGTGAGTAGAAAAGGAGAACTACTATAAATTAGCAGACTCAGAGAAGAAAGAGCGCTCGACTTGCCAGCGAGTTTGCTGAAGAACTGCAGTATAAACGAAGGCAGTGTCATTGAAGATGAAGAGCCAATTAGCACGCCAAACTTCGGATAGGGCGACGATTAGGAAATAGTTCGCTGCAACACGAGATGAGGGCAGACAACGGATATTGGAGAAGCTCAGAGTGGAGAGGACAGAGAAGAGAAGATCAATAGTCGTATCAGGCCATAGAAATTCACAAATAAGATGGTCCCAGAAGAGAAACTTCGGTGGGCATCGAAAGAAAAAGCGGAAAATATCCTCCATATTAGAACAGAGGAGACAGCTCGGTGGCGAGTTGAGGGAGCGAGAAAGGAAATGGCGTGTGGGGACTTTTTGGAAAATGAAACGAAAGACAGTGTTCCATTGGATGGTTAAGGGGGCGAGGGCCTAGAAGCGCTTCCACGAGGCCGTGGTCATTTGAGGTAAGAGGAAGAGGCGGCTGCTCGAGTGCACAGTGACTAAATGGCGGAAAGCTCTGGACACTGATTTAGCAGAGGCAAATTGTTGGTCATCCTCGCGAATAAAAAGCCTTTGTTTAAAGGCGAAAATGTCCAGGGAACGACGGGCTACTGGTACATGCATAGGGTTGTGGAGGCTCAAAGAAGGACGGGTCAAGCATTGAGAGAATACGGGTTCCAGAGAGCAATTATTGTTGACTAAAGCTCGGTGAAGCTTACCACTGAGTGTTCGGATAGGCGTAGGAAGTTCCTCTCTAAGGATGGGTGTTAGATAGTGGCCAAGAGGATGGTAATAGTACAAGTCGGACACCAAAGCATCACAGAGAATGGACAGGCGAAACGTTGCACTAGGGATCACAACAGCTCGAAGTGGTGGGACCAGACATTCGAGAGGGTTGGGAATGTAAGTGAATGGGCGAATAGTTATTCTTTCATTTTTGCTTATCGGAACCGAACTTCGACCAATAGAACTGCTTAATATCATATACCATTATAAAGTTTGCCCTTAAAGCGTGTGACTTTTAACGGAGGTATTTTCTTATCAGGTAACCTAAGGGCAATGAAATTTTCTTCTATTTGTTGCATGTATCAATTAGGAAAATTGAAACAATTAATTGGATAGAAAATAAGCAAATAAAAGTGTGACTAGACTAAGCGGTGATGTATTTCCCTTTAAAATGGACATCTATGCAAAAGTAGGATGATGTTCACCAATTATCCTTGTCTTCTTGAACTCTAGATATACGTCCTAGATTTTCATTTCTCATTTCAGTGTTACACTAGAATGAGGCTGTGTCCGTATTGCTTGTGACCTGATCTGTTTTGCTCCTTGCACCAAGAGGCTGTGTCTCTTTTATTAGATACAAAGAAGCTACAAGCTATTCATTTGATGTGGATATGTTGCCCTATAATTGCTATCTGATGTATAGTGCTGCTATACTGTTCATAGCTCTTGATGATTGTTCAGATGTAATCAAGTAGTACAACAATCAGCCTAAAAGCAAAGCAAAAAAAAAGAGATGGTCCACTGAGCTAGAATAAGGATAGCACAAAAAGGAAACAAGGAGATCTGCGATATGTTGATTCTTCATAAATGATGGAGAGTTTTGCAGCCATCAAACTAGCGCCAACTCTTATGGAAAGTGCCGTAGTAGATCAAAGGCCATCGACGCACCCTGTACCAATGATTTAGAGGGTGAATGGATCTAAATGGGATGAGACCTGGCTAAAATTTGATTCACTTTTTGTGAACTGATTTGCGTATGTGACATTCTGTTTCGTTACGCGAAATCATGTATCACTCTGATCCAAGTCAGGCAAACTTTTATTCCGTTCACCTCTTCATAAAAACATCTGTTTCTCTTATCTTTTTACTCAAATTTTGCTTTCTTCTGCTAATTCTATATCACACATGAAGAATTTATTTTGCTTACTGTCTCTGACTGTTTTCTTTACAACAAGAACTCATGCAGAAGCAATACAGCCTCGAACTGATGCTAGTAAATTTCATTTCATCTTCTGTTGTTGTTTGCTCCTTGAACCTAACTACTTAATTTATTAAGGTTGTGCCTATCTGGGCAAAAAAGTCTATTGTTATGGAGGTTTCGTTGATAGCACACCAACTGATGACAGTATGATTATACTCGACATCAACAAGAACGGCGGAGATACTATTGGGAATCTGAACAGTCAATGGGAACCTGCTTCACCGGCTACTAACAACATCAACTTTGGCAAACGTACTTTTCTTCAGGCTGTAGCTCTACCTGATGGCAAAAGCCTGATGATACAAGGTGGTTATAGTTTTAAAAACACTACTTTTGGAGATCAAACAATTATATATAGCGCAGAAAGCAATGCATGGACTAAACAACCCAATTATGTTGATTCCCAGAATAACATTAAGCAAACGTAAGTTACTTTTTCTTTGATTTTCTAGAAAAAAAGTACTTATTTTTTGTTCTCTTTTAGCTATTTTGGTACTGGCGTTTATGCTAAATCGATTAATAGCATTGCTTTTTATGGGGGATTTAAGCAGTAAATAGACAGTCAAATATTCACGCAATTATTGATTTAATTGACAACAACCATAGGAATTTTGACAATACCACTAACAGTACCGACTCAAGTGATATTTTAAGCATAATTGGTGGTTTCAACAATGTGACACTCTTTGACCTTTATACAAACGTAAACGAAACAGATATGCTCAAGTAGTATCAATTGATTGACTTTCTTTCATTGAATAGACTTGGAAGGTACCTGCTTCAACCAATGCGCCCACCACTCTTCATATTCGTCAAGCAGCTGTCTATGTTCCAGCAAACAACAAGATCTATTATTTTGGCGGAAAGTATCTCGACAAAAATACTAATGTTTTACAATATTCTTCTATGACTGATGTTATGGTTTATGACACTGTATATGAAGCTTGGAGCAACATCACTTCTAAAAACAACAGTGCTTTATCACCTAGAACCAAGCATTCTGCCACACTTTGTGAGTACTAGAAAACAAAACAAAGTTTATAGTCTTTTGTAAGAATCTAACATTCATTTACCTTGTCATTATCGCTAGTGCCTGATGGACACAACATTCTGGTATATGGTGGCACTTCTGATGATATGTACCCTGTAAAAGATTTTTTTTATACTTTTGACATCAACACAAACCAATGGACGCTTCACAATTTGATAGCACCAAATGGTACATCTGGCGGAAGATTTGGTCATTCAGGTGAGAGTTTCTTATTTTCTCTAAAAGAAAAAAAAAGCTAAACTAAACCACGGGTATACATTTAGCTGTTATGATGGATGACACTGCTGTTGGTATCTTCTTTGGTGTAAATGACATTGGGGACTCCCTTAGCAATTTTCTTGTTTTGGATGTTAGAAATGTCAGTCAACTTTCATTTTTAGATAGATATCCTATCAGTTCAGATAGTTCCAACCTCAGTAAGAATACTATAGTTGGTATTGCTGTTGGTGTGTCTATTGTAAGTTTTCTTTTTCATAAAAAAAGAAAGACAAGAGGTTTTGATTTAACATTTGTTGATACAGGGTGTATTGGCTATCATAGCAGGCATCATTTATATTGTTCGAAGAAAAAAGCAAAGATCCAGCCAACAAACCGCTCGAATTACTAGCCATGCAAGCACACATCCTGAAACAGAAATGCTTGAAGTTGATTGGGACAAGATTGATGAACAGTTTGTTCAAACAAATAGGCAATCACAAACAATATCACAAACACCAAATGAGCATGATTTGCCGGGAGGATCTTCTAGACATAACCCTGTACCTACGGTTGTAAAACCTGACTCTACGGTTGTAAAACCTGACTTAGGAAACTAATCTTTTTTCTTTTTGTAACTTTCTCTTTAATGTTTATATTATGCTTTGTATTTTTTGTTATTAAATCGTTCATTTTATCCAAAATCTTACCTTTACGATAAGAGTTACAAAAACATCAACAATGATACAAGGCTATTTTCTTCAATTTTACAATATCTTTATGTCTTCAAGAAATGGTTGTGTATATGATGTCTTTTCTTATTTAACAAAGTACAGTGTGTTTGCAAAAAATAAGATAGAATTCTAACAATGCATGGAATGATTGATCCTCTTTATCCCTTTTTTATGTTGATATGGCTCAAAGAATCCACTTAACTGATGCAGAGAAATGTCTTATCGTCAGATTAAGTCAAAATGATATAACAGCTAAGCAAATTTCATGAGCTGCAGGTGTGAAGCCGGCTAGCGTCTACACACTCTTGAGAAGGTCAAAATTGTAAGGTACAACAGATCATGCTAAAGGATCTGGAAGTCATAGAATTTTGAGGATTCTTAAACGGGTCATTGTGCTTAACAGAGGAGCAGTTTTGGCTGAATTGACGTCCTCTTTGCCTGTCAAGGTTCACAGGGACACCGTTTGTCGTGCACTGCGTAGAATGCGTTACAGAAGCCGAGTAGCACAGAAGAAACCCTTTCTGAATGCCTTCTATCGAAGAAGAAGACTTTAATTCGCTAGAAAACACAAGCACTGGACATCGGAAGACTGGAAGACTGGAAGAAGGTGATTTGGACGAATGAAAGTTGGTTTGAAAACGGCAAGAATTCTGCTGAGATGATGGTTTGACACCTGCCATTCGAAAAGTACTTTGAAGAATGTCTAGCACCTAGCTTCAAGAGTGGCAGGACGAGCTTGATGGTTTGGGGTGCCTTCGGGTAAGGTCGTAAGTGCCGGCTCCACTTCTGCAGCGATATTGATCGCAAAGGAGAAGGCTTTGTGTCATCCATATACAATAACCCTCTCTTTGAATTCTATGGACGGGAGCAAAATCTAGTACTTATGGAAGATGGGGCTCCTGTTCAAAGATGTAGAGCTGCAAAAGATTGGGAGTTGGAAAAGGGATTGAAGATGCTAGGCTGGCCTGCACAGTCGCCAGATTTAAACCCGATCGAAAATCTATGGATGATTATGAAGCAACGAGTGCAGGTCTACCGAAGTAAACACGGGTGTTTCTTCAGCACAGAAGTCCACAGGACATGCTTGCGAGAAGTATGGAACAACTTCAAGCCAATAGATTGGGATAAACTAATTGTAAGCATGCCCAAAAGACTTAGATATGTCCTTGCCCACAAAGGTGGACCAACAAGATATTAGCGGGCCACTAGCTTAATTGTTTGTATGTTTTCAAAATAACAAAAAGTTTAGAAGCAAATTCACATAATTGCTAATGACTATTTGACCGTTTCAAGATATTTAGTAATAGTTTAATAGTGTTTAGTAGTATATGCTTTCTGTATGAATGAAATGAAGATCTTTCTTTTTAAAGCCTATTGTCTCTTCTTGAGATACATTAGAGCTATGCTAACGCTTCATGCAAATCCAAGACATTTGCTTATTCCCTCATTTTTTATTGTATCTTCATTGGCAAATAACCAATCTTTCATCTTATCACTGCTTAGATTATACTAATTACAGACCTCTTTTTTTTTCACTCTCCCATCTTTTTTCTTTTCTTCTTTTTTGTATCGAATGCACAGCGAAAGGTAAGCTTTAACTTGAATAGAAAGAGATACACATTTATTGACACTTTGTTTCTTTTCTTGCTAGTGATTGACTGAAAACATAGCTTCTCATCTATACTCGCATCTCCGCAGACATACCTTTTCTTTCCGCAGCAGTTGCTTATCTTCATCCTTATCTACAACTATCCCTGCAAATGACATCTTCAGCAAATCCAGGATTTCCCTTATTATAGCTTAATCCAATCCTTTTGAATTTCCAACCACCTACCATCAGATACAGACTCTTCAATTAGTATCATACACACCGTCGCATTTTGATATGATCAGCTGGTTGATGCCTCTCTGGATAAAAATCCCAAACATCATCCAAAGTTATCTGAATTCTCACTTAACATCTTTAGTGTTATATTACCACTCGATTGACATGTCTTCTCTCATGAATAGCCTTCTTCCCTCACGCATACTCTTTGTTCTCATGCAAGAGCTCTCCATGGTCATGATGTCTCTTTTGTGCGATCTCGTTTGATGTCCATCTATTGACGATGCCTGTATCTAAACACTTCTACTTACTCATGATACCCTCTACCTTATTATGTCAAATCACTTACTATTCCTTCCATGTATAGTTATCCTTCAATTGGCGGATCGCTTCTTATGATCGTTCTTCTTTGCTACTTCTCTATCTGACCTGATATCTCACTACTCAGCTTACTGACTCCTCCTGTTGTCTACTCTGTATCTAACATCCTTTTACCTTGCACTAGTGCTTACTGTACTGATACTGCCAGTGCTACTGTTGTGCAAGACACTATTTGAGACTAATCGGTAAAAGTGACAAGTCATCTAACTGCTCAGGCTAATCTGTATCTCCATAACAATCAGGACAGCTGTTTCGGTGTCAAACTGCTCTCCTATTTTGCACTGCTGTATTTGCTATCGCTTCTTTTGCTGACTCTGTACTAAAGTAACTCACTCCAAGAACAATGAACAACTCCTTGGTAAAAGACGCGTCAATGATCAATAGTAATAATGTATCGAGTAAGCTCTAAACTTTGTTTTATCGTGTGTAGTTTATCAATCTATTGTTTGCCTTTCCAAATCAGTTCTCTCGTTTGATATTGATTCTACTGACGACTAATTCCACTGCTGCATGCAAGCTATATGTTCTATAGGCTTTCAAGAAAATAGAAGTAAACAAGAGAAAAAAATATTTAGAGTGTGGCTGGTTTCCTACATCTGATGCGTGGTACTAAAAATTCTATTATAATTTAAACGTTCACAAGCATGTTACAAACCCCACCTTCATTGCGATAATAAAATTAACCAGAGCGCAGCCTAGGTGCTAATTTTATTAACGCAGTGGATGTGCGGTTTGTAACATGCTCGTTTTTTTAAAATGATTTTTATTTGTTGCACGTATTTTGTGGTACAAAAAAAGTGGTGCTCAATAACTAAAAGTGAGAAGCTTGTAGCATCGATCAATCAAATAAATTATAAAATAAACAACAACAGGTTGCTTAAACTTCTTTCAATTTATCTTCATCGTGTAGACGTTGTAAAGCTATTTTAGTATCTCGTAAGACAGCTAGAGAGCAGAAAGGCCGATTTTGAAATATGCGAGCCCAATGAGCTTTCCACAGCTCAGAATTACATACTATGAGATTCATGTCGGGTGGTAAAGGACATCTTTGGAGCTGTGGATTTCCTCAAACTTTAGAGAAGTCAGGGCAGAAAAAATGGAGTCAATGGTTGTTGCTGGCCAGAGAAATTCTCAGCTTACATAATCTCAAAAGATGAATTTCTGTGGGCACCGCATCAGAAAGTGGTACATGTCCTCAGTATCACCGCAGATCAGACAAGCAGGAGAGGAGCACTGTAAACGGAGGACTCGATGTAGCAGCAGGCCGCAAGGGATCAGTTGATAAAGTAAGCGGAGCATGCTATTCCGCTACAGCGTTGTTAATGACAGCTGTCAAAATCGCTTCCAGGCAGCCCTTGCACAAGACCGCTGTTGCAACAAAGGGACGGAGGCTGTCTGGACCATTTGCCTGAATGTTCTCGACGAGGTGTCACCATTAGACAATAAGCTATGATTCGCCGGAAGCAGCAAGCTGTGTCGAAAGGTGTTGAATTTCAATGACTGTACTATGGCAAGAATCTGTACAAGATTATGTACACTGAGGGATGACGGCTGAGTGCACTGCAAGAAGAAAGGTTCTAATATGCATTTCCCGGACCGTAATGCATAGTAGAATCTACGAATCACTCTCTAATGTGAATCAGTACTTTTGAATTCAGTCTTGGGAGTCAAACAATATCCAAAAAGATGAAAGATATATAAATCAGAAACAGGAGCTGGTAAAATGGACAGAGAGACTCTATACTCAGCAGATGTAGAACAAATTATTGCACAAAGGGGCAACTATAATATATCCAAAGTGGAGGGAATGTATGTGTACGACTTCCTTGGGAAAGCATCAACCACGCGACATGCAATTGTATATGTGGAAACTTATGCGCCAATCAATAGAGGTCGTGCTTTAGGGAAGAAAATGTACATTAGCACATTTTCTGAGTCAAAGAAATTGGCAATATGAAGAGAGGGAAGTTGCTGTACCAAGGGAACAGAAGGCCTACCAAACAACAGAGCATCGATCGCTTTATAGAAAAGAGCATTTTGTTGATGAGAGGGATCCATGATTTCCAAACCGTCAACTGTTTTTGGTGCTGTCAAAATCTGCCATCTAATTTTAGAAAATATTTCTTGACTCACAAATTTGGAGATAATGGACTTGATGGCTATAAGAGTGGAAAGCGGCAGAAGTACTACACTTAGGATATACCAACATTTTGCTAGGACTAATGAGTTGGTGACTGTTGCTCTGCTCAAGACCAATAGTCTACGCTGAGCGTGTAGATCTAACAGACGTTGAATCCCTCCAAGAAAGGTAGCCACAAACGTTTGTCGCTGCAGAGTAGTTTGCAGAAGAGGGAACCCAATATAAATGATTGGTTCTCTGGCCCTAGCATTCTATATCTTCGTGATGGAAAATCCTTGTATTACTGGAAGTCAATAACAATCTAGGTTGCTACAATGTAAGGCAGATGCTTGCACTCTGTTGAAGTTGATTTTTGCGTTGGACGCAGCACTGTATAAAGCTAAGTGCGGTCGGAGGCAATTAAAGTCAGCATGATCATTCAGAAAAATCAACATATCATCAGCATAGCTAAGCAGTTTAATAGGAGGTAGTTCAGCGACATGTATATGCTGCTGAACAAAGAGATATCCTCTGTATAAGTTGTCTTGGATTATTGATCGAAGCAAAGGTTTCAATGCAAAACTGTAGAGGATGCAGGAAATTGGGTCTCCTTGTTTCAAACCATGTTGCTTGGGTACCAATTTGGGAGACAAGTATTCATTCATGACAATCTGGACAGAGTTTTCTCGAAAAGCCATATCAAAGAGGTGATTATGCCAAAAGGAAAGCCAACGTATAAAAGCACTCGCCTAAGATAATCTAAGTTAACACGATCGTAGGCTTTTTTCTGATCAAGTAGCATACCAATAGCATTCGACGCATGATTGTGGTAGTTAGTGGCGTTTTCAATGATCATTTGATCTACTGTATTGGGACAATATAAGTTCTTATAGTAGTTTGTCATGAATTTATTTTTATCGTCAGTTTCAGCGACAGTTTCATTTCGTTGAGGGTCAAACAGAGCAGGTATATGGCATTGAGCCACTCGCTCATTAACGAATGATTTCAAAAGCTCAGCTGAACGTTTGCCTTTTTTGCGCCAAAACTTTCCGGCTTTTAGTGAGCTAACGAGAGTGATTTCTTGTTGTAAGCTGTCAATTATGCGCACCATCTGAGGAAGTATCGAGGATAGGATGGCGGTGTTTCTATAGTCACGCAAAATACGATTACGTCTTGACTGATACTTCTTCAATGTTTTTATTTACCATTTGTTGGTTTCCAGTTGATATGCCTTAGTAAATGATTGTTGTTCCCTCTTGGTAATTTCCCACATGTCTTGGGCTGATGTGGAACAGTTAGGTTCAAGAAATTCTTGAGCCGTAAGTGACCGGACAATATGAGTAGTCAGTTCAGTTCGAAATGCTGGAATCTTACTCAAGTAAGAGCTACCTTCCCAAAGGCCTGGACCTTTCTTTTCAGCTGATGAATAAAAATTGATGGAAAGGAGATCAAGATCTGTGCATGTACTAGACACAAACTGTTGTAAATTAGATTTTACTCAGTGATGGTGACAGGAAGAGTACAAAAGGTAATCTGTTTGAGACCGACATGTAGTGGAATGGAAAACTAGTTGAGGCTCATCCAGAAAACAATCATAAAAATGAAAGTCCAACAATTTGAGCCATTGGTCAATGATAGTGGTCTATCAAAAGATATCGAAATTGAAGTCGCCCAAAATAAAAGTAGGCAATCTACAATTCCGAAGTTTGGACATAAGAACCTCATCATCTACGAGTCACTGATAAAAGGCTTTGCGAGAAGCGTTGGCATGAGCATAAATATTCATAAGTGACAACATAAAAGTAGTAAGGTCAACCCGAGAGAAAACTGACGCATTTATAAAACATTCTCCGGGTTCTGTAATATGTGGGTTTTTGATAATATGTCGGTGTGGTTGCAAGGACACGATTCCATAGTGTGTGATGCGAATACTTGACTTTGTGTTGAAAAGCAAATTCAATTGTGTAATCAAGGTAGGGTTTGAAGCATGTGTTTCTTGTAAGCATGATATGTCTAGATTGAGTGAATGTAAGAAGCGAGTAAAGAGCTTCAATTGTATGGGATCGTTTATTTTTGGCAGGCCATGACAATTTAATGTCGCTATGTAAATTGTTGATTTAACCATGTTACAAATTATAGTCTCATGGAAGCGAGGTTTTGTTAACTACCTGCTTCATGTGGCACTCTATTAGTGTGATCAATAGTTTCAGAGTTTCTTTAGTTTAGTTTCGTCTTTTTATATTCATTCAAGTTCGAAGTCTGATCAGTGCATGGAGCATCGTCCATGACTAGGTCGGCGCCTTGTGTCTGGGTTGAGGCTATCAATTCCTTAGTTTGATTCAGTTTTTTGGGATCATGTGGTGCATTAAAAGCAGACTCATCCATAGCCTGCTCAGCATCTTCATTGGAGAATTCTATTTCAATCCTATTTGATATCTCATTCAAAGCTTATTTGCTTTTTCCCGTGCGCAAACGCCTCTCCTCTTTTTGGGATGCATCTTCAATGATTTGTCAGTGTACAGAAATACAATAGTAGATTGAAATTAGCCAAAAAGATACTGTTTATTGAGTGTAGAATAATAGCTTATTTATACTAGAATATCTGTGTCAGATTGAAAGTACGAGTATAAGGGTTTGATATAATAACCGGGCTTTGCATTAGAATAGTTGACTAGCTATTACGTTTGATCAAAGACAGTGTAATGAAGCCATGTCAAAATCTGCATGATTTATTTTGTAATCGAATGTCAATGATCGAACCCTTGACAATCTGCGTGGATTACATCAGCTACGTTGATCCAGCTATTTTATTGGTACATATATGATGAATTATGCCATGTTGTATGATAGATACAACATTCAAGTTTGGTTTTCTCAATGGCTGCTGTATCCTTGTTTGCAGCTTCTTTTTCCAATTGGATTTTAGTTATCGCAGCTCGTTTATTCTGAGGGAAAGGGGGTCCCTGACTTCGGCGAGGACAACTCTTACTTAAATGACCGATTCATTGCAATTGTAACATTACTTCGATTGTCGGATCTCTGGACAATCAGCCCTACAATGATCCTCCTTCTGGCAGTACTCACAAAAAAGCGGTATTTCATACAAGGTAAACCTCAGCATATGAGGCTCTTCAGAGAACCAGTCAACTTTTTGACGCAATGTTTCAGGCTGTGAGGGATGAGGGGTGTTAAGATCAAGAATGGCATATCTTTGATCAAAAATAGTACCTTCATCAAAGTCCAAGCCAACATTCGAAACAGAGTTGAAATGCGCAAAATGATTCATCATCAAATCTCTTGGTTTTTTTTTGGAATCAGAAAAGGTAGGCGCTCAACTTTGGCATCCGAGGGGAGGCTAGAATAGCCATGAATGATAGCTTCATCATCCATTTGCAATCCTTCTCCAATCAAGTTTTTGTATTCGTCGGAGACGCTATTCCAAACAGTTTCAATAAAACGGTGTTGAAGGTAACGACGCTCAACGTGTAATGATTTAAGGAAAGGGTAGTGGTTTTCAGAGTTAAGTATGGCAAAGAAACGCTTTATTGCCTTCAAATCAGAGACACCAGTGACGTTAATTAAAGTACTGTTCTTCTCGATACCAAGGAGGTATAGACGAACATTTTCATGCAGAACCTCATTTCCTTGTGCAACAAGATGTGATGCTGACGAAAAAGAGTTTGTCTTTGGGCTACTTGAGCCCAAGATTGCGGCTGGAAACGGCGCCCACCAGGTTTAATGGACGTTGTGTTTATGGTCGAATTTTTAGTAGAAAAAGTCATGACGTATTTCTCTTTAAATAGACATCTATGCAAAAGTAGGATAGTGTCCACCAATTATCCTTCGTTTTGATGTTTGACATTTATGCATAGAATTTTTTTCTTCTTTTTGGTTTCAGTGCGCATGTTTAAGTTGTTCACGTCTGTTTCTATTTTTATAAGTTTGCTATTATTAGAATCCAAGGCTGATCAACTTCTGCTTCTCTCCTCGGATCAAGGTTTGTTCGTTAGATGAATTTCCGGCAACTTGGTTTCTATTCGTTCTTTGATCCAATGTCCAAACGGAAAACGGGCTCACATATTGATGTAATACATCAGTAAGCGAAACGTACTCAGTATATGTGCATGTATATGTGCAAGTATATGTATATATGTGTATACATGTCATTGTAGCATGGCTGTTATGCTTATAACAACACACTATCCCATTGTAGAAATGCTTGATATTCAAAGTGTCTTTTTTTTTACTCTCTTTCTTTATTTTGCCTCTTTCTGAGTCTGCAAATTAAAGCAGCGGATAGGCACCATTGTTTTTATCGAAGTTTCCTTGTCTTCTTGAGCTCTAAATATACACCCTAGATTTTCATTTCCCATTTCATTGTTACACTGGAATGAGGCTGTGTCCATATCACTTATGCCCTGATCTGTGTTTGCTCCTTACACCAAGAGGCTGTGTCTTTCATTAGATGCAAAGAAACTGCAAGCTATCCATTTGATGTGGATATGTTGCCCTATGATCGCTAATTGATGCATAGTGCTGCTGTACTGTTCATAGCTCTTGATGATTGTTCAGATGTAATCAAGTAGTACAACAATCAGCCTAAAAGCAAAGCAAAAAAAAAAGAGATGGTCCACTGAGCTAGAATAAGGATAGCACAAAAAGGAAACAAGGAGATCTGCGATATGTTGATTCTTCATAAATGATGGAGAGTTTTGCAGCCATCAAACTAGCGCCAACTCTTATGGAAAGTGCCGTAGTAGATCAAAGGCCATCGACGCACCCTGTACCAATGATTTAGAGGGTGAATGGGTCTAAATGGGATGAGACCTGGCTAAAATTTGATTCACTTTTTGTGAACTGATTTGCGTATGTGGCATTCTGTTTCGTTGCACAAGACCATGTATCACTCTGATCCAAGTCAGGCAAACTTTTGTTCCATTTACCTCTTTATAAGAGCGTCTATTTCTTTTATCTCTTTACCCAGATTTTACTTTCTTATACTAATCCCATATCACACATGAAGAATTTATTTTGCTTACTGTCTCTGACTGTTTTCTTTACAACAAGAACTCATGCAGAAGCAATACAACCTCGAAGTTATACTAGTAAATTTCATTTCATTTCATTTTTTGTTGTTAATTACTCCTTGGACCTAACTACTTAATTTGTTAAGGTTGTGCCTATCTGGACAGAAAAGTCTATTGCTATGGAGGTTTCGTTGCTAACACTCAAGCTGATGACAGTATGGTTGTGCTCGACATCAACAAGAACGGCGGAGATACTATTGGGAATCTGAATGGTCAATGGGAGCCTGCTTCACCGGCTACTAACAACATAAAATTTGGCAGGCGTGCTTATCCTCAGACTGTAGCTCTACCCGATGGCAAGAGCTTAATGATACAAGGTGGTTATAATTATCAAAACACTACTTTTGGAGATCAAACAATTATATATAGCACAGAAAGCAATGCATGGAGTAAACAACCCAATTATGTTGATTCCCAGAATAACATTAAGCAAACGTAAGTTACTTTTTCTTTGATTTTCTAGAAAAAAAGACTTATTTTTTGTTTTTTTTAGCTATTTTGGTACTGGCGTTTATGCTAAATCGATTAATAGCGTTGTTTTTTATGGCGGATCTACGCAGTAAATAGATACTCAAATATGCATGCAATTATTGATTTGATTAACAACAACCATAGGAATTTTGAGAATACCACTAACAGTACTGAGCCAAGTGAATCTACGAACATAATTGGTGGTTTTAGCAATGTGACACTCTTTAATCTTTATACAAACGTAAACGAAACAGATATGCTCAAGTAGTGTCAATTGATTGACTTTCTTTCATTGAATAGACCTGGAGCGTACTTGCTCCAACTAATGCGCCTAACGATCTCTATATTCGTCAAGCTGCTGTCTATGTTCCAGCAAATAAAAAGATCTATTATTTTGGCGGACAATATTACAACAAAGATACTCGTACTGCTCCAGACACTCCTATGACTTCTGTTATGGTTTATGACACTTTAGCTGAAGATTGGAGCTACATCACTTCTAAGAGTGACAGTACTTTATCATCTAGAACAATGCATTCTGCCACACTTTGTGAGTACTAGAAAACAAAACAAAGTTTATAGTTTTGTTGTTAGAATCTAACATTCATTTACCTTGTCCTTATCGCTAGTGCCTGATGGACACAACATTCTGATATATGGTGGCATTTCTGACGATATGTACCCTGTTAGAGATTATTGTTATACTTTTGACATCAACACAAACCAGTGGACGCTTCACAATTTGATAGCACCAAATGGTACATCTGGCGGAAGATTTGGTCATTCAGGTGAGATTCTCTTACTTTCTCTAAAAGAAAGAAAAAGTTAGACTAAACCACGAGTATACACTTAGCTGTCATGATGGACGACACTGCTGTTGGTATCTTCTTTGGCGTAAATGACACTATTAAAAGTCTCAACGATTTCCTTGTTTTGGATGTTAGAAATGCCAGTCAACTTTCATTTCTGGATAGATATCCTATCAGTTCAGATAGTTCCAACCTCGGTAAGAATACTATAATTGGTATTGCTGTTGGTGCGTCTTGTGTAAGTTTCCTTTTTTCAAAATGAAAGACAAGAGGTTTTGATTTAACACTTTTTGATATAGGGTGTATTAGGTATCGTAGCAGGCATCATCATCTATATTGTTCGAAGAAAAAAGCAAAGATCCAGCCAACAGACCACTCATCCTGAAACAGAAATGCTTGAAGTTGATTGGGACAAGATTGATGAACAGTTTGTTCAAACAAATAGGCAATCACAAGCGCCAGATGAGCATGATTTGCCGGGAGGATCTTCTAGACATACCTCTGTACCTACGGTTGTAAAGCCTGATTTAGGAAACTAATCTTTTTTCTTTCTGTAACTTTCTCTTTATTGTTTATATTATGCTTTGTATTTTTTGTTATTAAATAGTTCATTTTATCCAAAACCTTACCTTTACAATAATACAAAGCTATTTTCTTCAAGTTTGCAATATCTTTATGTCTTCAAAAAATGGTTGTGCATATGATGTCTTCTCTTATTTAACTAAGCACTGCTTTTTCTACTTTGCCTAGAAGCGTAGTTGAGATCTATTTTTTTTGAATAAGTCAACGTATATACAAACAGCACATTCAAAGAAGACCAAACATTCTTGTAGCGAAAAAGAGAGAATAATGCTTTATTTTCTGAAGACAAAAAAAAATACTATAGAAAAGCGATCATACAGTCAGAATAATACTTTCTTTACAATGATCAAAGTTATTGTAAATCATGTATTAGTTCATCATAATGTATGATAGCAATATAGAAAAAAAAAGATTTCTCTGCCAAATCGTTTTCTCCCCCAAATCCCAAATAGTGTTATCCCCCAGATCTCAAATGATGTAACCCTTAGAACCCACTATTTGCTTATAATCACTAGGATCAAAGCTGCACTATTTTCAAGCCTGTAAAGACTCTAGTGTGATGGAAGAAACCCGTTAGGACGTTCTAGCCATGTGTTCGGATGTTATTCTATCCATTGTGTGAAGATGTACTGCATCTCTTTCACTCTGAGCATCAATTTGCTATTTTGTTTAGGTGTATCCCATCAATCACTGCAGCATCTATTTGCTGGTTGATTCTTCAGGTAATGTAATGATTTCCCGCATAAGAGGTGTTCATTCTTATCTCGCTCGATGGAGATGATGTCTTTACATGGTTATGCCTTTCTACGACCTTAGACTAAAAAGGTGTATCTGCATGTTGCATGTAACTTTCCAGAGACAAGTATCTGAATAACCTTATCTTGAAGATTATAGAGCTGATCGACCACAGAGCCTTGTCCATGTCATCCAGTCTACTCATTATGTCAAGCAAATGACTTCATTTATACTTGCATAGCTATTGTGTGTTCCCGTCAGACTTAAGGAGGTATATGAATCTTTTTGAACCCGGTCCATAAGCAGCAGAAAGCACTGTTTTTCTTAGACATGATACCCTTACTGAAGGTGTTTGCAATGCCTGTATTGTTTTTGTTTTGTTTTGTTTCTTAGACATGTTACCCTTACTGAAGGTGTTTACAATGCCTGTATTGTTTTGACTAAATCATTCTCTTGTCAGAGTTATTGTTTAGCGATTTGTTTGCAATGCATATCTTTTAACAATTCAAGCAAGGTATCAGAATAAACCCTCGTCGTGAAAAAGAAGATAGCTTGTCAATAGTGTAGTATGGCTTCCACCTGGGGCTATTTATATAGATAACCTCAAATGAACTTAAGCAGCATAGCTAGCCCTCTGATTATATGAGTCACATCGGGGTAGTCATTACACGCAAAAAGCAACCATGATTGTATCTGTTATTTATATCGAAAGAATCCTTCAGGTCCATTTCCATCTAATGGAAGATAGTTCCCTTCAGTCAAATTTCTATAACGAGATGAAATATTTGACCCCAATGTAAGGAAACTATCCAAACAAAGGTGTAAAGAAAAAAACAAAAAATAAAACTCGCGTTGATATTTAAGAGATGGGTCAGCCCCTACTCAAATCCACGCCAATAAGAAGTTGCCGAGTCATTTTTTGATGGTTTTGTAGTACAAGAAGGAAGGGGAGGAGTTTTTTTTTGCATGTCTTTTACTTTCAGCTAAACATTTCTCTGGCTTGCGCTGGAAATGAACTCACTTGTTTTGTAATCAGAAATGATGCAATTTCTCGATAAAACAGAATGATTCGTCCTGGATGTCAAAAGGGGAAAATTTTTTGAACTGTACGCGTTATTTCATTCTTTCGACTTTCTTTGAAAATAAAGGCATCTTCTTGGGCAGCACGCGTATTAGGGCTTTATAGGACATAACAAGAATTTCACTTTAGAATTACAAGAGCTTTTCATTTCGAGTTCCTCTTTTCTGTGTTACATATGTCATATTGGCTTGTTACATAAATGAAATTATGTTTAAAAAGGCTTCATAGGAAAGCTTTTTCTCCTATCTATTAAGAAACAGGTTGGTGTTTAAACAGTGCCTAAAAGAAAGAAAGCGTTCATAAACACGCCATTTTTTTTCTTTTATGATTCAAAGGGATTTTAATTAATTCAGATCTGATGTTCAAAAAAAATGTCCAATTCTGATGTACAAAACCCCTTCAACCAACTTGATAAAAATTAAGGAAATACAGTACAATGCTTGAACTTTTTTTTTAAAGAAACATATAATATATAAGTAAGATGATGATAATTTACAAGTGCGTATTGGTCTCTTTGTTTTGTTGTAATGTAAAGGCACTATTAGTTGCAGAAGCAGCTAAGGCATAATCCTCCTCATTAGCAATGACACTCATTCTTGAATACGAAGGCGGTCTCATACTTGACCTCTCTACTTCTATTTTGTCTTCTTTAAATCGAGAGATCTGCATATCTAACCCCTCTTCCTTCTTTTTGGATCTTCTTCTTTTCATGCAAAATATCGCTATAAGAACAATCAAAATTGCCTAATGTACAATAGATTAGTCTATTGAAGTTCAAACAGACTTTGCAACTTTACCACAGCAACCACACAACCAATGACTATACCCACAATGGCGCCCGTTGATAATTTACTTTTGTTAGAGGTGTAATGATCAATAAAGGCAAGCGTGGTTGGATCTTGAACATCAATAGCAAGCATATGGCTAGCATCTTGATTGTCTCTACCTAATCCAAATAAGATAAAAACAGTTGTCTCAATCAACACAGCTAAAGAAAAGTGGTCAGTTGTGCCTTGTCTTTTGCCTGTATCTACTTGTGAAACCCATTGTTTACCTGAATGGTTGGATCTTGGTGCTAGACTATTAGTCGAATAGAGTTCAGTATGCTCTGTCCAATTCATACTGCTTAAGTTTAATGCATAACAGAAATCAGAAACTACTAAGAGGTTTCCGAATAGAAAGAAAAATGAATTCAATGCATAACTCTACTTTAAGAATTCTTTCTATCTTACCTACACCTAATGAGTCATTGACTCTTGAAGACCCACCATAGATCAATATTTGATCCCCATTAGGCACTAATTTAGATTTTAAGGAGAAGGACTTTTTTTTCTATAAGGAATTGTAACTCTTACGTAGTGTTGCCGAATGACTTATTCTTGAGCTGGGAGTTTTTCCTCCGAATGTTCTATTTGTCCATACGCCATTATTCGTATTAAACAGCATACCGTAACTCAAGGGAATAAGATCGAGGATTGCTTCATTCGATGCAAAAGCGCCACCCAAATAAACAATAATCCCTTTAGAAGGAAAGAAAGTAGCTGTCTGAGATACTGGATAACTAGTGGCAAAATAGACATTGGCTTGACTAGAAAAGAGACTCCAGATCTTGATAGAGACACAGTCAATTTCATGTTTCATATTATCTTTCTAATGATACATTACATTGGTTCCCAAATTATACAAGGTAATTAGATCAAAGCCTCGAGTGTTGGATTGATTACTTGCTATCATTGGTGTGCTTTTTTTTTTTTTAGAAAAAAAACAGTGTTACGATGGATTTCTCTGTTTAATATAAACAACATTACATTTCTTGACCTCCATAAAACACAACTGCACCTAATTTCGGTACATATGCAGCTGAAGCCATCATACTATGATACTCCACATACCACTCGTTTAGGGCGAATATACAAATGATATAGCCAGTGCTTACAAACAACTTACATTTGTCGATTCATATTCGATCGAGGATTGACATAATTTGACATTTTCTTCCATTTTCCTGAATCCACATGATATATCTTTGTCTGGTTCACTAGTTCTTGATTCTCTAAGCCCATGCCTCCATATAACATCAGACTGTCTGCATCTGCCAAAGGAATCATGTTGCTATAGATTCGACTTTCATTTGGTGTATCTGATAATTGCCATTGATGATCAAGGTCCGAGAGTGACCTACTCTGGTGCATACTTAGACTATAAAGTGCACTGTTCCGGCTGTCATAACAGAATAGAGCATCATTGATAAAACCACATTCTTATCAAGTTCCTTTTTTTTTAGAAGTCCTTTTCTAGCAACTATTACAGTCATCAATCGATATTTACCTAAATTGGAGCCTGTCATTGTTGATTCACATAAAACAAAGAGGTAAAATGCCCAAGATAAAATGAGGAGCATTTTTCTATTTTACTTCTTTTCTCTCGCTATATCAAAAAATACAAAGTAAAGAAAAGGAAAAATAAAAACAAAGAAATGTAGAAAAAGGAAGGAAGGGGGGGGGGGAGCTAAGAGGATTGAAAGAGGAAGGAGGAATAGATCTTTTATATTCTACATACTCCTTAAACCTTTTTTTTTTGTTAGGCGTAGAGTCTAGGTAACCCACATTTAATAGGTTACACATCATATCCCCCTTTTCTCTTTTTCACTCAAAAGAATTACGGTTAGATGGTATTCATACAGTCAATTCATTGATTACAAACAAATCATTATTCCGGGTCTTTTCTCTTTCAATGAATGTTGTGTGATACGGAGGTACGTTAATTATTTATACAGTGAAAACATTAGGCGATATAATACGTGGTATCTGTTTTTGGTTGATTGTCTCAATCACCAAAATATCTAGAAAAATAAAAGTTATAAGGAAATCACGCTAGACATATTCATCTTTACCTATAGAAGCATCAGCAGAAGCTTCAATGGCTGGCTCCTGATCTTCATTCACCATGTTGGGTAAAGGAAAGAGAGATAGATTACTATCCCGCATGATATACAACTCTTTTCGTCTCTTCAGTCGATCCAACATCCTCTGTCCCAAAAAGACAGCATAATCCACTGAATTGTCAGGTCGAATAGGTTTATGACTAGGGCAGAGAAACCAATATTTGGATATAAAACTAGGCGGCACAAACCAACAGTCTGGATTACCTAGTTCTCCACCAACAAACAAAGCAGATTCAATCAAGAAATTAAAGAGTTCGTTTGTATCATAAAAGTCTTGAAATAGAATCATATTGTCTCGCATGGTAGGACCAGGTATCAGATCAATACGAGGATCATGAGGAATCTTACGCTGTAATTCAGCTACATGAAGCCATAGGATGAATGACACCATTTCTCTTTCATTCTGTAGATAGCTTACTTGGATGATGAAGGTATTGATTCCCATTCTGCTCTCTTATCTGTCTCATTTTATTCACTGCTTCTACTGGTAACATAGGGCCCTCTACGTAGCATTTATTGATATCCGGATGTTTATTATCTGACCAGAAATCTTCTTCTACGGGTATTTCAGGCGTAAATGTGGTAATATAACTATCATTTGAAGAAGGTGGTGATGGATCTCTTTCTGCGGATTCTTCTTGAACATGATGGATCCATGACTTGATCTCGGTTGGGATTAATGTCTCTAGCTGAGATGGAATCAATGTCATCCAGAGTTGAGGAGGTACATCTTTCATGATCGTCGTGATTTCCTGAATCATGTTGGGTTGAAGCAAATAATCGATCCAAATGGGATCCAAATCATCTGTTGTTGTTGTTGTCTCTAAAAGAAGATCGGATAAACACCCCATTGGATCATTATCAGCCGTATCTGAATTCATAGTGACAATGGATTTCTTTTGATCCAAAAAGAACTCGAGTGACTGAGGTATCTCTTTGGTCCTTGAGAAAGTCATGATGTCTGATCCCATCTTATCACGGCTGCCTGTATCCCAAAACTTGGGGACATCGATTCGGTTGGCCAGACAGACGATTTTGAAAGTCAACAGTTGACCTTTTAGAAAGTTGTTTTCATACACAAGTTCATCTATCTTCTGTTCCAGTTGTTTTAGCTGTTTAAGTGCCTGGTCTCTTTGTTGTATGAATTTCTTAATCTTGGATTCTGCCTCATTCATCTCACGTCGTTTGCGTTCTCGAAAGGCTCTTTGGGCAGCTCTGTTCTGTGCTTTGCGTTGAGCTGGTGAAGGTGGGTTGGGTTTTCTTCCTGGTTTCTTGCGAGGTTTAATAGGGTTTCCATTGCTATCTAGTTGGCCTAGTTCGATCTCTGGATCGAAATGTTCAAAGGCTATTTCTGACATGATAATAAAACACAATGCAGAAAAAAAGAGAGAGAGAGAGAAAAAAAGAAGAGATGAGAGGACTTTTAAATTTTTTATCTTCGCAAAAGAAGGCATGTGAAAGGAACACAAGCAAAGTCTCCCCCAATCTCACGCATGACTTTTACACTTTCTCTAGGATCTACAGTTGTACAGCCATAAGCTAAAATTGAGTTCCATCTAAAAGAATAGTCACAATTCAGTAGTCTATATCATGCAGTTTGTCGATAAAGAATGACAGTCAAGAGAGCTAGAGTCTATATGATTACGACAAAAGTTATCAGGTTGACTGTATCGAAATGAGAGACCTACCATGTTAACTCAAAAGCAATTCCTATCTCAACTAGTTTGTACAGTGATGAGATGAAGTCGCTTATTCTTTTTGCCACTTATTAAATAAGCATTGTAATAAATGTTCTTCCTTCTCTCTCATAGAGTAATACATATTAACAAACTAATCAGTTTCAAAAGAACTTGAATATTAGTCATCGGTTGTACACACACAACATATATATACACACACACACTAACAAATCTCTTATCCACAAACAAGCTTCTAAAAAAAGGGGGGGGGGGGTAGAAGGCTTTTAATTTTTTTCTGATAGTCCAAAAAAAAAATTGCATTATTATCATTCAATATGGAATCCTACCTGGCTAATATCGATGCTTATATGCATGAACAACAAGAAGAAGAAGAAAAACAATACAGACAACAGCCTATAGAACAACAAGCCTTATTTGCAGATCTTAATACATCATCTTACAATGATCTATGGTTAGATGAACTACCCTTAGACTTACCTACACAACCCATCTTCAGTCCCTCTCCTATCTTCTTGACAGAGCCTAATCAGATCAACACAGTCTCTTCATCCCCCATCAACTACCTGGACCCACAAACAACGCAATTCATTCCCTCTGAACCCGCCAATACCACTCGCAAAAAGCCAGGTCGAAAACCCACCCAAGTGCCACCTGCTTTACGCAAAGCACAGAACCGAGCTGCTCAAAGAGCCTTTCGAGAACGCAAAGAGCGTCACCTGAAAGATCTCGAAAGTAGCATTCGCCATTTACGTGAACAGAGTCATGCCATGCAACGCGAACTTGATCTTGCCAAACAACAGGTGGAGGCATACAAGGTCGAGACATGGTATTTGAAGGGACTGGTGCTTACACTTCAGTTTGTGTGCATGTATCATCATATCAAATTGCCCACACATGCACCTTACATGACAGAAGAATCATTGAGTCAGGTGGCTGAGATTGCGCCCCATGTGTTAGAGGCCTATGTTGATGCTTATACACGAAATAATGCGTTGATCACTTCCACTGTGAATGATCGATTGGATAAGAAGAAAAAGCATGAAAAGGAGACATGCGATGACAGTCCTATGATGGAGACTCAAGTAGTGAACAGTCCTCAAGTAGAATCCAATTCAGCAGAGGATTCAGATCCTACAAAAGAAGATGAAGCAACACTACCAGATCAAATTCAAAATAGTATGGATGCAATTCAATACATTCGCTCTAAACTAGGCTGTTCAGAGGACGATTCTTCTTCAGCAGGTCTTCAGCCTACCATCCTTCAGTTAGCCATCCCTCATGACCCACGCATCGATCTAATCCCTCTACCCCACCTACGCGACCGAATGATCATCTTCCGTAACCTCATTGATTTTGATAAATGCTTCAGTATCCTCTTTCGAAAAAGCGTGTTTCACGGTGGTGATCCAACCAACCATAAGAATTGGGAATTACCGCCTGAATTCTTTAGTGAATTCTGGTACTTGTTTCTTGAATATGATATCAAAAAGACCAATCGATGGAGACGATCCAAAGGTCTGCCTGAACTCACATCAGGGCCTCAGCCTGACATTTGGACCAAACGACCTCATCCGACCCAAGAGGACGAACAACAGACGATTTATGATTTATTATTAAAACAACCTCCTGAGGCACGCAGACTGGTTGATCCGCCTACATTAGAAAACATCATTGAACGTATGACTTCACTCTAGAAATAAATCAATGTTGCCCTTGACGGCTAAATGACCTTGATTGTTCGTGATCCATACATCGTAGCCCTTGTTGGATTCTTTTGCAGCCACAGTCAAGGGTTGATTGACATAGAGTGGCATAAGACATTTATAGCTAAACTGTTTCCATTGGCTTAGCTTGATCTTGTCAGATAAAAGATGCGTCAATAAAGTACCACTCAATGGTCCATGCACCAGACAGGCTGGGTGATTTTCTATTTGAGTGGCATAGAGGTGATCATAATGGATTTTGTGTGAATTGAATGTAAGGGCAGAATAACGAAACAACAAGATGGAACTGGGTGTCATGGTCAAGCTAAAGTCAGGTTCTTTCTTGACTTAAAGGGCAGGGCTAAGTGAATACAGTCTACCCTTGTCACTTTCTTGAAGCTTCTTACCTGGAATACCACGCACAGTAGGTGGTGATGTAGAAAGACCTTGTTGGGTTGGATGATACACTAGACATCGTCTTTCTCTCATACACCAACCATGTTGATTTTCTATATCCTTATTGATCCAGACCATCACTGATTCACCCATACGTCCCTCACGTAATTGAACTGTATCTAACTGAGTGGTCATCTTGGCTTGATCACCAATGGAAAGTGGGTTGGACTGACTCCAGCTGAATTCAGCACCTGCCCACATACGCTGAGAAAAGGGAGAGGGTGGGAAGAAGTCGGTCTCATAGCCGTCATGAGCAAGTTCAGGTTCAGGTGTACGAGGCGGGAAATAGACGTGATGATAACAAGGTGGTAGAGGTGTGCCATCAGGTGCAAGTGAAGATGCATTCACTACCTGTGGATGAAGTGTGTTGGTCAATAAATTATGAGGTGAGGCAACGATGTGGTCATGCGTAATAGACACATGTTGTTTTGTAAGACGTTCCCAGTCATGAACACGTTGGGCTGTTGAATAAGTTCGATAAAGACATCTCTACTAAGGTCTTTTATTGTTATTCATAGTCTACATACTCTAGGATGAACAAAATCACCTTGATAAACATAGTATGAACAAAAGAAACACGCTTTGGTTTTTTAAAAAACTTCTGTTTTTTTTAATTATGATAATAAGAAAGGGGGGGGGATATTACAGTCTTTTTTTCTTTTTTGTATGTATTTTTCTTATAAATAGGTGTATATATGTGATTTGCTTATTGCTTCTCTTCAGCCTTCAAAGCCTGTAATTCTTTACATTGGCTTTTATGAGAAGCTCTATAGTCAGCTACTTGACAATCACGAGAACAGTACCAGATACTTCTACAGGCACCACAGGCCAAAAGAGGAGATTCTGGCTTATCCTTAACATGTGTAGCAGCACAATGAGAACAACGCTTAGGGTTAGGAGGGAAAGATTGGTTGAGGATACCAGATTGGATCAATTGTTGCATACGTTGATCTACTTGCTTCTTGGGTGCATAAACACTGATCAAACGTTCAGCTTCTTCTGGTGATTCATGAGCCAAGATGGCGTTACGCTTTGTTTCACTTAAACCTGTGTTGGCACCGTAGAGTTCCTTGAAGTGTTCTTCAGCCTTCTTGGCCTTTTCGTAGTATTCACGAGCTTCAGGCTTTCTCTTCTTGAAGTTCACAAGGACAGAGAGAGCATAGAGAGCATGGACAGTCTCGTTAGAGTCAGAGTGGCCGTTTTGGATATAGAGCTTGTAGTTCTTGATGGCATTTTCACGTTCATTTTCCATGGAGAGGTAGACTGAACCAAGGACAAAGTAAGCAACAGAGAACTTGGGATCCTTTTCCAAAGCCTTTTCTAAATCCTTGATACCAAGTCTATAAAGTAATGTTAGTGTTGCTGTCCTCATTCCCTTCTATTCAAATAGCTTACCTGAGTTTGTTTAAGGAAAGGTGACAAGAAGCACGAAGGAAGTAGACACGAGCAGGAAGGTCATCATAGGTATCAATAGCCAAAGTCAAAGTAGTGATACTATCATAAAGTATGAGTCTATGCTACACTCTTTTTCTCTAATAACCATTTTCATATCTTCCTCCCCTTTTTTTTTTTACTTACCAATGCTTGAATTGCTTGCCTACCAACAAAATCCATGCAGAGAACAACAAACTTTCCTTTACGAAAAAGCCTTCCTTTTGTTCCTCAGGAATGTTCTTCAAGAGGACCTTTTCATATTGTTGACCCAAGATAAGGATACGTTCAGACATAGGAGCAGCTCTGTCATCCAACAACCAAGCTTGTACCATAGTTTCAGAGGCAGTCTTGATGTCTTCTTCATGCTTTTCAAGTACATCATCTTCAAGGGATCGAGGGATAGTCATACAGAGTTCATAACCCTTACGGAAGAGTTCCTTTGCGTCTCTGTAGCTCTTAGCGTCAGGGTCAGTTGACTTATCAGCATTACCACGGGCTTCTAATAAGTCATAAGGAACAATACGTTGAGAGCCTTCCAAGAAACGATCTTGATATTCAGCATTCTCAACAACTTCATTGTTTTCTACAACAGGAGCAGGAGTGGTGGCAACTTCAGTCATCTTTAATAACGCGTTTACTTTAGGTATTTAAAAAAGTAAAAGAGAGAGAGGAAAAAAAAAGGGGAAGAAAAGGGTAGGGGATTCAAGCTTTAAATTGACATGAATTTAAAAAAGGTACTTTGTGTGACTAGTTGTTTAAATAGAAAGCGAGAATTTTATATTATCCTTTAGTCTATTCTGACCAATGAAAAGCTGCCGAGGCATGTATTAAAAAAAAATAATCATAATAACCTTTTTTTCTTTTAGTTGTCTTTGATTTACCTGTTGCTTACCAGACTCTTAAAGAGCTCTTGTTTCTCTTTATTCAAGAAACAGAGTTGACTGAACATACATTTGTCTTCTGGTAGTGGTGAAATGGCACAAGTGTATAAATAGACAGCGACACATTTTATGCATATTTATATACATATAAATAAATAAAGCAACTTACAGTGTCCGCTATGAAGAAGGGGGAATGATCCACCTCATTTAAGAAAGTCGTTTGACCCAAATAAGCTGGGATTTAACCTTAGAATGGTATTTGACCACTGCCATGCATATTTCAATCTTTTGTTTGTCATTTGCATCGTCCTCCCTTGACATTTTCAAATAGCAACAACATATTAGCCTATTTTCTTATAAGCTGTATATGTGAACACTCTAAATGATCATGAATATCATGTGGCATGATAAGTTGTACAGTTGTTATTATGCAACAACAACAAAAAAAACAAGCCAATTAAAGCATCTCATATGCTACTTATGGCTTGATCCAATCAATTCAAGACAATAAATAAAAGAGGCAATTTAGCACTTAAAAAAGAAATTAGGCTTTAGGTTTTTGGGTCTTTATAGACGCTGCCAAGATGTTTCCTGATGTTAAGGAAATAGTGTTTTCATAAGGCATGTCTCATGGATAATCACAGCATTAAAAGAAATGGAGTTTTAGACAACTTTGGTTTCAAGACCAAATCCTTCAATTCTGTCTGTTTCTTTCTGGTTTATGCAAAAAATGAGCATATGACACTTTATTCGTTTAAGGATCCATGGACTTAAATCAATGAAAGTAGTCTAGTTGGAAGCAAGAAATAATAATTAAAGAAAACGAGTTTTTTTTTTTCTTATTTCTCTGTGCTAATTAAAACTTCTTCTTTCTCTCTCTCTACAAAGCGCACTGGTTTGTGCCCTGTAAGAAAGTCCTAGACTACGGTGAATAAACCATTTACCCTTTTCTCTCCGATTGAATTGTGACTACGATGACTGCGAAAATTTTTCAACTCTTGAGAAAGTATAAAAAGGCACCCAAAGTAAGCAAATTCGTTTTTTTCTTTAGTGACCGTACTCTACAGGATCTGTATGCAGTATGTTTCAATTCTAGGTTTTCTAAACTAGATACAATCCCAAAGCTAGTCGATGATTTTCAGTAGACCTTCTATTGAGTGAAGTGTGGCTATTGTTGCTCTCTGAGCGACTCTGGTCAGTTGATGATCTCGCCTGTTCTATATTCCAAGAACACGGCACGGAAGGAGCTACAAGTCTGATAGCTTTTTATTATATTATAAAACAAATGAAAATGAAAATAAGCCACAAGTAGACTATGTTAGTTGGTAGTCTTGCAGAAACGATGTCTTTGACTATAGCTCATTATCAAAGCATACGTTGCTTAAAAAATGCCAATCAAAAGAGTTTGAATACCAAACAATGATCTGTGTTTATGTTTGAGGTGGGGAAGAAATCAGATGCTATACTTGCGCAATTGTTTGTGTGGTTGCTTGGTTGATCTTTGCAATGTTTCTCTTTAGAGTTTGTTGATTGCCCATTTGATGCCTCTGGCTAGCTTATTCTCTTGTATGTTTTTCATCCCATATCTTTATGCACTGAAGAACACTGCTTCATGATATTTTGTTACAAGCTTATAGTGGCTGAATTGAGCTCTTTTTATGCAAAATGAAAGTAGAATTACTGATGTTCGGCCTTGTTCTTTAAATGGACAGTGGCTGTTTTTTTCACTTTTTAAATCGTTTTGTTTCCTTTTATTTAAGTGTAGCTCTTTTTTTAACATTTACTCATTTTGGCACAAAAGCAAGGCTACTTTTGCACTATCTATCTTGGAAAAGGACTACTTTAAAATTATGTCAAGTTCAAAGTGTTTGTTCCAATCTATATCTTTGCCTTTTTCTTCGCAACACGAACAATTGAACTAACTAATAGGTTCTTTTGCTCAGAAGAAAAAAAAAGGGCTGATTTTGTGCTTCTTTTCTGAAATGATTTATACTGTTATCAAGGTAATCAATAGTACCTTTTTGAGCAGCTTCATCAGAAACATCTTTAGATAATAGCCTTTTAGCCGTAGTTTTTATTGGTTGTGCAATTCTTCTAGAACATCATGTTTGTCTTGATCAGCAGCGAATTCAAAGACATATTATGTAATACTGTAAGCATCACTTATGTATCTTCATATGAATTAAAGAGGAAATTCTTTGATAATCGCTATAAACCTATTTTTGTCTTCCACACAGTCTGAAATGACACTCAAAATTTGGCATGTTGTCAATCTATTGTGTGTACCTTAAACTCATCATGCCTTTTAGATCAAATGAAGCATGGGGCTTATCAGCCACAAAGTCCCTGAACGTTCTTACTCTTAACAGTAACTGACATCATTTATTGATAACACCAGACTCTTATAATTCCCTAATCCTCATCTGAATCATTCTCTACTTCTTCAAATCGACCTTGATTCTCTCGCATGGCCTTAGCAATTGGATTCTCCACATCGATAATGCCTGTCTTCTTGAGTCGTTCAAATAACACAAATAGCCTTTCAGCTTCTCTTTCCTTTTCTTCATCTGTCATATCACTTAGATCAGGACCCTTGGATTCAGAGGCAGTGTATTGACCAGTAATAGGGTTGATATCCTGACTGTCATCCTCTGCTTGTCCCTGTGGAAGGTCCATGGGAATTCCCTTATTGACCAAATAACCAGCTGCATTACCATAGCCTACCTGTTGTACCAATTGACCCGCTATAGAAGGATGCATGAATCAGAAATGGCTGATATCCACTTTTTGCATAAAAATTGCTTTTTACCATCTTTGTTACATAGTAAAAATAAGATTTCACAGACTGCACTTCTTGATTGAGGCATCATGGTACTGGTCATCAATCGAATCAGATAAGCAGATAGACTATCACCTTCATTCACAGGCACACTTCGATCTCTACAGTAAACCAAACAAGTTTAGACAGATACTCTATAGCTTCAATACTATCCTACGTTTGACTGGGTAACATGCGAGTAGACAGAAAAGGAATGACATAGGGACATGCTTCAATGATATTAGCAAGCACCAACAAGACAGGTGCTACAGCAGCATCTGCTTGAAGGTGATTGACATTGTTATGATCAGGATCACCACTGGGCAACAACGCATGAAGTGCCTGATCCAACACATCCACAAAATGATTGACAACATAACGCCCTCCTTCTTCTACTGTGCTGTACTTTTGACTGATCCAGTCCTTTTGAGAACGCCACACTTCCACAGAGATATCATAGGGGAACTGCATCATGGCATGGAAACATTGAGAATGAGGAGGGATCAATGGTTGAGGCTTAGGGAAGGGAATATCAAACAACATACGATAGATAGGCACTAAACACTGCTTAAAGACCACACACGCATCCTGTTGATCTTCAGAACGAGCATCTACCAACAACAGATTAAACAACAACTTTAAGGCTTCACTCATGACAGTCGATGGATTGATAGGACCTTCACGATCCATCTTTTTTTCTAGCGTATCGACCTGGCAAGTCAGGATCTAATTGGAGGAGTATTAAGGGATCGAAATACAAAAAAGTCATCTCACAACGTTACCTTTTCAATAGGAGTTGCAATGTCGTTTTGGATCAATTGATGGACTAAATCTGGACGACTGATGGTCATGAAGAACAAGATACGACAGCCTAGAAACTGAGCCTCTAGACTGAGTGGATCTTGTTTGATTAAGGCTAAACAGCCATCAATCACACCTTCTTGTTCCAAGTGGATCTTGCATTCATCGTTTAAATAGATACTGTTGGCAATCACCTTCAGTGCCTCACGAGAGACAGGTGTATCTATCGGTGTAGATTGAATACCAGCTAATTTGGTTAATGAGATCATGGCCTAAATAGCAGTAAGTTAAAAAAAAAAAAGAATCAAGATCCAATAAGTACATTTACCTCTTTTGTATAGATAGGATCTGATCCTATTGGATTTCGACTTAATGTTCGCATCACAGAAAGTGCTTGTACTTGTACTGTATTTCATTCAAAAGAAAAAAAATGAGTAAGTTTATGTCATCATATAAACTATAAACAAGTTACATTTTTCATCCCATTCTTGTTTAGCCAAATCTGTTAAAAGTGCATTTAAAAATCCACTCTTTTCCTTTGACGAGTTGACTATATAAAAATAAAAAAAGTTAGCGCATAATAAAACTATAAATAAACACTTACAGTTATAACGGTTTTCAACTCCATTAAGGAATTCATAAAGATCTTCTTTAGGTGTCTTTCGATAAGCTTCTAATGGCATACTGTATTAAAATGAAAGAAAAAAAGAAGAAAATTAAATAATTGAAAAGGTACCTTAAAATAGAAGAAGACAATCGGACTTTCTGATAGCTTGTTTCAAACTTGTTCATGTCTCCAAAAAAGGAAATCAAACGACGTTTATCACCAAAGTCTTATATGCAATGAATGGATGAGAAAAAAAATTTTTTTTTACTGTTTCACATTATGTCTTTGACTTCAGTAATTATTTCAGCCAAAGCCAAACAGACAGCTACTGTTGTTTGGTGTCATGGTTTAGGTGATTCAGGTGCTGGTTGGTCATTTATTGGAGAAGAATTAGGTCAATTGTTTCCTTATGTCAAATGGGTTTTACCTAACGCGTAAATGTCACATCTGTCATCGACTTCTTATTCAACTAACTCTATTGAACAGACCTGTTCGTCCTATTGCTCTTAATGGAGGTTTCCCTATGCCAGGTAAATTCACTTGATTGTATTTACAAAAAGACTAAATACCCTAGTGTAGGTTGGTTTGATTTGCACAGTTTAGACAAAAGTATGTTGGATAATGAAGATGAAAAGGGCATCATGGCATCATCTGCTTCCATCAACCAATTGATTCAAGAAGAAATCAACCAAGGCATTCCTGCTGAACGTATCATCTTGGGTGGTTTCTCTCAAGGTGCCTGTCTTTCTCTTGTCACCGGCTTAAGTTCTCAACACAAGTTGGGTGGTGTTATTGCCTGTAGTGGCTGGCTTGGTCTGTCCAGCAAATTTGCTAATGTAAGTTCTTAAAAAAAAAGATCTCTTCTATAATAAAATGAACTGAAGTCTATAAGCTTAGATTGCCTCAGACACCAACAAACAGACACCTATCTTGATGTGTCATGGTGATAGAGATCCTGTTGTTCGTTATGAATATGGTCAAGAATCAGCCAACAGGTTAAAATCGTTAGGCTACCCAATCTCCTTTAAGACCTATCCTGGTTTAGTTCATTCTGCCAATGAACAAGAATTAGCAGATATTGCTCAATTCATCAAAAAGGTCATTCCTTAAAAATATGATTTATTTATAATTCAACATCATGAACACCATCCTTATCAACCAATTGAACCTTGAATTTGGGTAAATTGACAATAAATCTCGTCTTGAGTTCTTGTATACACATGCCCAACAACTTCTTTGCTTCCTCAACAGTCATGTTCTCCTTATAATATCTATCCATCAGTGATGTACAGAAATAAGCACCATAGCCTTGTGCACAGAAAGGCAATTTAGCCATAGCACCAAGATAATCAATCCAATAAAGTTCAGGCTGTTGTGTCTTTGTATCATAACCACCAATAATCAAATTAACAGAATAAGGATGCTAACTTAGAGTGTAAGCAAACTTTGCTGTCTTTTTTTTTTTATTTTGCCTGAACTTACTCTGCTTCTAAGTGAATCAGCCAACTCACGACGAGTGAAGGTAGCTGTGGCTTTAGGACTTAATTCAAGACCGTTTCGAATACCATATAACTTGATGTTGCGTTGAATGTATTCAGCAAAGTTGACGGTATCACCAGGCTCACCTGTATAGAGCATGACTGTATGCGCGTTCAGTTCGCGTGATTTATTTTCAGTTCCCTTCATCACCACAATACTACGGGCACTGACAGTATCAGCTGCAAGTAAAGAAAAGCCATTGCCTGTGATTCCAAAAAGACACTCCATTATGATTAAGTTGAATAATAAAAAAAGAGAGAGAGAAAAATGGAATTTAAGCTGTACCTCAAATTTTGAACGCGTGTGCATTGCGTACCAAATAGAAAAAAAAAAAAGTGACTCGCACTACCTTGGATTCAATGAATGGAAAATTGGTGTCGTCATATATTTTATTTTATTTTACTTGTTTCTAACAGTGTTTATTCTAATACAAAGAAAGCCTTTAGTAACAGTTGAACAAAAGAGAGATTCATGACTAAGAAGAGAGATTCAGCGGATGAACAAAAAATAAGCTTAAACTATGTGTTCATGAAGTTGAACTGTATTGATGAGAACAATACCTTCTTACTGTTATCTAACAAACGAAGGTCTCTCTAATGTCATGACTGATATATTATTGAAAAGGTAGCTTAATCTATTAAGTTGTTTATATATATCAGATCTGTATCTAGCCCCTACTGTTGAGTTAACCCTCTCCCTCTATTGATACATAAACATAACTGATTCGCTTACAATTAGAATTTGTAAATCTCTAATTTCCCTTTTGTGATTTGAATTTGATTCTTAGAATGATTCATTGCATATCGAATTGACATCATGTGTCATCCGGAAAAAAGTTATTATGCCGCATCATTGGGGTTGAGCTTAATTCGGATAAAATATTCTACTCCCGGGTCTTAATCATTTGTCCGAACCTATATAAAGACAATAAAAAAAAAGTTTTTTTTCTTTTCTTTTCTTTTCTCTTTCTCTCCTTGACTATAATGGAACCAAAAGGCAATTTAGATGTTGCATTAGAAGAAGATGTTGTCATGACACCCAGATCATCAGCCAATTACGATGAGTTAAATGGAATGACATTGACACCTCATCAGCATCATGATCTAGAGAAGATAGGCACCACAAAGACAGAACGCTATGACGCAGAGCATGGAGGACTACATCCTATTGCACCTCAAGAGACAAGTAAACTAACAACAAGTTCAATTCTAATTGATTATCAGCTCTAACCTAGTATCTGTCTAGATGTCACTATTGCCAGTATTGTCCAGGTACCAGATGATGCCTTTTATGCAGGTATTCCTGATGGAGGTTATGGCTGGTAAAGTTGTCATTTTTTTCATTTCAGATTTTTATTTTGAAACTCATCTCAATAGGTAAATAGGGTGGTATCCTTTGTTGGTTTCTTGCTTAACTTTATTATGTTTGGTGTGGCTTCTATTTGGGGTAAAGTAAGAAATAGAGAAAGATGAATCGATAGACTGACAATTGTTTTTAAGGTGTCTTTTCCAATGCTTATGCAACCACTGTCTTAAAAGATAAAGCGACCACCATTGAACTGATGGGTGTAGGTTCAGTCTTGGTCATCTGTCTCAACGTCTTTTCACCTGCCAGTCCTGTCTTGGCTGCTCGTTTTGGTGTACGTGTCACGATGGCCATTGGCACAGTCATTCTATCGCTCGGTCTCTGTCTGGCTGGCTTCAGTACAGAGATATGGCATCTTTATCTTACACAAGGTGTCTTGTTCGGTGTAGGCTCTTCTTTGACCTACATGTCTGTCATATCCGTGATCCCTCAATGGTTTACTACCCGCAGAGGAACAGCCATGGGTATCAGTTCTGCAGGTAGTGGCATTGGTGGTCTTGCCTTGAGTCCTATGGTAAGCCATCTGATTGGTCAATATGGTATTGCCTGGACCTACCGCATTGTGGGTCTGATGGCCTTTGGTATCTGTATGGTAGGCTCTCTCCTGATCCGTACTCGCCTGCCACCCAATGCCTCGGGTCGACAGCCCATTCGATCGCCTATTCAACCCGCTATGCTCAAGAACCTGGACTTTGTGATCTTGTTGCATGGTCTTGTCATCTCTCTCACTGGCTACCTGATCCCCTTGTTCTATTTACCCAAGTATGCAGCTACCTATGGTATCAGTCGAGCAGATTCATCGAATATTGTGGGTGTTGCCTGTGCTCTGAATGCCATTGGTCGTCTGGTGATTGGGTATTTTGCTGATCGTATTGGTCGATTGAATGCCTACATCATCTCATGTGTCTGTGCTGGTATCTTTTGTATGGCATTCTGGCCATTTGCCACTACCTTTGGATCTCTGATGGCCTTTGCTGTCCTGTTTGGGTTCTTTTGTGGTATCTATTATGCATTAGCACCACCTATTACTGCAGCTATTGTGGGTACAGACAATATCTCTTCCGGACTGTCTATCTTGTTTCTTGCTAGTGCTATTGCAGGTACAGGACCACCTATTGCCTCAGCCATTCAAGAGGCTACACCTGAGCATGGTTATATTGGTGTACAGATGTTTTCTGGTTCTGTCTATCTCTTTGGTGCACTTATCTGTTTGATCCTCAAATGGAAAAAGACACACTCTTTCTTCTCTGTCCTTTAAAAAATGACTATTATCATGATACCTCTTTTAATTTAATTCCCTGTATTTTAGACCCAACCATTAGAATAAATCGTTTTGATATTTGTGTGTGTGTGTAACACTGTATCAAATAGAATAAAGCTTCTTTAGAGTTTCATTAAAAGAAAACAAAAAGGGAAGAAGAATGAGCCTATTTTTTTTTAGTCTAAAAAAGGTAGCTATTGTTTCTTATTTAAAAAATTGCATAAGATTGAAATCACTTGTTTATTTTGACTATCACTTTTTTAGTGTCTTGATGATGCAGTGCATTGACATGATTGACACCCTCAAAAATGATGAATATTCTCTTTTTATTCATTTCCCTTTTGAAATGTGGAAAAGGAGGGAGTGTGAATATAGGAGAGAACGAGAGAGATTTGTTACTTGCATCATGTGGCCCCGCATTTTACTCTTTTTCAATACCGTCATTCAAATAGGCACCCTAAATAAGGAAAAGACGGACTTTTTTCTTCATTTTTAAACTTTTTTTATTTTATTTTATTTTTCCACTTTTTTCTTTAACTTATCATCATATCATGGTAACTTTTTACTTGATTACTGTATGACTTGTTATTGACAACTTTTTTCTTTTAAATAAAAGGCATTACCTGAGCCTATGGCTTCTTTATCTACACCTATTCCTTATAGCACCGATTTGGAAACCGAAACCAATAAGAGACCACGTAGACACACGATCACTCGCCCTGATTCAGCTTTAGAATTACTGTCTGAAGATGACTCAGATGAAGAAATACAACAACAGGCACTCGATCGTATCTCAGATATCCTCGCTAATCTCATTCAAGAAGCCAATGAGGCTGTCAATGGAATAGAAAAGGAACGTATGATGATCAAAAGTGTCTCACTGGATTCACGGCGATCTCGTATTCCTCGGCCTAAACGACTGGTCATTCAACCCACCTTACTTCACTCTGCTCCACCTACCACACAGACACGTCCTGTCAAAAAGAGACAGCCAGATACTGTCCAAAGAAGACAGCCAGATCCTATCATCGAATCCTTTAGACGACTGGATAGTTCAATGGCCATGGTCGATTCACTCTCACGCGATCTTGCTTCAGAAGATATGATATTGAATTCTCGACTGATGCTGTTCCTGTTGGTGCCTTTGTTACATATACCCCATTCATTCATTACCATGTTATTTGACTTGTGCTATTCGCATCAGATTCGACAGACATCCCTCTTTGATATTCCTTCTATGCTTGTATGGACCTGTCTGTTGGCCTTGGCTAATTTGGTGGTGGGTGAATCGAGTCCGAAAGGGAAAGCGATTCGACCCAACAAAGTGCAATTGCCTGGTTCTTTTATTCATCCCAACAAACGCACTTGGACACCATCGACTGTAGAGACACATGCATCCATACCCACTCTTGTTCGAAGGAATTCAGTTTAAATAAACTAATGGATTCTTGTGACTTTCTTTTTTTTCTTGTTTAGCATTAAAGATGTCAATGGAACCCAAGTGATGATATCTCATTTCATTGTATTAAGCGGAGATTCAATGAGAGCAATGAGAAATTATGCAAGTTCTCTTTGACAGTACATGAATCACATGACTTTAGAGGACAATAAGAAGAACAGAAGAAGTAGGGATCTTTTAAGACAGAGCATAAACCCATTTCTTTTCTTTTCTTTTTTTCTATTAAAAAATGCGCGCACTTGAATTAGTTCAATTTGGTTCACCCGTAGATTGTTTTTCTTATAATGAACATGTCCCTACACCCTCCATTCAATCTCCCTATCAACTCTTGATCCGCGTAAAAGCAGCTGGTACGAATCCAATAGACACCAAAATAGCCTCTGGTGCATTCCATCTTGACTCTCACTTACCTTATATTATTGGGGCTGATTTCGCAGGTGTGGTAGAAGCAATGGGAGATCAGGTAGATGGATTTAAGGTGGGTGATGCTGTCTTTGGATCCCTTCATATGCCTTTTAGTTGGTGTGGTTCATATGCAGAATACACACTGGTTGATCTGCGTCATGATTCAGTGGCCAAGAAACCAGATAGTCTGTCGTTTGAACAGGCTGCCTCTGCAGGTATTGCCATCTTGACAGCCTATCAAGGGATCGTCAATCACAGTCGCACAAGCTATCCCTCCCGTCGTATCCTGATTGTCGGTGCCTCTGGTGGTGTAGGTGCTTATGGTGTTCAGCTGGCAAAGGCATTGAATCATCAAGTGGTTGGTATCTGTAGTAGCAAGAATGTATCCTTTGTCAGACAGATGGGGGCAGATCAAGTGGTGGCCTATACCGATACAGACCAGTTCACTCAGTTTCGTATGGATTATCAAGGCTATTTTGACCTTGTGTTTGATTGTGTGGGTGGTGAGGATTACTATACCATGCTAGATCCTCTCTTGAACGAACAAGGTCAGTATGTGTCTGCAGTCACACCTGGCACAACCCGTTCTACTCTCTCCATGGCTTCCAAATTGGTCTATAAGCATTGTTTTGCCACCCATGCCTATTCAATGATTTTATCTTTACCTCATCATGATTTTAGGTCTCGCATTGCTCCCTTGTTTGAGACAGGTGCTTTGGGTGGAATGGTACAGGATGAAAGGGAGAATGTGATGCCCTTGAAGGAAGGATATAAGGCACATCTTAAATTGGCTACACATCGTACTGTAGGTAAAATTGTGTTACAGATTTGAAATAATAAAAAATATTTCATTACGTGTTTCATTTTTTTACTTTTTATTTTAAACTAATGATAGAAGAGACTTCAACACCTGTTCGATATGCTTTGGATGACCATGACAGTGATGAAGAGTTAGAGGCTTCTAAGGTGTTTGATAAAGTCACCATCACAATTGAAACTCAAGTGACAACACCTTCCACACTGATCATCGGTCTTGATCAACCCGGTCAAGTTTACGTACAATCCTTATTAGACACACAACCAGTGGGCACAATTCTACGTCAAGTAAGCTATTTGAATCATTAGAAAGAAGACATATTGAACTTATCCACAATTAGTATAACACAACAGAAACAAAAGCTAGACTCTATCAACACAAAGACACATTGTTGATTGCATTTGATGCTATTGTGCCTGAAGAAGCTCACCTGTATACACAAGCAATGATGCAACAATGGAAAGTGAACAAGGTGATTGTGTTGGATTCCTTTAGAGCTGTAGGCTATGTATCGCATGTCTGGGGAGAAGATCTGGTACCACCTTTCTTAAGAGTACTTCAGACATCTGTCAGTGAACATCAACCCAATTTCACCTTGTTTGAAACCCCCAATATGGTCCAAGGCCTTTCTGCTGCCATTCTGAATCATGTAAGTAATACAAAAGATAAAGAAAAGCCTTCACTGACCAACCTATTAGTGTGAAATCCATCAAATGGTATGTTATGATTTATTATCCTTTCAAGAATCCATGTATGGTCAATTGTTGGTGACAAATGAAACATTAACTGCGTATGAGACAGGACTCAATCTGTTGGGCTATCAGCTCAAGTTGGACCAAGGCAAACTAAGTCAAATGGAACAAAAGCAAAGCAATCATCGTCTCTATCTTTAATAAAGCCATATTATTTTTTTTTATTTGATATCTACACTATTTTAGACGGCCAAGAGTTCACCCCAGTTGCGAAGAAAGACAATGGCACCAGTAAAGACAGTAAGAGACAGAGCGATGTTAAGGTTGCCTTGACGCTTTTCAGGGCTAAAGAGTTCTGACTTGACAGCTTGAACAAAAGAAGGTTGGCTGTTGTGTTCTAGTTGACGTTTATCCATTATGTCGTTTGATAGGAAAAAAGTGAAAAACAAAAAGAAAGAAAAAAAAGAGACTAAAGTGGCTCAAAAATTTTGCAGGGTTGATTCGGACACATTTTTATTATACAATTTCTTCGATCACTAAATCTTCATCCTCCTCTACTTTGGGTTTCTCCAATTCTGTCACTTCAGGACCTTCTTCATCACGAATCAACATATCTACAATAGTCACACATAGTTCCTTGATGTCTTCGTCTGTCTCTTGAATATGGAGACGTTGAACTACACGATATACTTGTTTTTCACGTAAATAGTCACGACCGAATCGAGTGCTGGTCAACAAAATCAAGGATTCCAACAATAAAGTACGCAACATACTATCGGTTTCTCGTTTCTAAATCCATTTTAGCACAGTGTACTCTATGTCACCCTTCTCTTTACCTTATCATCACCCAACATTTGAATTTCTTCGGGGAATTGTTCAAATTCATCTATATCGTATTCTTCATTACCACACAAAGGCAACAGGATAAAAGGAAGCACATTGATATCATTCACATCCAACAAGCGAGTATGCTCTCTTGTTTCAAAACAACAGTTCTTGATGGTAGAATCAGCACCACCACGACGAATGACATTAGGATCTTCAGTAAAGATCTGGATCTTGGTCAAAGGAGACAGTTGATCAGCTGCACGCTCAATCATAAAGACACGACCGAGACGAATACTGGAGACATTAGAGAACACACTGGCCAAGAAATGGAATTCGGCTTCAGGATTATATTCCTTTTTGTAACCTTTGTGGAACACTTCGACCAGTTGATCTAACAGACGAGTGGATGAACAAAAGTCATCGAGAGGTTTGGCTGTTGCTTGGATCACCTTGACACAGACAGGTTCATATTTGGTCATGTTGGATAATAACATACAGGCAAGATCGGCCAAGACAGATTTAGCATTCTATACAATCGAGGTTAATGTCTTGTTTGAGCCTTTCCTCATTTTTTCTTTTTACAGTGATCAATAAACCAATATAGTTAATAAAGTCCATATCGTCTAATTCTTGTTGAACAAGAGGATCACTGGAGAGGTTGATTAAACAACGAAGGGCATCGTGAGCTGTCACCTTTTTTTTTTTTGGAAAATGGTAAGTTATGATGTGACACTTGATGTAGCCTCACTTACGGGATCTTCTTTACAAAGGGCTTTTAAGCCTTTACAAACAGTGGCTCTTTGTTCTAATAAGATGTAACGGTATTGGTTACCGTTGGGTGTATAAGGCACAAGGTGATGTAGTGCAATAGCACGAATCTAACTTGACATTAGTCTATGGAATCAAAAAGTGTCATGTTATTTACTTCAAGTGCAGGTTGTTGTAAGAAAGGAATAAGCTTGAAATACAGGGTGAGTGATGGTACATTGTTTATCTTTATTGTTTTACTTCTTTAATTTGAGCTTCCATTGTAAAAATAAGTCGACTTGTCAATAAGACTAGAAAAAAAAATATGCAAAATGATGACTAAAAAAATAGAAGGCTTTTCGTGACTGTTGTGGACTAAAGAGGTTGCTTGGAATGGCGGCCTTTTTTTTTTTTTTTAGCATAAAGAGGCATCTACAAAGCTTTTGTATGGCTAAAACTATATGCATTGATGTATCATTTGGGGCATTTGAAAGCCGTTATTTGATGTCTTTTTTTCTTAAAAGTAAATGATGCATTCGCTTTCTACACCCTAAAATTCCTTTTTTCTTAAAAGATGAATGACCTACTGTCACCCAATGTATCTGTCTATCCCGATCAATGACCGGGACAAATTTGCTGTCAAATGCCAATAAAAGTCTTGAGCCAAGACTGTAAAAGACAAAATAAATTCGTATAACATTTCTAAAACAAAACTCTCCTTTCGAAGGCATCATAGTGAAGTAGATTGAAACGCAACTTGCACTGGTGGAACAGATAGACCATGTCTCTAAGTCTACTCTATTCGCAATTTGACTCATAATTTTTATCCGTCAAGAATTTTTCCGTTCACACCAACGGGAACGGACAATTAAAGGATCCTTCTTTTTATCATGACATGATATAAAAATCAAACACATTTCTCTTCTTTTTTTTTGGTATCAATTCAACCATGTATCCTAATATCTACCTTGCTGCTACTTCACCTAGAACCCTTGCTCTTTTCACTACAGGCATCTTTTCAGGAATCACCTTTAGTATCGGCTATGCTAGTGTCCCCGCCATCCTTGCCTCAAAGGATCCTTTGCCTGCCTTTATTCAAATTTACAAGAAAGGTGCTACCATTGCCATGTCTACTATTGCCATCAGCGCCATCTCTAATGGTGCCTGTTACTATTATCTGAAAGACCCTCGTTTCATTTGGTCTGGCTTCTTTAGTTTCCTCTGTATACCCATCACTAAGTTCCTCATCATGCCTATCAACAATCAATTGTTTGCAATGGAAAAGTTAGGTGATGATTATGATCGAAACAAGGTATATCAATTGGTGAAGAAATGGTCCAGTATGCATGCTTTAAGAACAGTGTCTGCTTTCGTTGCATTTGCTATACATGCTCTCTATTAGAAGCGTTGTTCTAAGAGAAGGGATTGGCAAAAAAAAAAAGAGTTTTTGTTGTTAATTTTTGTTTCCAATAAATGTATATAATATGATACAAGTTATGTCTTTAAGAGTAAAAAAGAGAAGCCTACTATGTGAAGGAAGTATTGCACAAACTTTAGTGCTCAGTCTTGGAGAAAAAAAAAGAGAGAGAGAGAAATCCCAAATTGACATATGCAGCAGTATGCTGATCATTGAAGTCAAGCAAGGTTTCAAATTGATATGGTCTCAGTTTAATGCTTTTGTAATTTTGGCAAAAGGGTTGATAGTTCATGTTCTTTATAAGAAGGAGGGACTCTGCTTTCACTTTTTGTTATTTTCAGCATTTTATAGAGAAGACTGCTGCAACAAGGATGTCAACGATATATGCTTGATGAAACATATTGTTGAATCCAGTCTGCATAATTGGGAAAAATAGCTGACTGTGAAAGTTTAAAACCCCATGCTTAGCTCGATCTAAATCGAAAAGGTGAACAGGAATACTAAAAAAAAAAAGGTTTGTTTTCATGAGAAGGATAAAAGTAACAAGATCAATCAAAAGCTCTCTTGAAATAAGCTTCAGTTTATGTCAAACAGCTCGCTCTTAATATTTTCTTTTTGTTCATAACTATTTCTGTAGTCAGTTATTAGACAAAAAAGACGCTGTTTGTTCCTAGTATTCAAGAGTAGTCATTATCTGAAGAAGAAAATGAGCAAACACATCTTTTGAGAGAATTCTTGTTGTTGAAGAGATTTATGTTACGTAAAGGTGATTAAAGACAAGTGTTATTCAACGAGAGGAATAAAGACAATTTCTGTTTCTCTTTTCAGTTTTTTTTTTCTTGTTTCTCTTTTTCTTATTTAAACATGTGGAAAGATTTACCTTACGAAATACATAACCTGGTCATAAAAAGGCTGTTTAGTTACGATGTTGTTCAGTATAGTCTTGTATGTAAAAGTTGGAATAAACCAGCAACCAACTATCTGTTTGAAAAAATTCGTATACAATCAAAATCAAAATTTGAAGCATTCATTTCGGCCATAGCCGCTTTTCCTCAAGTTGGAGAGCTAGTAAAGTCATTGGATCTAACGTTCAACTGGCTAAATATGAACTATTCAAACAGCATCAAACAGTGTTCTCTTTTGGTTCAACATACACCTAACGTGAAGACACTTGTCAGCAAAGATCCAAGTTGTATTTTGTATAAAGTCGTCGCTCACGCCGTAGAACGAGGCCTTTGGAAAAATCTGAGTATGGTATATGATCCATTGCTCTTTGGCAAAGACCCGCTTCAAAAGAACAAACCGGCCCATCAAGTCAGCTCTTCTTACTATGACTATTATGCCATCCTATCAACCATCCAAGATAAAGCGATTTGTGTTGTATTCAACATCAGTCACCAACCTGACGTGTCCTTAGAGCCGCACTGCTTTGAATATCCTCTCTTTGTCACTAGAGAAACCAGGTTTCCTAAAGTAGAACGTGTAACATGTCATTCTACAAGCACAGTAGCTATCCAAAATCTCGATGAAGCTCTCAAGTTATGTCCAGCTGCAACGACTGCACTACTCTCATTTAGCAAGCTTGAGAAATGCCAACCTGAATCAATTGATGTTGAACCAAACACAACTGTAAAATGTCTGCGGGTGATAACCGATTATCTTACGTGTGATGGTTTAGATTACATCTGTCGAAAGTTTCCTAATATCACGCGTTTTATTCTCGTATTCAACCAACCAGCGTCATCTACTTTAACAGTTGATTCGTCAGCAATATCTCAATTAGCCAAGTATATCAGTACAATAGAGACTGTACATATCTCTAAATGCAACTTTCCCACTCTGATGACCTTGTTTGATACTCTCAACAAGCTTGCGCCACAGGGATCATTAGAAGCTTGTTTTGATGAATCCTGTCTCAAATTGACACTTGGTAAAGACAAAAAATCACTTATGCGTATCGATCCCGCATTGCTCTATCCCGATCTTGCTGGAACAAACTTGGCATGTATAGAACAAGTGGATAAATTGATCCTGAAACCTAGAGGCAAAACAAGCTACCAACAATTGCTTGAACCGCATCAACCCTTCTTTGCTCATTGCGAACAAGTGCGTGCTTTTACTATATATCGTTTCGCATTAGAAGACCTCATAACAGAAATGCCGTCAATAGAAAGCTTGTATTTGCAAGATTGCCATATAGGCCCTGAGTTCTTGAACCAGTGCTCAAAACTTTTGCCTAATTTGAAAACCATCTTTATAGACCATGCAACTTTTGAAGAACAAGAAGAAATTGGTGACCATACATGGACAATGGACATGCCCCATACATCGTTCGAAGCCATCTACGTGACCGTGCCAACTCGAGAATCTGTTTATTCAGTATACATAGAACTAGTGAGGCCCGATCATAAGGCTTACTATCGGGTGTCACCATGTGAGTTTTTTTCGATTGAAGCAAGTGAATTCGAGCAACCAAAACCAGATGTTGATGATGTAAAGTTAACGGTTGTATGCAAAGAGGTCGGGCATATTCTTGTAGGAGCTCAAGATAAACTATGGTTTACACATATATTATGTTTGCATTCTCCTGGTGAACATGAAAAGAAAGATGATTAAAAAAAAAGAAGCTCTATTCATACTCTTGCCTTTCAAACATGCTGTTTTCTTTTTATTTCTAGCAAGCATTTTTCAATGATGGTACCTAATTGTGGTAAGCAAAGTAACTATGAGGGTCAAAGAAATCAGTTTGATAGCCTATCGTGTTTTCTTCTTTTAGGAGCTATTAACATGTTCTTTTCTCTCTTTTATCATCTATAAAAGCGGCTGCATTCTTATAGCGTTAGCTAATAAACGCAACATCAATAAAGTCTGCAAATAGGTCATCATGCTCTTTATTATCATGACCAAAATCTGCCAACTAGTTTGTACTGGCTTGTTTAAACTAAATCGTCTAAAAAAAAAGCAATAAAAACCTACATTGTATCTTAAAGATTGCTAAGGTCATACCACTGAAGTGTGCCGCTTTTTGTAGAAGCACAATAGAACAGTGATTGTCCTTTATTTTTTAAGGAAATATATTTTGTATTGAAGCCACTACAGTCTTCAAGATGGTTTAAATTCACAAAGAACAAGAAGCACAAATCGTTATTCAAAGAAAATGCTGGAGTAGGATTAACTCATTGTCGTCATCTATTTCTTTCTTTTATTTTGATACTTTTTACTATCTAGTCAAATAGAAGAACAAAAGACAAAATAAAAGCCAACTCGTAGTTTAGCTAATGATACTTCTCTTCTTAGAACCAACAAAATGTAATTCTGTTTCTTTTTAACCAAGTAGGTACTATAAATGAGCTTATTAAGTGGTGAGCTAATAATGTGGTTCAAATGAACATTATTGAAACCGATATATGAAGAGAAAATGCTCTAAGTTATTACTCAAGCTGGATAGTCGCCATTGTAACAGATGCAGTGCATTCAAAAGTTATTCCTGAATAAAAAAAAAAAGACTTGAGGAAATAATTACTGTTTTAGTGTGGCTACTAAAAAGAGACACACTTCATTGGCATGCCATTAGTAATTTCCTATAATTTTTTTATACACAGATAGGAACGCAATATAATACATATTAAGCATATTATTTACAAGTTTATTTATAATAAGAGAGATATACAAGTGATTAGTCTAAACGAATTTAGGGGCATTTGATAGCATGGCAAACAACAAGCCAGCCACAAGGCCAGCACAAGGTAAGGTAATGAACCAGGAGAAGAAGCACCAGATCAACATTTTCCAGTTAATAGCCTTATATCCTTGTGTATTACAAAGACCGATGGCAGCAGATGCACCAGTAATACAATGAGTGGTTGAAACTGGCAGACCAATCTGAGAACAAGTCAAGACAGTTAAGGCAGCAGCCAATTCAGCACAGAAACCACGAGAGGGTGTAAAGTAAGTGATGTTGTTACCCATCGCTCTCATGACACGGTAACCCATTAAGGCAAGACCAATATCGATACCGACACCACCATAGATCAAGACCCAAATAGGAATGGCAACCTTGCCACTAACATCAATAGTAGCTGTTGACCAGACTTCGAAGATAGAGGAGATAGGACCTACAGCATTAGACACATCATTGGAACCGTGAGCAAAAGAGGCCATACAGGCAGTGATGACTTGCAGGAAAGAGAACAGGTATTCAGCATCATCTTCAAAGATTTCGGCCTGGGCATGGACATTCTTGAGTTTATCGTTGTCCAGGTTACGAACATCTTGACGTATACCGTGGAGAGCAAAGTCAATGGCCTTCTTCTTATAGACCAACATCTGAGATTTCAACCAGCCATTTGACTTTGTTTGTTCAGTTATAGGTTCAATATCTTCAGTAGTTTCAACAGAGCCCTTGACTTTTTCTTGAGTTATTTGATCATCCGAGCTACCGTTATCTTCAGACTGAGTGTTTTCTTGAATAGAAGGAGAGCGGGAGTTTGCATGTTGTTCAACATCAAGTTCATCAATGGTAGGTTGCTTCTTCAAGAAGGGAATGACAAACATATGATACCACTTGACGTTCTCTCTTCCCTTGACACGACGAACAACCCATGGACAGAAGAAGAATTGAGCAAAGAGAGCACAAGCAAAAGCAATGGCTAGCGATAAACCAACAATCATACCAATGGACATAGTCTTTGAGCCACCACCGGGAGCCTTGTAGATAATGTAGAATACTTCAATTGCAGCTGTAAAGAAGAAGTAGACAGGAACCAAACGGATACCCCACTTGAAACTTTCGACACGACGCAAGATAGCGTACTTGGTGATCAAATAGATAGCAGCAGCAACCAAACCGGCACAGACAGGCGATAAAAACCAAGAAGCAATGATCTGTGCAACACCATCCCAGCCCCAAGAGATGGAATTTACACCAAAGGCAGAGATACCAACACCAATGATAGCACCTACAATGGAGTGCGTTGTACTAACAGGCCATCCAAACTTGGTGGCAATAAGAACCCAATTGGCAGAACCGACAAGTGCACAGAACATGGCAAGCATAAGCATCTCAGGTTGTTCAACATAGTAAGAGATAGACAAGATACCGCCTTTGATTGTTTCAGCAGTTTCAGCACCGAGCAAGACAGCACCCAAGAATTCAGTAAAGCATGCAATGATACAGGCAGAAACTAATGTCAATGAGCCTGAGGAGACAGATGTAGCAAAAGAATTGGATACATCATTGGCACCAATACCAAAGGCGTCCATGAAGGCGACTACCATACCAAGGGCAAAGATCCATGTATAGTCGTGTACTTGCATTTGTCTATGCTGTATGAATGACAAGCAACTGAAGAAGATAAATAAAGAAAAAAAAAGGCTTTGTGATATGACAGGTGGGATCATGCCACTTGCTTTTATAGGTATCTTGTACAAACTAAACTCAGTTGTAAACCCGACTGATCGTCCAATCAACTAGCTCTCCCAATACACGCCTTTTCAATCAAAGACACAAAGACACAAATTCTACTTTGTATTCTAGAAGACGAAGAAAACTTGACTTTCCAACATTTTCTTTTAAATGGAATCCAAACCTAGCTTTTATTGGTAGGATCTTAGTCCTTTTTTTTTAGCTAAAGAAAATCTTTTTTTATGTCCATTCTAGGGTTTACCCTACAGATATTTTCTTTTTTTTTTTTGGTTTGATCTGCACTTGGTTTTTGAAGCGGCATAGATTTTAGGCAATTTTCATAAATCAGAGATTTCCGAGAATCAGCAAGTCAAGGTAATACTAACTGTAAAGGTAGAAAAGAGTAAGGTAGTACACTGTCTATACACTATTTACTTACTGGTTTTGATAGGATAGAGGCAAAAAAAATGATTGGAGAAGGTTATCTTTAGTGTGATGATAGGCTGGCGCTCATTTGATATCGCATAAAACAGGTTTTTCTTTTTTTGTGCAGTTCTGTGAGACTGCGATGGCTTTGATTGTCTGGAGGGCAAAGTACATACAAGAGACAAAGGTTAAGAAAAAACAAGTTTCATCTGAAATTCGTCCTCTTGATGTCATTGTCTAGAGCATGTTTATCTTCAACATCATCTTGAAAGCAGACTGATGTCCCTTTTTCTTATTCTTCTTTATATTAGTTAATAAGCATAGTAAAATGACTGTGATAAAACCACTGAATCATTGCTATTTTGAACCGGAGCACTGGACTCACTTCTTTCTGAGCTGTTCAAAAAGGTGATCGACTGAATCGTCTCGCTCAGAAATAAAAGAAGAGGGTACTAAAAATATAACTTAATGCGCATAGTAAATATAGTCCACGACAAGCCCTCTGATATCATCAAACAACAATTAAAGTGGTTCTATGACCCAGAGCCTGTATCTCCAGTAAGAGTTCTTAAGTTTCAAGCAAAATACTCAAGCACACTGTTTCCTGAAATAGATCACACATTGAGAGAACTTAACTACACTAACGAAAAGGAAAAAAAAAACTTGACTTGGTAAAAATCATGCACTTAAAGATCAGTAGTTGCACAAAAACTAAAGTATCAACAGCCTTTGAACTACACAACATGATCAAAAGCATAAAGCAGCACACACCTCTGACATTAGTCAGTTGTGAAATCCATAGTTGCTAAATTGGCTATAAAAGATGGACTCAAATCATACAATGTCTACAGTGTCAAATATTGAAACCTCAAACTCGTTCTATTTGCATTACTCAATTTATTTCAGTTTTGTGTTTCTCTACTATGGATACTCGTGAAAGTGATAAATACCATATACGTGTATTCATTTAATCAAAAAATCATATCGATGATGCGTCGGTATACATATCTAACGGAGTTGGTGTGAGAATATTCCTTTGACGTTCAATATAGATGATGGAGGCAAAAGACTATAAAAGCTGTTTGTTGAAAGGGTTTGTTGCTTCTAGCATATGCGATTTCTCAAATGGAATGGCTTTCATTTTGTTGCTCAGTGAGCTTCTGACAGAACTCTTATTCTTGTCAACATAAATAAAAAAAGAGCACTAGAATAGCTTGACAATGTTGAGTTTTACCTTTCTAATGCTACCATAATTCTTGATCTGTTATCTCTTTTTTGTTGTTTCCTATACAGTGAGAGGATCTATAATTGACATCTACCAGCTTTCTTCATCCTATTCTGTATATTTGATAGATGGCTGATTAAGATGTTGCCTCAGAAACTTGGTATTTTCAAGAGTTACTAACAAAATACTCTTAATGCATGAAAGTTATTTTGGTTTTAATTCCTTTCTACTTTAACAAATGCAGACGTCCTTACAGAATTGTCAGATTTAAGAAAAAAGAGCTAGAACTAGATAATCATAACAGCACTGCTAGGTCATCTATAAAAACTAAAAATTGGACTGGTATAAACATCCTAAAAAATAACCTTTATTCTCTTTTTTTTTGACGAGATTTTGACAGCTGGTAAAATCAGACTTGGTTTTAATTGCCAAATCAAGATTCTTTCTTTTACAAAAAACCAGTTTCAGTTCTTCAAATAGAAAAAGAACTCAAAAAAAAAACCTCTTAAACGCGACTGTTGAATGATCGGGATCTAGTAGCTAATCATTATCAAATTGCGCTGTAGTCATCAGTCAACTCTTTGCGATCTATGTGATTTTGACAAGCTATATTCTTATCTTAGATTTACTTTCCACTCTGATTCTTAGCTCTAATTGGTCGAAATTTTATTAAGAGAAATAGGTTTAGCTGTCGTGAGTCATAGTCAGTGCGAAATTAGGCAAGTCCGACTTGAAAAAGAGTCACACACCCTCTGTATCACACATGAGAGAAAGAGAGACGAGCTGCTTTAAACTGACATTTAAGCAAGGTTTATCTTTCCTTTCTTTTCCTCTCTTTTTTTTTCTCTCTTGCTTTAGCTGTCAACCGTTTATCATTCCCGGACCAGACCTCATTTTTCTTCTTGTGTTTTCTTAGTTTAAAAAAAAAAGAGGGTTAAAATCACTTTATAATGCTTTCTATTACAAGAAAAACAACCCTTTCAGGAACTGTATCTCGTATTGCTCAAAGAGCTATCGTTCACAACACGATTAAGCCTGCAGTCCTTGTTCGCGGACAACATCAGTTGAGTCAAAAACGCCAATACAACAATACAAATGTATCTGCTGAAAAGGTTTGTACTATCATAGATAATCTCTTTTTCTTCTTCTTTTGAAAGCCAGCATCAAATGAAAGTTGGAAAAATCGCTAATCAGATCTTTTGCACAATAGGAAACTATCACAAAACTTTTGTACAATATTGGTTCTCGTAAAGAAGTTGAACAATACCTTCGCCACTTTTCATCTGTTGAATCACAAAAGTTTGCTGTCATCAAAGTAGGTGGTGCCGTGTTGACAGATGAACTTGAAACTCTTGCCTCTGCCTTGACTTTCTTGAACAGAGTTGGTCTTTATCCTATTGTGCTCCATGGTGCTGGACCTCAATTGAATCGTTTGTTAGAAGATGCTCAGATTGAGCCTCAATATGAAGAAGGTATCCGTATCACTGACACTCAAACACTCGAGATTGCTCGTAAGGTCTTTATGGCTGAAAACCTGAAGCTTGTGGATGCCCTCGAGCGTCATGGCACTAAAGCCAGACCTCTCCCTGGAGGTGTTTTTGTTGCCGATTATCTTGATAAGGATAAGTATGGGTATGTCGGAAAGATCACAGGTGTTAATAAGGAAGTGATTGAATCATCCATCCGTGCTGGTGCTCTTCCTATTTTGACCTCTTTGGCTGAAACTCCTTCTGGTCAAATCTTGAACGTCAATGCTGATGTTGCTGCTGCCGAATTGGCTACTGTTTTAGAACCCTTGAAGATTATTTTCTTGAACGAAAAGAACGGTCTTTACCATGGTGTCACTGGTAAAAAGATTAACGCTATCAACTTGGATGAGGTATGAATGACAATACACGCGTACGAATTGAGAAGTTGACAGTTTCATTTGACAGGAATACGAAGATCTTCTTAAGGAATCATGGGTCAGATATGGTACTAAGCTCAAGATTAAGCAGTGTAAAGAACTTTTGGACGGTCTCCCAAGATCTTCCTCTGTAGCTATTATCTCAGCTGGTCACCTTCACAAGGAATTGTTTACTGATTCCGGTGCTGGTACATTGATCCGTCGTGGTCACAAGCTTTTCAAGTACGACACCCTTGACCAAATTGACACTGACAAAATCCGCCGCATCATGGAAGCCGAAGATCCTACTATCCAATCCGGTAAGACTTCTGTTGCAAGCTACCTTCGTTCTCTTCAAGACAAGAACATCAGCATTTACACTGATGAACCTGGACAAATCCTTGCCATCGTCACCAAAGACCCTCAAGACCCTTCTAAGCCTGCTGTTCTTGAAAAGCTCTTGGCCAGCAAGACTGCTGTTTTGAACGATGTCCCTGAAAACTTGTGGACTTCTATTCGTAAGGATCATGATAGTTTAACTTGGAATGTGGATGCTGCCATCAAGGAAGGTAACCTTGATCGCTCCTGGTACTTTGAACGTGCAGATGGTTCCCTCAAGAACGCACAGGATGGATCTACTACTTTCTTCTATGGTATTGATGATACTGAAAAGATCAAGCAAACCTTCAAGGACATCAGCAGCAAGAAGGCCACTGTTCCTTCTGGCACACGCTCTTTCTCTACCTACCGCCGTAACAACTTTCAATATACACCTCGCCGCGGTTTTGCTAGTGCTACTGGACCTAAGAATGTTGGTTTGATTGGTGCTCGTGGTTACACTGGCCGTGAATTGATCAACTTGATCAATGCTCATCCCAATTTGAACTTGACTCATGTCAGCTCTCGTGAACTAGAGGGAAAGCCTCTTGAAGGTTATACTAAGTCTGATTTAACCTATGTCAACCTGAAGCCTCAAGACCTTAAGGCTCAAGAAGAAGTAGATGCTTGGGTCTTGGCATTGCCTAACGGTGTCTGTACTCCTTTTGTCAATGTATGTGATCAGAAAGGATTTTTTAAAGAGTTTTATTTTAATTTGATTTTTCTTTTTTTGGTAGCAAATCAATGAAGATGTTAAGGCTGGCCAATCATCAGATAAGGTTTTGGTTGATTTGAGTGCTGATTATCGTTTCGATACAACCTGGACTTATGGTCTTCCTGAATTCAACCGTGACAACCTTCGAGGTGCCTCTCGTGTAGCTAACCCTGGCTGTTATGCTACTGGTGCTCAAATGTCTCTTCGTCCTCTTGTTCCTTTCCTTGACAAATTATCTGCTCCTACCGTCTTTGGTGTCTCTGGCTATTCTGGCGCCGGTACCAAGCCTTCTCCCAAAAACGACCCTGCCTTCTTGAAGGATAACATCGTTCCTTACTCCTTGACTAACCATATTCATGAACGCGAAGTGTCTTATCAACTTGGTACACCTGTTAACTTCATTCCTCATGTTGCCCCTTGGTTTCAAGGTATTGCTTTGACAGTCAATGTTCCCTTGGCCAAGTCAATGAACAGTGAGGATGTTAAGTCCGTCTTTAATGAATTCTACCAAGGTGAAAAGTTGGTTGAAGTTTTGGAGTCAGGCGAACCTCTTGTTCGTGACAATGCTGGTAAACATGGTGTCCGTATCGGTGGATTCAATGTTCATCCTGAAGGTCGTCGTGTTGTCATTACTACCACTATAGATAACTTATTAAAGGGTGCTGCCACCCAAGCTGTTCAGGTAACAATTAGCATATATTTAAAGTTTCAATCTGTCTCACTCACTCACACTCCCTCTTTCTATAGAACTTAAACCTTGCTTTAGGCTTTGAAGAATATGCCGGTATCCCTACCCATTAAACCCCCCCCCCTTTCTCTTTCTTTTTGCTGTTCATTTGTTGCATTTATTCCTAATTTTTCAAAAAATAAAATTTGATATCACTGAAGAAAAAAAATTATCTCTTACAAATGATCATCTCTTTACTGCCAAGAAGCATCAAAGCCTTTGATTCTTGTGCGACCCATACTCTTGTAGGTTCCCGTCCTTTCTTCTTTGACTGTAGAACATAGTCACAAAGCATCTGTACTTGTAGACTATTAGAATCATTAATGAAGCACAATGAAATTTTCATTCTTGATAGCCTAATGATATCATCACTTTAGGAATCACAAAAAAAAGCGTTTAAAAAAAGAAGCAATATCTATTCAAAGAAGAAGAAGGATGAAGCTACTATTACTATAAATATAGAACAAGAAAATATTTATAGCCTAAGTGACAAGTTACTTTAACTGTAGATTGCTTATTTGCATGGATCTTCGATTTCTTGTGCAACATTATTCCAAATCATGCCAAGTCATGACGTATATTTTCTCTATAAATGCATAAGCTATTCTTTCATTTTTTTTCTTTACTTCTTTATTCTATTATATCATGTTTTTCTGTTTTACTTGTAAGTCATTCTTCTTTTCTCTCTGTTGATACGCCTACTCAAGTACGCCTTTGTTTGTATTAGTTGGCATCGATCGCTTTAAACGCAAATCTGGTCATTCAGTTTGGCATTGCCCGAATTGTCAAGCGAATGATGTATACCTGATCAAGAGCAATCAGTGCTTCACATTCTGCTTTGTTCCTTTAATACCTCTAGGAGGCTCGAAAAAACTATACGAATGCCAGACATGTGGCTGGCTCAATGTTCAACAACCAAACTACTAAATATTCACTAATAATGTATTCACTTTTGTTAATAATACTTGCTACATAAAATACAAACTGCTTGTATCTGATTATAACCCACAAGTACATTTAGCTTACTCAAATGAGACAATAAAGATACTCAACCTAATTGCCTAGATCTTTTTCTTTTGTGTGATAAAAAGAAACTTTAATCAGTCTTTAAACTCAACGTCTTGGCGATTGCTTCATGCTACTGAAGGACGAAGAGAGAGACTTAGCCAACTTGATGTCAAATATAGACTCCTTCTACAGTTATTTTGGCTTTGAACTCTGAACAGTAAGCAAGAGTGCTTCATTTATTGCTGTTTATTAATCAAACTGCAAAAAAAAAACTCATTTGTTTGTCGATTTACAAATTATCTGAATTCTGTAAAAGAAAAAGAGAAATATATTTATAGCTAAATTGCCTCAAACAGACTAAGGAGAACTACTTACAGAAACTAGCGTTTGTGGGCACTTGGGAGTGTTAAATTAACCAATTGCTATATTTATAAAAAGTGAAAGGGTGTCCTTAATTATAGAAGCAACACCAAAGACCCACTGTGATAGCCTTTTCTGTCTAAAAATAATGCTTTTTTCTTTATGAGGCGAATCGTTGCTAGGTGGTAAGGCTCTCGTAAAATACGCATATTCACCATAGACAAACGACTTGAGTAAAACTGATTATAGTAGATCAGTATTAGTAGTATATTCCTTATAGGTAATTTGAATTCATCTTTACATGAAAGAAGAGCTGTAGGCTGTTGCTGGATAATCAAGTCCTTTACAGACAATCAGTACAGATGAAGGAAATGAAAACAATACGGAGAGGGAGACGCTGGCACTAATGGCATCTGAGTATGCACTAGACTTTCATTATGGCATTTATAGACGCATGTTGATTATCTGATTGATTCCTAACTTGCTGACTTAGGGCGTCACTTTAAATTATATTGTCCTTTATTTTGGAATCAGCATAAAATTTCTTTGTTAAATTATAGAGCTGGGATCAGCAAGTAGCTGAGAGTAGATTGTGAATTCATAATATCCTCTGACTTGGTTTGAATTGCCATGTGTTATACTACTTTCAACTCAGCACTATATTCTTTGTTTTTTCATAGGGATGAAAAGCATATAAGAAGCTACAAACTATATGTTTAGTTTATTTCTTCTTGTATTGGCAACATCTAAGAGCTCGTGCTGCTTCCGTACTCTCGAATAGAGTATCATGATCAGAAAGATAGAGTTAGTTTTACACATTAGATGAATTTATGCCTGCATACTTTATCCTTCAATCGTCAGCAAGAGCTTGTCTGGGGCAATACTATTTGAATGTCCGCGATTTTCCCCTTTTTCTGTCTTTCTTGAGTTCCGGTTTACTGAAGTCTGCAGTAAAGAGAAAGGGTTCTTCTATATTGTCAGTTTAGTAAAAAGATGTATCTCGATTTCGTTTTTCCTACTAGAAATGGCAATGAACTACCTTTATTAGATAACTCGGTTTATCTAGAAGATATTTTTCATAAAATATAGCTGTTAAAGAGAAAGACGCTTTGTTCAAAGGAGCCGATAAGTTTCCAAGACTCTTAACATATAAGTTGTGTAGTTGCTTCATTGCAGAAAATACGCGCTACATAATAAGCACAGGTGAAGCCAGAGGAGATGAACTTCATTTTCACTCGTAATTTCTTACCGATGGAGCGAGTTGAGGGGAATAAAAGATCGACTCACTCCCCTTTAAGTTACCTGGTGAAAGGGACAGGTGAATGAACATATCACTCCTAACTAGATAGCTAACTATCTTTCACTTGAAGGTGCTATGATTTTTTCTTTTCAATCTCTTTCAAGCAATAAGTGACTGAACCTGCAAATTTCTAGGTAGAAGAAAAAGGCACTATTCATAGTGGAAGCAGAACTCAGCTTTAAAAACAGTAACAGCCAGACGTTCTAATCTTAACCTTATCTCTTTGACTTTACAATACAAGAAGACAGTGGCTTCTGATAACTTCTCGAATGACAGAGCTTCAAATCTTGAATGAGATGATTGAAATATAGCAGCTGCTTTGTGTAAGAGTGTTGATGTTTTTGAGAAACGCAATCTTGCAATAAGTATACTCGCAAATTGACTGGCGTTTTAGTGCTTGAAATGTTTTTGTTCTTAAGAACTGCACTCTCATATTAAGCATACACTTAAACTAAACACTCTTAAACCAAGCGGCCACTGTACTCAAGGGCAAAGATATTTACTGCTGCTTTTTCTTCTTACGAATATCTCCAATGGCTTGTGAAATGGAATGCGCAATGTAGCCTTCTTCAACTTAAAACTTTGAGTTCCTTTACCTTTATCATCTTTTTGATCGACACTCTTCTGTGACTATTGACTCCAATCAAGGTCTGTTTTCTACTGACCGGTAAAATCAAATTGAGGTAAGCTCAGGGCAGTAAATAGTCGACCCACTTCCCTCTAAGCTAGCATGTGATTGATGTATTCTGTTTGTGCCTTTCTTTTCCGCTGTTTAATCAATCATTTTTATTCCTTGTCAGACATAAGTACTATTAAACAAATGAGCTTAACAAAAAGGAAATTCATTTGTGATTAACCAATGAGGACATACGGACACTAGAATTAATAATCAAGGGCAAAAAGAAAAGGCAAGTACACATGGCACAGAAATTAGAAGATGACTAAATCAGGGTTCATATGCTGATCAAAGAATAATTGATTCATTCCGATTTGGGGTTAAATAATTTGGCTGCCAGCAAAAAAAAAATCGAACGTTTATTTGATTTTTCTACTGATATTTTATTCCAACTGAAGAGAAACTTGCTTAAGTCGATTCTGACCAAAAGAAATAAAGAGCTTGGCTACCAGATTGAAATAAACCACCCTTATTTCTTTTGTTAAAGAAAGCAGAAGTAGCTGGCTAAGGTTGAGTTGAAATTAATTCATTTTATTTGATTATTGTCAATATAACAGTCAGCTACCTTCAAGATATTTCCAATTGCAGTGAGAAGCAAAATGAACTCATATTAAGGTTTTTCATTCGATACTATCTAGATCTATTTTTAATGTTTCTGTCGGTGGAACGTGGTTTTCTTTTTGAGATGCAACATGAGTTTCAAATTCAACACTTCTGTTCTTTAACCAATCAAATTCAAGTGATATTTGCACTTGTAGGAATGGCGGGTGTTACAGTATGTTGATCTATGATGTAGCTCATACAGGTGCCATAGCGCGATGGGGTTAGTATGTACTACTTCAAGATCTCCTCTTACTCGAAGAAGCCTACTTTCTTATACTAAAAACAAGAAGGATAGATGTTTTATATTCTCAAAAATTATCTGTCATAAATTATGCTGGCGAGAAAAGATTCGTGTTTTTGTTCTTTGTCTGAACTTTGTTCTTCAAGCAGAAGCGCGTTTATGCTCAAAGTATTTGGCCCTTGTGCAAAATAGACTATGTGTTATCAAGCTACGAGATGAGTCAGAACAGAGTAATTCTTCTTTTTTGTTGCAATCTAACTTGATAGATCAACAGTAATAGAGCAAGATCATTAAGACAAGGGAGAATAGCCCAAAGAATTCAATTGCTACTGAAGCTCAGATGCCCTCCAGGCACCACGACTTATGAACAATAAACTTAGTATCGTGAGCAGAGTGATAGGACCGGGAAACAAGCTAGCATACATTTCGATAACTTCTTTTAAGAGAAGCTTTGGCTTCATCATCCTATTTATACATGAGAACTCTTCGAATGCAGCAAAACACTATCTTTGATCTAACTAAGAGATAGCTACCTGATCGTATTCTATAGTGTGTTTCATCCGATAGATAACAAGAAAGTAAACATGTCAGTCGTTAGCTAGTCTGCGGTATTAATTTTTTAGTTCCTGAATTAGCACGAATAAATCTTTTATGAAACATTTTTCTTAACTTCTTCTAATAGCTGAGTGTTGAAGCCATTCATTCTGTTAATAGGAATTGAAGCTAATAAAGATGACCAATTGAATACGAGAGCCTGATTTGAATCAGAGCCTAAAGGAAACCTATTCAGGTGTGACCAATTTGTTTCCAGAGCCTTTCCAATTAAGAAATAAAAAAAGAAGGGTAAATTTCTACTTTATTAAATAATCAAATGAATCGCATTGTACTCAAAAAAAGAAACAATTCTTGCTTGAAGAAGAATACTGTAAATAAAAGCGCATTATAAGCTCATCAACATTAACATATTACTGAGTTGCTTGCTACCTATCTTCAGTTTATGGTTATTAGGATACATAAGTCATGGAAGTGTTTCTAATGGTTGAATTCATGACTTGGTAATATAGGCTATTCAAGTACCTTAAGTTATACTGAGTTCATAAAATTTTGGTGCTACCACTATTCCAAAGTTGGGGAAACACAAATCTGAACAAAAAAAAAAGATAAAGCCTTGAACCCTAGAAAGAGGTAACCATAATTGGAAATCCGTCTGTTAGGATGACTAAGACTACCTTAATGGCAATTGAAAACGAAGCTTGCTCTATCAAAAAAGAAAAAAGAAAGAGATAAGCATGAAAAGTCTATTTGTTCGTCATTTGCTGTCGAATTTTGCCATCATACTTCATGTTTTTGTTGATTTGATGCGCCTACACGATGCTTCGTAATAAGAAATTCAAAATATGAACTCGGTAAAATGTTCTACTGCCATAACTTGTGGAAACAAATAATTCTTGTTTTGTCAACCTCTATTTATTTTTTTTAGAAATCAGACAATGGAGGTACGAAAATGAAAAATCAATATAAATAAACAGAAAATCTGGAGTGAATCGGAAAATCATCTTCTTTTCACTCATTTCCTATCAACATGTCCAAAGCAAACACTGCTCTTTTCTCTCCCATTAAGGTCGGCAAAAACGAACTCAAGCACCGTGTTGTCCTTGCCCCTTTGACCCGTTTCAGAGCTAACGAAGATGGCACTGTCACCGATCTCCAAAAGGAATACTACACTCAACGTGCCAGCGAAGGTGGTCTCTTGATCACTGAAGCTACCTTCATCACCCGTACTGCTGGTTCATACTACCGTGCTCCCGGTATCTACACCAAGGAACAAGTTGAAAGCTGGAAGAAGGTGACTGAAGCTGTCCATGCCAAGGGCGGTGTTATCTACCTTCAACTCTGGCACATCGGTCGTGCTGCCCTCTCCAAGTTGAACTTGGGTCAGCAACCTGTCTCTTCTACCGAAAAGCCTATTCCCGGTCTCAACGTCTTGGGTGATGCCTTGGAAGTTCCTCGTGCTCTTACTCCTGAAGATATCAAGGGTATCATTGGTGACTATGTCCAAGCTGCTCGTAATGCTGTTGAAGCCGGCTTCGATGGTGTTGAAGTTCACTCTGCTAATGGCTACCTTCTCGATCAATTCCTTAACTCCAACCCTAACAACCGTACTGATGAATACGGTGGTACTCCCGAAAAGCGTTCTCGATTCACTTACGAAGTAGTTGAAGCTGTTTCTGCTGCCATTGGTGCCGAACGTACTGGTCTCCGTCTCTCCCCATGGTCTGGTTTCCAAGATGTTGAAGATGATGCTCCTTATGAAACCTGGGGTATCTTGGTCAAGAAATTCCAACAAAATATCCCTAACTTGGCCTACATCCACTTCATTGAACCCAAGGCTGATTTCTGTGTTGATCACTATGAAAAGCCCACAGAAACCATTGATCCTTTCCGCAAAGAATGGAAGGGTCCCTTCATTGCTGGTGGTGGTTATACTTATTACCCTGAAGAAGCTTTCAAGGTTGCTGAAGAAACCGGTAGCTTGATTGCCTTTGGTCGTGCCTTCATTGCCAACCCCGATCTCCCTGATCGTCTGCTTAACGGATACCCTTTAACCAAGTATGACCGTGATACTTTCTATACCAATGAACCTAAGGGTTACACTGATTACCCTTTCTACAACGATAAAGAATAGATTTTTTTGTATTCCCCCCCCCCCCCCTCTTGTTAAAATTCTTTTGCTTTCTTGTTTAAATAAAATCTCAATTTCTTTCTCTTTTTCATACTTTGTATTCCCCTGAAAAATTCATTGGACTAAATAAATTATCGAACTTTTATGATGGAATACAAGAAATTAGAATTTTGATGCAGGAATATTTATTTTAATGTCAGCAGCACCAGCCAGGATGTGTCAAAAACACGAGTTTCAGTACTTTTCCTAGACCCTGTTACAAAATGTCTATTAGATTCATAATTCTATTTCATACTTTTTACTTTCCAAAATACCACCTTGATATATGCTTGTTCTCGGATTTCATCTTTAACAGCTATTGCTCTTTTTTTTTTGTCTAGTAAGGGCCTCAAACAAAAAAAAGCAAAGAAGTAATTTGTAGACCTGCATCCGCGGAAAATATTAGATAAAAAGGTTAAATATAAACTTTGAGGTATGCATTGCCTGGTAACACCTGTTGCCCTCGTTTATCTTTGTTTTCCTTACTCTCACTATCTAAAGTGAAGCATTTACTTAAAGAAATAGTGAGTTTCGTTCTATATTGTTCCAAATAACAAGACTCCAATTATTCTCATAAAAAAAGAAATCTATGTGTCAAAGTATTTAAGGTTGTCTTGGCGGGTAAAGTGAATGTACATCGGCTGCAGCTCTAAAGCACCAGTTTAAAAATATTGCACCAACAAATGCTGTGGTACAAAAGTCTTTTATTTTATTAGCAGCAATTCCGAATAGCAGTAATTCAAAACGTAGCATTGTATAAACAAAAGGGAATACTTATTGTCACAAAGCAATTCATTTCTTTAATCTTGCGTACCCTATTGTCTGAGTTATCTTGATTTAGAAAGAAGCTTAATTTTGCGAATATTGTCCTTGGAAACCTAAAGGAAGTTCTTCTGAGTTGTAGCTGAATCATAAAAAAATAGTGTACAGTTTTTATTTCGTACCTGTAACTCTTATCACCATTTAAGGCATGCTGACGATTTACTGTCATTTTAAGGTAACAACTTCTCCCATTCAATTGCAAATCAACTGCAGCTAGATGCGCACAGTTCCCAGCGTGGAGTAAGGGGAGCAAACAAAACGTGCTTTCTTTAAAGTCAGAATCAGACGATAAACATCACCTCAAATAACTGCCTGTGTTTTCTTTTATTTTACAAATCAAATTTCACCATAGTTCTGATGCTTAACTTCTTTGCTCGTTTTTTTTGTATGTTAAATTTATATAAAATAATTAATTGTTGTTCTATTTTAGTCATTCTCAAAATATGTTACACAATACCCTGTACAATAAAAAAAAGGACAGCTTGCGTTACTCTAGACAGATATTTGGATAACTTCAGACACACAAACATATCGCAAGACAAAGAGCTTGTGTTCTGTCATTAAGAAACAAAGAAGCGAGTACTACGTTGTACTTTGTGCTTTTTTCGCCTCTATTTTGTCCAATAATGAGATCGTCATTCGATACAGACTTTCTTCTTCATATAGACTGTTACGAGCTCCGTTATAATGAAATGGGCTGTTAAATGCACTGATACACATTTTTTTAATGCCGCGAGTACCAACGATGAATCTATAGATGAGATCGAAATACAAAGATTGTGATGTCTCATATAAACTGGCTTTGTTTCGGAATAGTCAAGGAAATTCATGTGCAAATAAGGCGATGAAACAGTATTTGAAAGGACAATACCAAAAGACAATTTAAGCACCAATATTAAAAGCTTGATTGAGTTTCTTACTTGGCTGCCTTCATCCTTTATTGATCCAATCTCAGTCATAAACTTTGTTTTTGCCACGAAAAGCGAGCAATTCACTAACGATTTTATGCTTTAGTTTGCAACTTATAGAGAGAAAAAGAACATACCCCTTAAATCAGAAATATGCTCTACTAGGAATATACTCTAATTGTACGGCAAAATTTTATCGGAAGCTAGCTCTGGTAAGCCCTTAGCGCATCTCACAATGTATACAGTAAAGGCAGACAGGATATGATTTAGTAGTCGCTTTATTTAAGAGTGTACATATTCTTGAAAAATATATCCTCATATTGAGCATACTCTTAAATCGAATGGTACTTTAGCGCATGAGGCGATTTCAAGTTAAAGGATTACACTCTTATATTAAATATACTCTTAGAACAAATACTATTAAACCAAGCGACAGCTGTATCCACTCAACAAGTTTCTTGATTGAGTTCGGTGAATAGATGTATTCTGTAATAAACCACCTTCGCAATAATAACAGACTTCAGACATCAACGACCGGGTGTCTACATGGCGTATAAAATCAATAGTTTCAGTCACTCTCTTTGTGTGTCATTGCATTGATTAGATGTGCTTTGAATTGTTTGGCTTTGACACTGTGAAGGCAAAACAAAAGTAGAGCTTCACCAGTGACAATGGATACTTGCATTTATCTCATTGATTGACGCTAGTTTAATTCCACCAATGAAATACAGAAGTCTCGAAGCTGCATAATAAAGATATGATTGCCCTCCCACTCCGCTCTTGATTCTTTCTTACTATATATTCCCTGAAGAACTAGTGGAGTTTAGTTTGCGAGAGAAGAAAAGGAAAGATAAAGATTTTTTGAACGTTAGCTTGTTACATTGAGAGTTATGAACATAACCATGGTCAAGCATTATGCTCCCATTTGGTTCTGATGACTCGTGCCATTCATCCAAATAGCAGAAAGTTGTATTACACCCCCGATTGACCAATCAAAAAAACAGCGTGAGATTATTTTGACAGTAATTCTATCAGTTAAATCAAATAACAACAAGAAATGTACAAAAGCAAAACGATTCTCTTTTGAAGAGCAGTTTCCGACTGAAATGTACACACTATCGTAGATGCATGACACTCAGTTTGCTTGGCAGTCACTAGTTCTGTGGGTACTTTTCGCATTAGCACCATAGAGACAAAGCTATTTAGAAGCTTAATTTATGCAGTATATTTATAATTTTAGTATAAGCAACGAATGCTTCATAATGGACACTATTTTTCAATCCAAGAAGAAGTCCATTCTTCAAGCGTGAATGAAGACAGTTTTCATTTAGTGTATACTGTTCATGAGAAGCAAGAGTATACTGCAAATGCTTCAAGTCATAATTTGCTTAAAATTCAATGCCGCAACACTGAAGCCCTTAACCGAATTTTTTATCAGAGATTTGGCCTCATAAGCATCTATGAGATAGATTCAATGAAACCAACAAGAAGAAGGGGGAAAAGATCAAATTCACTTTAATGAAACGAGAATGAATGTTGACTTTGATCAATTCATCGTGTTTAAGCTATTACTCTGTTTACTTTTAGTAAAACAACTAATTAATGATAGAACTGCTATGGTTTAGTTTAATTTCTCGTTGCAGATCTTTTCCAATTGAAACATAGTAACGACAGTTGACTGATACATAACATTGGTTGTAGTCATATTCAAACAGAGAAAATTAATTCCAATTCAATCCTTTTGTCCCAAAATACGCTCTCTCTCTCTCTTCCACTTACAGGCTGTTTACTCCATCCTAATCTGGTAATCGTATCTTTAGCCGTATTAGCTGTTGTGTTCTTACTATCTTCTTTGGCTAGTGTCAGTTCAGGCAATCTTCGGATTTCCTTTCCTTGTTGAAATAGAATTAGTGTAGGCAAATCAAAAGACGCCGGATCTTTACTGACACCAAACTCTTCGGCCAAGTCAGGGTAAAGATCAATATCAATTTGTCCTAAATCAACCTTGATTTAGTCATCTGCTCTTGTATGATGTTTCAACTCTTTTTCTGTTTTATTCCCATGACTATTACCGAATTTCAAATGAGGCACATCGTATTTGATGGATAGTTTGGCAAGAACGGCTTCAAAATTGAGACATGCTACGGACCAATTAGCATATAACATGACCACCCAGTACTTTGCATCAAATGATTGTTGCTTTTGTTTCTTTTGTTGCTGTGGTTTCTCATCTTCATCTACAATTTCAGTGATACGTGGACCCTTCATATCTTCTAACGGTATGGTTGACGAAGAAGAAGATGGAGGGGCCGAAGAAGAAGAGTTGTTGGCTGTTGAAGATGTTGATTGCTTGACTGGTTTGCCAAGTACTTTATCGCGAAAGGCGGTTGCACTAAGTTCATAAATTTTGGTAGGTCCACTATACCAAGGCTGAGGAAATACAGTGGAAAGCACTAAGCATTCGAGTCAATGCATTGTACAAAATGTGCTCCAAAAAAATTCTTGTATTACCTATCCATCCGATTGCATAAAAAGAAAATCTCCAAAAACCGAAGCGCCAGAATATGCTACACAGCGAGAAGAATTTGGTATACAAAATTAGTACACTTGATAGTTCTTCAGCACTGGCAGCTATCAGACATTTCCAAACAGATAAGCCTGCCAAAAAAACAAATGTGCGCGTTTCCGTATCCTATATAACATGGCTTTTTGCTTTAATAAACCTCTTTCTTTCTGTATGTGCGTACATAGACAAGAATACCACTACGCGTTACAGTAAAAAATGTTGCTTACCTCGAAGCTGATCAGGTTTTCACTTATCATACGGTTCAGACGTAAGCCAATATAGACTAAACCATAAAGTAGGTGGACTACATAGTGTGGGTGTAATAACCGTTGCCTTAACTCACTTAAGCTTGTCATATAAGTTTCTATTTGGCAAAAGAAGAACAGGAAAAGAAAAGCAAGAAATGAAAAAAAAAGTGTCATTGTTTGGAAACCATTTTCTTCCCTTGTAGTACAATTTACCCTTTTAATCCAATCACAAAAGATCAATTTTTACTGCATATAACTCGCCTTAATAATATTATGTTTATGCAGGAACAGATAGTTCTTTCTCTTTATTATTATTTTACATAGTTGCTTTAAATTGAATATTCACACGAAGCTCACCACTACCAGCTGGGAACAAGGGAAGCCATTGGTTAAATAGGTCTCCACCAGGCACATCTAACTTAATTAAATCCCAGATATTCACTCTGCTTTGACCGAGGCTGACAGATGATCTTAGCCTATTATGGTCTCTAACTGTAAACTCAAATATATACGGCTCACCACCCACATGATGTGTAAACGTTTCGTTCCTACAAAATCAACAAACATAGATTACTTCTTTGTTTCCCTTTCTTTCTTTCGTGATACTACAGATTTAGCTTACCATTCAGGATTCAAGGTCTTTGGAATATATTTTGTCTTAAAGACTTGTTCTTTACCCACATTAACTCGAACAAATGGATCACTTGTACCGCTCTTATCTACACCACGCAATCCTCTTGCCTCAATGAGAGTAATGGTGACAATACCAGCGCGGCCTGTAGCATCACTTAACGTACGTGTATCAGCAATCGTAGAGGCTTCTAAGGAAGCTGAATCATCATGCATCTGGAATGACTCAAAAGACTGTCTACCATAAGAGCGTTGATCATGACTTTCACCGCTTTCACTTGAGATTCTTTCCATATTGCTGTTAGACCACCCGGGATTCTCAAGAAGAGGACCTGATACTTCCAAGTTAACATCGTCATGGACGTAAGTCTGGTTCGCACCAAGGACAGAGGTTGGTGTCCTCTTGTTGACTGAAAGTCGTGGATGCCATGTAAACTTGACTTGAACGCTACCAGATACACCAGCTACTCCATCCAAAGGAATATCGACCATACGTGATAGGAAACTTTCGACAGCATCACCACGAAGTGTAATACCACCCGAACCTATTGGCTGATGTCCCTTTACATGATTCCAATCAAACACTTCAATACGAATACTGGCAGTGACTCTTGATTGCTTTTGTTTAAAAGTAAGAAGGTGAGCAATCAGCATCATGTCATCTCTATGGTCATACTTACAATAGGAACAGAAAAGCGTTCATTGGTCCATTTAGGATTCAATGTCTTTTTGATTGTATCACTCTTATGTACTTTTTCACCATTGACGTTAAATACAACATAAGGATCACTGGTACCGCTCTTGTCAGCTGCCATCAAATTTTTGGCACTCACAAGTTCCACATGCAGAATACCTTGATCTAAATGATTGAATTAGCACTTGTCAAGGCTTATCTATCTAATCATACGCTCTCAGAGAAGCTGCTGAAACACACTTACTATCAACGCCTTCATCTGGATTTAGGACAAACTTCTCCATTGGGTAGTAGTCGAAACTGAGTCGAATACGAGCAGGCCCATCAGTACCCATCAACTTAAACCAAGTACCTTCGTCGTTCTCGATAGTATAGCCAAGTCGTTTGCGCTTCATGACTCGACGGATCACAGAGCTGCCTGAATCGATATAATGACCAAGCTTATGAACATCCTTCTCGTCTGAATAAGCTGGTTTCAACTCAATAGCAACACGGCAGAAATCGACTTGCTTTAAGAAAGCATCTGCATATTCATCAAACTGAAGATTATCACCACGAAGCTTGGCTGTCTTGTATTGAGGCATGAGAGAATCCACAACGACTTGACAATAACAATAAGCAGGTGATGACAGTTGCACTTCATGGATGTGAATTTTGAGAATACCCGAGTTGTAACTGTGAAGATCTACCAAATCGTCAGGCGTGTAGCGGATATAGGTGCCATGTAGATCACGAAGAGGCAAAGGACGACTGATGGAGACTTCGGGTGCAGAATGAGAGGAGATGTTGCTGTTTCCATTACTCTTGGTCAAAGGTTGGTTGTCAGCAGCAGAATCAGTAGCATCATTAGGTAACTCTAATACAGGGAAGAATTCAGCAGAGAAATGAAGGTCGCCCTTTGAGGATTGTCTATCTGCTGAATGAAGCTTATGCCATCTAAAGCAAAAACGATAGCAAATAAGTCTGTATTCTCTCTCTCTCGAAACTGTATACATGCTTACTTGTCATAAGGAGTACCCTTTGATTCATACCAAACGTCAGGGTTAACACTTTGATCACCAATCTGTTGTTGAATGATTTCTGCCACCTTGAAGACAGTAATACCCAGAGATTTGTCTCTTGATTTAGCATTCCAATCCATTGCTTCAAGAATGAAATTCTCTTTGAGGGAATGAACAGGGACATAGATTGTCTCTCCCCATTCAGGGTTCAGATTGTTTTCAATTACCTCTGTTCTGCCTCGTATCTGATGGCCAGAAAGAATACGTACATAAGGATCACTCTTACCGTTAGTGACCATCTCTACATTACGAAGATCGCGAGCTTCCCAGAAAGTGAATCGGATGATACCAATAGGTGGTTCTGCAGTTCAAAGAGTGAATGATAGATCAAGTGGACTATTTTCTCAAGACTTACTGTCAAATCCATGGGCTCCAACAAAATCAGAAATAGGCGACATCATCATTGGCTTCCAATCTGCACTCAGTCTGATTTGACCATTCTGAGTATCGTTATTTGTCAAGGTCCACCAGCCATTGTTTCGTTCTTGTTGACGAATCACATCAAGCAAGTGAGAGGTAAAGACACCCAAAAGCTGATCGTTATCAGCACTATTTCTTACTTCAACACGAAGGTAAAGTGTTGTCTTGTCTAGGGCAACAATCTCATAAGATTCTTCATATTTAGGATCATTGCTTTTCTTGACAACAGAGGTCTTTTTCTTTTCCTTGCCATTGACAATCAAGCGTACATAGGGGCTGATGGTCTGTGCAGTTGAAGTCAAGTCTTGACATTCATGAATCTTAAAACGAACAACACCAGAGTCTAAAATGAGACAGAATGAGCCATTTCATTGTAGCCTCTTTAAAACCAATAGACTTACTTGATTCAGTAGCTGGTTCCACTGTGCCATCATCTCGCTTTGTAGGCTTAGAGATGGGCAAGTAACGAAGATCGACTCGAACGTCTGTTACGTATTTACCATTACGAAGCATCATCAAATTTCTAAGGAAATAAATCAGTCTAAACTGAGGTCTCTCTCTGTTCAAAATTTCCACCTACAATTCTTCTTGCTCAGCTTGAGTATCACCATCCAATACAGATAAATCGAAATTGGCTGTACCCAAGCGGCGATCTTTTTTACCAGGCCTTGATGTCTTTAACTCAATAGACAAAAGCGAATTGAGATTGTTGATCTTTAGGTAGTAGGTCTCATTCCATTTAGGTGTGAAAGTGTTTTCGCATACTGAAGTACGATCCAGTTCCTGACCATGGTCGAGATAGAATCGAATATAGGGATTGGGTGCACCATCTACTAATCCATCAATGTTCTTGATGCGATCAGTTGAATAGACAGTGACTGCCAACACACCATTAGCCGCATCTAAATAACAATTAGACTTAGGCTCAGCACTATAAGAACGAGGGACACTATAAAACTTACCGAAATCAAAGTCACCAGCAAGGAAACGATCCACATCGACAGTAAATACATTAGGCGAATACATCAAGGGACCCAGAATGCCATGGACTTGTTCACGAATAAAGCTTTGAAGACCAGGGATAATGTTGACGTCAAAACCAAAATGATCTGTACCTAATGGCTTCAGCACGTAATCAAATTGAGGCTTTTCGAGAAAACTCAATTGAGCAAGTTTGATGAAGGGATATCGACTCATAAACTTGATCTTGACTCGAAGATAACCTGAGAAGGCCATGTTTTCTACCAATACTGGGAAACCTGCACCTACTCGACCTTTTCCGATTCTAGCTACCATAATGACTTTTGGGTTGACCTTGTAGTCCAGTTCTTCTGGTGTCAAATCTTCCAAGTCGTTAGGAATAAAAGATACTCTCCAATCCATACACTATGTAGGGAAATGATGAGGGCATTGGTAGAACCAAACAAGCCATTCAAACTTACCACTGTGTCAGGCTCAGTATTCAAAAAAGTCTTGACAGTCTCTACACGAAATGGTTTTGTACCCAAAGTGAAGGTAGTTAAGCGAATAGAATCAAGATAAGGTGGTAAATAATCAGAAATGTAATTGTCCAAGTTTTCTACAACTAAGGCACTCAACACAGGCTCAAAAATCAACCAAAACTTTTGTACAAAGGAATTCATCCATTCCACTGATTCTTCGTCTGCTTCAGTCTTTAGCTTGAAGATTTCTCGTTGGATATCGTCGCGTGTGTCTCGTCTGAATCGCTTTGTGCTAACACGGTAATAGCTTGCTTAATATAGAAATTATATTTTTTTTAGTTGAATTATGCAAAAAATATTACTCTTGCCAAGAGATAGAATTGACACGTTACCAATTACAAAGCAAAAGAGTACAATGGAGCCTAAGCCAGCCTTCAGCTTGGCCAATGTATAGGAAACAATAGCAGTAATGAACAAGGCAGCCACGTTATGATACCATCCACCATAAAGAATAGAGGGTAAACGATCTTCAATAGGATCATCTAGCATGCCCTTCTTTTTGAATTGAGTGGCCAACATATGTAATGCCCCACCTGGATTCTCACCGTTCTCTGAGAGAGCAGTCCAGCCGGTGCGATACCAGTCTGGAATAAGTGAGCCTTTACTGCTCATGAATTCACCAGGCATTGTGGGTGGTACTGATTTTCTTTCAGACGCATTCAATGCTTCCTGTAAACTTGTTGTATCGTGTGTATCGATATCTGTATCAAGGCCTTTGCTGGGTGCAATGCCGTGTAGGTCAGGCACTAAGTCTGCAGCGTTTGCCAGTTGTTCGTTTCGTGGAAGTCCAGTTGGATCTTCATAGTCGAACTCTTCAAATTGAGATGTTCTCGATCTTCTTCGCAAGTGTGGTGGCATTACAGAACCACCTTTTTGAGGGTTGCCGTCAAAATCCTCGGGATTCATGTTTTGTTTAAAAACAACTTCTTAGGATAATAGGCAAGAAGGAAGAAATAAAAAAAGAAAAGTGAAAGCTAACTATAATGCACTGGTAAATGGCGGGTTTTAAAATAAAAAAAGAACTCAAAATGTAATTTTTGAAAATGACGAGCATCATATTGGTAAAACTATTTTCCTGCAATTCATGTATTAGTTCTTATGAATACAGTCTTAAGCATCCTCTCTTTTAGTATTCTGGCTATAATCTAGGTCAGAATTGTTTGATTGGAGAATAGAGCGGAAGATAAATATCTTTCTCCGAGCATAAGATGTTGCATTCTATCACAAGTAGCCCAGCAAAAAAATACAGCCCAGCCTCTACTTTGGCGAATTAGGCACTGTGTAACTTTTTCTTTAGATACCTCACAATGGTATTAGGCATTTGGGTAGAAGAGAATGGCTTATGGATATTAAGACACACTATATGCAACTTCATGTTGTTGACTACATGATATAGCAAAGAAATGAAACTAAGAAACAAACTAAATTATTCTATTGGTAGAAATATGTTATGACTACTACAGCATCATGCCTATTCGAGCAATGCTTTGATAAAAATGTTGGAATTTTGTATTTCATCACTCCATCATCTCAATGAGTCAACATGTGCCTTGAAAGATGAGATGAAAGGCGAGCACATTCGCAACATATCCATCCGATAAGCTCAAATGTATGAGCATCTTGAGTTAGAATCTTGGAAGATTATTATGGTCGTGAAGAAGGAAAAGAAGATCATGATGAAGTGGCTTTATTGTCAACATTGACAACATATCTATCTGTAGAAACAAAAATGGAAGGAGTGAAGTAATCCTTTATATGCCAGTTAAATGGTTTATCAGGTATAATCCGATTAATTTTGTATTGATGTTGGCTGACTGCATACTATAATAGAACTACACTTCTAAGGATATATCTCTCAACATACGATACATCAGATCAAACTGTTTTATAGTACAACGCACGGATTTATCAAACAATTTTTTATTATCATGAGAATGAGCAAGACGAGCTTCTCGTCAAATATAAAAGTAATGATAGGTAACATTTTGCTTCATACATACATTACTTTTTTTGTTGTTTTCTACTTTTTGTCTTTGACTACACCTACATAGATGTATAATTTCAACGATATACAACCTCATCAAGTACTTCTATGTGATTCAAACGAGAGATTTGCTACTGTATCAGGAACAGGATATACATCTAAGCAATTTTCAATAGGAGGGCCCCATTATTTTGAAAATGACCTGGAAAAGCCTTTTTACGTGGGTGAAATATGGGTCATGGCAGGAGGAGGTAATATGCAAGGGCAAGGCTATTTGACTGATCCTTTCACTGCAAGAAGCTTACAACAGCCTGTGAATCACGATAAAGTGTTCTTGTATAATTCCTTAGAGAGATGGGTGAAATTTGAAAAAGATCCTTCTCATGAACTTGCCAAATCGCCACGAGCAGTCCATCATGGATTCTCCGGAGCTACTGTTTATAACTCCCATGCACTTAACTTTTTAGGTGCTTCTTTAGTTCCAGAATTTGTCAATGTATGTAAAGAAAGCTACAACGTGGACTCAATCGCCTTGATACCGTGTGCACAACAAGGCAGTACCTCTAAAGATTGGGAAGCAACCTCTAAAAATGAATGTAACTCACTCTATGGTACAATGTTACACAAAATAAGAAAGGCTGGCGGCAGAATCACGGGTGTACTATGGTATTAAGGAGAGTCTGACGCGAGACATTCCGCTTTAGCTGAAAATAATGGAATCTTCCTTCAAAACTGGATATCCAAGCTGCGTAACGATCTAAATGAACCTGAACTACCTCTGGTATTTGTACAAATAGGTTCTAATGACTTAAAATCATCCGAAATAAGAGAAAACTGGAAGAAGATACAAGACGCTCAATTCAAGTTGTTTGAACATTCACCTTATATTGCAGGCGTTGCTAGTTTAGATGCTGGGCTGGATTCCGATCGCCATCTGTCCACTATCGGGCTCTCACTTGTAGGACGCAGACTAGCTTATGCAGCAGACAAAGCCTTGAATGGAAAAGGCTCCAGTGCTACACCACTCCCCTCGTACGCCTTTCGCGAAAGATTTGTTCAATACGATGAGTCTGATATTATAGACATAGTGATTGTCTGTCTTCAATTCAAATATCTAGATTCTCCTTGGAAAATTGAGCCTGGTCAGCCAGTAAATGGTTTTAGCTATGGCGAGTCGGAGACACCAATCCTAAGAGCGTTTGTTGCAGATAATGAAACCGGAACTGTACGTCTCTATGTACATGCGGAAGTTGATGAGAAACTCACTATAAATTATGGTATGCAGCCAGGTCAGGCCAATCTTGTTACTAAAGATGGAAAAGCTCTCCCGGCGTTCAGAAATTTTCCAGTTTGAATTGAAGGCGTTGTAGTCTGCTTCTTGTCTTGCATTCTTAAAGTAATCTATAAATAACAAATCACTTCTTACTCTCGCTTTATGCTTATCATTGATGGTTGATTTAGTCGAGCCTAAAACCTAGCCATATTTTATTATAAGATTAAATAAATCAATCAGACCACATACTCTAATGTTTTTAAATTGATGAATTTGTTTCAGTTGCTTTGTTCTTCATGCGATAATGGCTATGGATGATTTAGGATAGTCGACAATTGATGTATGTGCTTTGCATTGGTTTTTTATGTTTCTTACTTCAAAATTGAGGTTGAACAGACAAAGTTGTTCTTTATCACCTCTCTACAAAACAGCAAGTGGATTTAAGTAGTTGGTGTAAAAGAAGCACATACTACAAAAAATCAAGCAGATTATATATAGCATGTTAGCCATTATAAAAGAAAACATATATAAGCAGGATCGCTTTGAAGTCTATTTTTTTTCACTCACTACTTTTCGAGTCAATATCCCCAAATCTGTTCTTCTTTCTATTGCTCCCTCTGTCCTTTATGTATCTGCACAGTCTAGTATTGATATACCTTGTGGTTCCGAGCAGTGAATAAAAAAACTATGCGACTACTAGGACAGAACAGAACCCCATAAACCACCCGTCAATGTTAATAATCCAGACGGTTTCTGTCGATCAAATCCAAACCAGAGAGTTGCAACTAAATAGTTGCTCAATGGAGCGGAAGCCACTTATGATTCAGTGTGTGAAGTAGCTGGGGAAGTATCAAGGTTCTTAGACGAAGACAATTTTTTTTTGATTAGCTGTACATGCTATCTTATTAGAGCATTGTACACTCATCTCTACTTATCTTTTATCTCCCTTAAATAAACATCAACACATAATTGTTGTTCCTTCATTTGGCTATTATAACAGAAGTAAATGTCTTGTTCTTTTTTAGTTTATTTGTACAGAAACACAGTTATTAATCTCACTGAAATGTCAAGTTTGTTTGGTTTTTTTTTCTTTGAGATCAATGGTTGAAAAACGGACTCATAGTTGTTGATTGGCTCCCCTCATACATATGAACAAACAAACGATTAAATAAGAAGGAAAACAAAGAAGCCGCTGTTACGGAGGCAGAATATGACAGCAAAAAGGTTATTGGACGTTAGATCGATTACGAGAAAATGTCACATCAAAGAGTAATACAAAAGATAGAATAAGCATAAGAGGACTTGTGCTTTATCAGACGTTGATGGGACAATACAGCTTTTGTAACGAAGAGAAGAAAAAAATGCGCTTTCTATCAGTTACCAAGGGAACATGGTGAACAACATATATGTTACGAGCGTACAAAGAAAGAGACTAAGATTTACAGGCTAAAGTATGAAGGAACCGAGTGATTGCGGGCATGGTCATTATACAAGATCACTCGTCTAAACGTATCAGCAGCATTCAACAAAATCAAACAGGAAATGACCGTAAAAAAGGTACAAATTAATATAGAAATAATAAGAAACGAAAATTTGTTATTGCATTCATAAACTTGGCACAGAGAGTAAGAGCAGTACTTCCATTATTTTAGACACAGCGAACTACATGTCTTCAGTTTTGCGTCACAGTGTCAAACTCAACCATTGTGTTGGCTAACTAATATTCATTTCGACTATCAAAGTCAATAGACATAGTCTTGTTTACACTTTGACAGTAATATAAAGGATAAACTAGATTACTGTATGCAGCTAGTTCATAAGGTAAATGATGATATAAAATAAAGTTGTTATGTTGTTTGATCACAAAAACGAAATCGCTTCATTTTTGCTTTCTTATATGTCATTCGCACTTGTGCTTGACAACCACAAAATATACTAGATGTGGTTACAATCACTGATGTTGAAATCAGCTTGATTTCGCGGCTAAATTCAGTATTTTAGCAGTTATTTCTCTGTTGACAACATTGATCTAAAGATAAGACAGATAAATGGAGTGATATACAATGGACTATTAGTATAAATCGTAGATATTTGTCGTGATTTAATTCTTTGCTCTCTACTTTACATAAATGATTTATAACATAGATAACATAAAACCATACCAAGTACTACAACGTGAATACGGCAAAGACTATGCAGTTGTATCCAAACATAAAGATATCAACCTGCAGTTCACAATAGGCGGGCCCCATTATTTCTGTGGTGGCAGCTGTCCATTTTATGTGGGCGATATATGGGTCATGGCCGGTGGGAGTAACATGCAAGGATTGGGCTATAAAACCGACTTTTTTACAATGAGAATGCTACAACAGCCTGTGGAACACGATGAAGCTTTTTTGTTCGATTCCTCAGAACAATGGCGAAATTTTGAGAACGATCCTTCACATGAACTCACCAAGTCATCGCGTGCTGTCCATGATGATATTTTTGGATCTCTTAATAAATTTATACATGATTATGATTGCAAAGGCGCTTCATTGGCTCCTGCGTTTGTGAATACATACAAGGAGATCAATCCTGGTGTTCCAATAGCCCTTATTCCATGTGCTCAAGATGAAAGTATGTCTGACAGCTGGGAAACGAATTCCAAGGATCCAAATAGCTCACTCTATGGTGCTATGCTGGACAAGATTAAAAAAGTTGGTGGCAAGATAGCTGGTATCTTGTGGTATCAAGGTGAATCAGATGCTAAGGATTCTATCAGAGCTGAAAAGTATGGCGCATTTTTTCGAAGTTGGGTGTCAGAGCTACGCAAGGATTTGAAACAGCCCAATTTGCCAGTGGCGTTTGTCCAGATAGGTCTTCATAACTTTACAAAGCCCGAGCTTAAAGAAAACTGGAAAAGGATACACCATGCTCAATTTGAAATGCTTGGCAAGTCGCCTTATATTGCAGGTATTGCAAGCTTAGATGCTGTGCTTGATGTTTTCTACAATTTGTCTGCTACCGGACTATCACTTGTAGGACGACGACTGGCTTATGCAGCAGACAAAGCCTTAAAGGGACAAGGTGCTAGTGCTACTCCACTTCCGTCAAATGCCTACGTTCAAAAATCCACTCGATACCATGCTTCGGGTCCTTGGGTAGTTATGTCAATCTATCTTAATTTCAAGTCTCTTGATTCCCCATGGAAAATCGAGCCTAATCAACCAGTAGTTGGCTTTAGTTTTGGTGAGGCTGAAATTCCTATTATAAAAGCGTTTGTTGAAGATGCCAAGACAGGAAGCATAAGGCTCTATTTGCCTGATGCTTTTGATGGACTAATCAAGATACATTATGGTATGCAACCTGGACAGGCTAACTTGATTACTGAAGATGGAAGGGCTCTTCCTGCATTCCGCAATTTTCTAGTTTAAACTTGACTCATTTGGTGCACTAGACTTTGATAAGAAAGACTTTAATTAAATAAAAAAAGTTTTGCCTGATGTTGTGTTGAACAACAAAACTTAAGCGACTTTATTCAGTTTTTCTCAATTTGCAATATACTTTAGTACACGCATCAAGCTTAAAAAAAAGTGAGTTGAGATTTGAGCCCTGAATATGTCATTCGCCCATAATAACCAAAAAAAAATGGCAGTGATTCTTACATTGATACTATTATTGAATTGCACTAAAGAAGATTTGTATGAAGGGGTAAAACAATGCACATGCTCATCTAAATCATTTTTTTCAATATGCTTTGAAAGAATACTTTTGCTTATAAACAGAGCAAACAACAATGAGAATACTGCTATTTGATGATCATGTACAGATCAAGCCTGTAAACTCAATAGAGATACCAGTGTTGGCCTAATTTTCCTTTAATGTAACTCATATCAACGCATTTTTTTTTCTTATCTTGTGCGACTGAAGATCGATTTCCTTTTTTTTTGTGAAAACAAATCTGTGTGCAACAAGTGACTTGTTGAGCAAAAGAAATTGGGAGATTAAAAATTCTGTCATCTCTAACTGCCACACAGACACACAAAAAAATATCGAATCTTATCTTTCTTTCGTTTTTTATTTTCTACCATGTCTACAGTCAATGATGTTAAGAACTATCAGCACATCAAAATGGTTGCCTCTGATTTAGATGGCACTCTTATTGTGGGTGGCTTCAATGGGTAACGAAGAGACAGAAGGATGTCTGCTTATAACTTACCTTATTGAATAGTGGAAGAATGACAGAACGTACCATCAAGTCACTTCAAGACTTGGAAAACAAGGGAATTCAAATCGTCTTGGCCTCAGGTCGCCCTCCTCGCTCCTTCTTCCCCTTGGCAGCTCAAGCTGACCTTAAGCACCCTATCATCATCAGTTGTAACGGTGGTCTTGTGCTTGACCACCAAACCAAGGACGTGATCAGAAAATACTCGATTGAACAAGAAGTTGTGCGTGACCTGATTCGTACTGTCAAGGCTCACTTCAAGCAAGATGTGTTGATTGGAGGTGAAAGCGGCACTCAATTCCGTTGTGAAGAGGATTATGCTGAAAAGCGTCGTACCTGGGTTCCCAAGAACTATGTGCGCGTGGATGATTTGGATCAGTTTGCCACCGAGGAAAACACGATTGAGAAGCTCATGTTGTTGCATTCTGAATGGATTGCTGAAGAACTTTACAACTATCTGCAAGCACATGTCTTGACAGATCCCAAATGGAAAGATAAGATCCATTATACCTTCTCTAGTCCTCATTTTGTCGAAGTTTCAGCTGTTGGTGTCTGTAAGGCTACTGCCCTTAAGGATGTATGTGAGGAATTAAAGGTCAAGCGAGAAGAAGTCATTGCTTTTGGTGATATGCCTAATGATTGTGAAATGTTGGAATTTGCAGGTAAATTGATTGAAATAATCGGGTAAAAAAAGAGAGATTTTTTAAAAAAAAAAATTTTTTTTCTTAGGTACTGGTGTAGCAATGGGTAATGCTCATCAACAAGTGAAGGATGTTGCTGGTAAGTAGTTTAGACTATAGGAGAAAGGTATACTCTTTTAACGCATCTCTTTGGGTAGACATGATCACATTGGATAACATTAAAGACGGTGTTGCTGTCGTATTAGAAGAAATCTCAAAGCAAATCTAGATAGTTTTTTTTTAGACAATAAACAATAGACAAATGTTATATGACAAAACTGCAAAGACAACAAAATCAAAAATTTAATTGAATGCTGTTTTTATAGGAAAAATCACTTTTGTAAATTTAGGGAGATTTAAGCTTGGTGGAGAGTTTCCAAGAACTTCTTGGAAGCAGCGGTGGAGGCACCACGCTTCTTTTGGGTCTTGGTGACCTTACCAGCAGCAGCCTTTTCAGCCTTAACGAGTTCAGCACGACGGAGAACTTGGGCGTAAGGGTTGAGACGGTTCATGACACCTTGGTTCTTGAGAGGGTTCTTCTTTTGAGTGAAGGGACGCTTGTGAACCTTGTTACCGGCAGGGCGGACAACAGATTGGATTTCATCAGAGTTGATGAGACGAGCAACATCAGGGTTGGTCATGATGTGAGCGGGCAAGACGTAGTCCTTCTTCAAGGTAGCAGGAGCTTCGTAGGTACCGTAGAGTTCATCGAGGAGAGCAATGGCAGATTGAGTCCAGATGATGAAACGACCGAGGTGACCACCAGGAGCCAATTGCAACAAGTTGAGACGACGAACGTTGACGAGTTCAAGACCGGGCAAGTTACGGAAAGCCTTGACGAGACCGTTGTCTTCGTTGTAGATGACAAGGGGACCACGACGTTGTCTGTGACGACGGTTACGGAGCTTACCTTGACCGGCACGCAACTTACGAGAGTTGGAGACCTTGACGACATCAGAGTAGGCGTTGATAGCCTTCAACAAAGCAACGGCATCCTTGGTCTTGGTCAATTGTTGAACGTTGTCAGCAACAACCAAAGGAACTTCTTCGATCTTTTCAACACGGTGACCACGAGCCATGACCAAAGCGGGGAGGGCAGAGGCAGCCAAGGCAGAAGCAGTGGCGAAACGCTTTTGGTTCAAGTTGGTCTTGATGTGCCACTTTCTCCAGGTCTTGGTAGGAGCGAACATACGACCACCACGACACATGTTACCGAAGGCGGCTTGACCGGCACGGTGGGTACCAGAACCGTTAACACGAGGAATACGGGCAACAGCACGACCAGTACCCCAAGATTCGGCAGAGGTTTGCTCACCAGCCTTGCTAGAGACAGCATAGGGTTGACGCTTGTTCTTGGCCATGTTGGTGTGGACAAAGTTGACAATGTCAGGACGAATGGGGGCCTTGAAGACAGCGGGGAGGGGAACGGTGGTGGCAACGTTCTTACCGTTGTCGTAGACGTTGAGAACAGGTCTGGCAGCGGACTACATGTGTAATGGAAGGTCAGTTTTATGATCTAATGTTCAATCACCACCCTCTCTCCCTCTTTTCACTCAGATGAATGTGTATCCATTTTTCTTTTACATCCATCTATCTTATCAACGAATAGATTGGTGCCTTATGCTTCATTCATCTGAGTAAATAGTGAAGGGATTCTGTGGGCTTGTATTGATGAGGAAGTTATGTGTACCATTTGTGTGTTCGAGCAAAAAAAAGAGGAGGATCTATTGTTTTACTCTACTTTCCATATTAAAGAAGTTCCCTCCACTCCTCCTGCCATTCAGTTCATTCAATCTCCGATATAAAAAATGGGTGATGCCTCATTCGGACCGGACTGACTATAAATGCACAAGAAAAATAAAATCCACTTACAAAGGAATAGATCGTCTTACTATGCTCTAACCTTGGTTACCCAAAAAAAAAAAGAGAAGAGAGAGACATATACAGTCTTTCATTATGTCTATATCTATAGCCTTAAAAGAGAAGAATTAGACATGTTTAAGTGCATTTCAATGGAATCAAGGTCTACTTTTTTAAAGGAGTTTGAAATGACACCTATCTATTCTTTCAAGTATGCAAACACAAGTTTTATTTATTTATTTAATTCTCTCTCTCTCTCTCTTTTTGGTACCTTTTTTTTTCTTACTTTGCTTTCTAATACATACAATGGTAACAATCAAGACAGACGCGTTAGTTCTCTTACTGATGTGTTTATAGGGTTCTTCAGATAAAATTGTAGGTGCCAGTGCCTGTGCTGCAGCTGCCTTTATTTTCGTCTATTATTCCACTTGGACTTTTATTGTTGTAAGTAATCAAATTTAAGCAAATTATCCTGTATTCACCTTGTTCTGTTATTTTCTTTTAAGCCTTTCTTGGATGAATCCAGCAGCTTACACCAATTCTTTTTACCTTACGAATATGCCATTTATCTACCTGCAACTGTACTTGTCGCAGGCATTTCTGTTATCACTGCATTCTTCCTTAAAGCTACCTCAAAAAACAAGGATAAACAGAAAGCTAAATAAAGAAAAAACCAAAAAAAAACAAATAAATTCATGCTGTTAATCAACACAAGTGGCTTTTTGGAAGGGGGGGGGGGAAGAACATACATTCTTCATTAAGACTCCGTGTCCTCTGTTGGATAAAACTTTCTTATAAAAAAAAAAATCTATATATACGCGTATCAACTTTTTTCTTAAAAAGAAATCATGACCACTCCACCTACTATTTGTTCACCTATCAATAAAAGGCGAATATATGAATCTTATCTAGAGAGTGCAAGATGGACAGTGGACAATACTGAGCACAGATACCAACGTTTAATAGATGCAAGTAATAACTCTCTTCTGATGACCTCTAAGCATCTCGACAACTTTTATTTTTTCTTTATAGTCACCTAGAAGAAGAAGCATCTTGAAGGGATCACATACACCTTTAAGATATAATTCACCTTTATTTCAACACGAGCAAGTGTAAGGATGTCTATTTTTTTTGTTCCTATTCTATCACTCATATCTATCACAAAAAAAAGAAAACGACGTGAACGTTTAGAAGAAAAGAAGAAAGTGAGTTTTGCTCCAGATACGCAATGGAGGTAAAGAAAGTGTGTGAGATGGAGAGAGAATGATAGTGTGTGTGCGTATGTATTCAATCTAGTGTATGATTTAGAATATTCAATAGAGAAGATTCACCACCTATTCCAAACATCATTGAAGAAACAGAACCAGCTGGAATGTCAAGCGATCTCTTCACTTCTCCCTTGAATTCAACAAGAATCAGAGGATCCCCATTGGATCAACATAGAAGGTAAAAAAAAAAAAAGAATGCCCTGAGAGATAAGTGTAATGGGATCTAATGACTAGAGATAGACAACCTGATCTATTTGGTAGTCCACCTACAAATAAAAGTTTACATCAAAGATCAGGCGGACACCCACCTAGTCTGCTAAACAAAGTCTATCATGAAGAACAACCTGACCTTACACATTTCTTACATCCACACCAAAAGAGCCCACATAATCTATTTGAAGATGATAGTGACGAAGAAGAAAGAGTGGAAGGCAGCAGTAGTCGAAAGAAACAGAGGTTAGATGAAGATGTCACGATGGAAATAACACAGGTGATTGGACCTTTGGAGAAGAACAAAGAGCAAGAGCAAGAGGAAGAGGAAGACGATGCTATGCAGATCACCCAAGAGATAGCTTATCCAATGGAATTCAGTCCATTACGACCTATTGCCTATCATAGTCCAATTCGACCTAGTCCTAGTCCAATAGCCTATAGTCCATTAAGGCCTCAGTCAAATATGTTGGTAGCTTCACCTGCTACTGCTAAATCAACTCAATCCAGAATGAGTTCAGCCTATTCACCTGCCAAATCATTTTATCTTCATGATCGATCCCCTCTCTCCACTCATTCTAGACGTAGTATGAGCATAGGATCAGATCATGTCTTTAGTTATGATCAAACGAGTAAAGTATCTCAAGCAGACAACCTCAAAAACCTAAAGACTAATAGAGAGACCATTAGATTTATTAGAAGAAGAGTTCTCTGGTCTTTATGATTCCACTATTGAAGAAGGCGATCTAGATCCTAATATCACACTGACTGATTTTCTTCGTTATGTTGGTATTGAATTCCCTGATCTTACACCAAAGCCATTTAAGCCTACATTCCATGAAGCATCTAGTAAGTTGGATATTGATCTGTTGAGATGAAGAAGTGAACTGACAACACAATGACAGCATCTAGTGCTACTCTGACACAACAAGCCATAGCAGCTACTTCAACATTACCTCAACTTGAATTTTATGAAAAGGTAAACCAAAGCTTGGCTCAATTCCACTCTGTCTAACATTGTCTCTCTTTTTATAGATGGTCAAGAAGATCAATGATTTAATTGGACATACAAAAGAAAAGATAGAATTGATTGAACAAGGTATCAACCAAGCCAATCCTCAATTCTTTTTTGAGTTTAGAGAAGGCAGTGTGGAACTACGTACACAGATGGAATCGAGACTGGATAGACTCAAGACATATGCTCGCTTAAAGGCATCGATTCATTGGTTTGAATGGCTTGCAAATGAAGTAATACCCTTGGTAGACAAACTCAAACAAGCCATTGACAGTTTAGAGAACGATCAGAATGAGATTCAACAGTTTGAGGATATGATTCATTTGAAAGTAGCGGATATTGGTCTTTATCATACTGAACTATCACGTATCTTGAGTGAATTACAAGAAAAGGAAATCAAATACAATACACTGGACAGTAAACGATTACAGAAGCTACAAGAAGAAATAGAACAACAACGGTAATAGAAAGAGTCAGTGGATAATCATCAAAAAAAGGGTGGAGACTCATTTTTTTTTATCAATTGCAGTGATACAATGCAAAGTTATCAGAAACAGTTAAATTCGCTTGAAAGCGAGGAATTTGAAATGGTAGAAAAGCTCGCTTTACTGAACAAACAAAAGCAAGATCATCTAGAGGCTATTCAACAGGCCAATCAGACATTAGAAGAACATCCCTATGTGACAGAAAAGGAGTTTGTGGCAGCAGCAGATACATTCAATCGATATATGGACATTCACCAGTTTCGCTTAGAGAAGAATAATGATCAGCTCCTTCAGTTCAGTATGGGTGGAGGGATCCATATCACCTTTGATAGAATTCAGCTACAGAATCGAGCACCAAAGGCTGTTTTGATTCAACTGTTGGGTGCTCGAGAGATTGAGTTAGGTCCATTAGCTGAACTGGTGCATGGACTGAAACTGGTGGTTCGAGACAAATGGGATATGGATCAAGTAAAATGACAGAAAAACAACAACATAGCTATTTTATTAAGATATGGTTTTTTTTGTATAGATCACACAGGATATTGCCATGTATTGGAATCGAGTCAGTATGATACAACATGAACTAAAGGACCTTCAAAAACGATTCTGGGTCAAGATAGAAGCATTGGAATCAGATTCACCAGAGGAAGCTGGTTTTTCCTTTGATGTATGCTTAACGAGCTTTGTGGGTAAAGCGAAATTCACGATCTCTCTGGACATCACACCAAACAGCGTATTGAATTATCCTGCACTTGATTTGGATCATATGAGAGTGAACTTGCATTATGGTCTGATAACGTAAGTAAGCTGAATCGATCGTTATTGCTTTCTATTCATGTATCGTATTAGGCAAGAGGATTTAGAAGGTTTATTGAAGAAAGCTTTAAGTGAATCAGGCTTTACTAATCTAGTGGACACACTTCGAAATATTCTTGATCAAATCTCAATACCCAATCATCGTGCATCTAGTCATCATTAAAGATTTCTTTACCTCTCATGCTTGTTAGAGATGACGTAAAAAATAGAGGCTATGTGATTCTGATAAATCAGTGAATTACAATCAACATTTTTGTATTTCCTTGTTTTTTTTTCTTTTTTTGGCATCAAGCTCTTTATACCCTTCTTCTTTTTTAAAGAAAGCATGTATCTACAAGACAACTTGTAGTAGGGAAAAGGGTCATTTCAAACAAATGGTATGAATGCAACCCTTCTCTTTGCCTAAAGAAAGAAGAAAGTTTCATACTAAACAAAGCTAAAGAAAAAAAAAAGTTGTGTATGTCTATCGAATGCAATACAACTTTTTAAAAGCAACACTGACTTCCCATAGTTCATGAAAGGCACTAGTATATGTGTTCTTTAGAACGACCAAAAGGTTTGCTTGTTCTTATTAAAGAAAAGGAAGAAGCTGTCATTGTTGTCACTGCCACCACTACTACTACCACTACTACTACCACTACTACTACCACTACTACTACCACTACTACTACCACTACTACTACCACTACTACTACCACTACTACTACCACTACTACTACCACTACTACTACCACTACTACTACCACTACTACTACCACTACTACTACCACTACTACTACCACTACTACTACCACTACTACTACCACTACTACTACCACTACTACTACCACTACTACTACCACTACTACTACCACTACTACTACCACTACTACTACCACTACTACTACCACTACTACTACCACTACCGCTACTACTACTAATGATGACCCCCTATCTCAACCACAAGCATAAAAAAGTCTCCTTGTGGCGTAGTGCTTTCGTTATTTCGTTCTGGCTTAATTGCTTTCTAGCGTCCATGCTTATTGGTTTGATGTTGCTACTCTGTATGGTTTATTGAAAATGATCAACGAAGAAGGTGTTTGAACATCTTTGTCCATTCGCTATAGTGTTTTTTTTCCTTTTATGTTTATCACTTGTAGCTTTAAGGTTCTTGACTGCCAACCTTAAATGCTTACTTTGGTTATACTAGTTATTTTTCGATTGCCCAAGTAAAAAAAAAAGATGTAATAAGCAAACCTCTATCTTATGGGTTTGTTTCTTTCTATTTTGACAACAAAAGCTGCTTCATGATTTCATATCGTTTATGATGTACTCCGTGTGAACGGTATTTTGGATTTAAAGATTAAACTTTAAAAGTGGTTTATAAACTCCCTCCTTTCATAAACAACTTGGTTATCTACAGAAGAAAAAATAATGCATTGCTGTTGTTGCTTTCTCTTATTAGATTGATGGTAATACTCTCAATCTTGAATGAGTGTGTTGTGTTTCTTTCACAAGCTTAGTCATATGCAATGTCTCCCTTTTATTTTAGGGTATGGATAGAGACGCTATATTTCATTTTGGCTTGTAAACAATTGAATTCTCTTAAGCATTACAAGAGAGAGTAAGAAGACTATCCAGGTGGAAAGCAACCTATCGCTTAACCCAATTTCCACCCTAGTTTTCTTTTTTGTTTAAACCAACAAGCCTTGGCTTCATTAGCCTAGACTTCTGTCGGTTACACCTGTCTAGTCTACTCAAGCCATAAACAGTATGTGGGGTATATTCGGGTAGAGTCGGATGAACTTGGTTTACTGTTCACTTGTATGAAAACATTTTTTTTTATTGATAATTTTTGATTTAGACACCTCCACAACTTCTTCCTACATCATTGACACCTAAGCCATCATTTATCTTTTGCCATTGGTTACGTGCTTGACCATCTGGTTTCATGAATTGAGTATAGGCTTTAGAAGGCTTTGCTTGACTACGAACAATGGTACCAATCAGAGCAACAGTAGTTACAGGAAACAAAAAGTAATTTACGAATTTACTAGTAGTCATGATAGAAAAGAAAAAAAAAAAGAGTTTTTTTATGTTTTTGCCCACGCATTCTCTCACACATCTTCTATTTAAACTTTTTTTTTAAATACCCGAAATAGACAAGCTGCATAAAAAAAAAAAAGTGGTTAATGCTCGATCTTGAAATGACCAATAGGAATGTCTGAATCATGACCATAGGACGGTTGTACAGAATTGAATGTTTGATCTATAGGTTGTGATTCCAAAGGCCCTATGGGAAGTGTGTGAGTAAGTCTAGCCTATACACCAACTACCGATAGTTTACTGCTTAAGCCATAAAATCCAATTCTTTCTAATAAGGTGGTCTCTGCTCTAGATAAGACAGATGTAGAATGACATTGAAGTTTAAATTCAATCATCGTATCAGATACTAACAGAGGATTTTGTCAGTCGCGTCAATCAAAGAGAGAGAGAGATTGAATTACGCTATACCTCGAGAGAGATCAAGTAAGATAGGACATGCTGGATAGAATGCGAGTACAAAAGAAGCATGTTCTGCACCACCGTACAAAATACGCTTCATATCATCACTTCAGTAATGTCAAATGAATAGACTGAGGCTATCTTTTTTTTTTTTAAGAACATCCTACACTTACATTGTACGACCTTCACCTAGTATCACACTTAGAATGGATCGATAATCTTCATCACTCAATGTCCTATCCACCCTATATCGTATACGACGATCCAAGCCTCTTTCTTCTTCAGTGTTGCTTGATGGCTAACATAGAGACGCTACTTAGCTCATTCACTCTCTTGATGTCTTCACCTTACCTGTCTTTTTTTCATCCATCTAGCGGTAGTATTGTCACGTAACTGCCTTTGTTGCCATGACTGCATCAATCGTTCCGACACTTCTCCTAATCCTCTCCTTTGCATAGTGGCATTTAAACTTTCATGAAGGGGTACAGCAAAATGAAAATCATCCAAGGAAATGGTAGAGAGTGTGAAACAGGCGGCTGGATCAGGACTCAAGTCGATCATCAGCATCGAATTCACCTGACAGGGTAACTGAGTAACGTCCATAGGGAGATCGTGTTCCCATACCGAATAACGTTCCATTTGGTTTTCAAAATGAGGCTCAAATCCACACACTGGGATACGTCTGACCAAACCCGTTTTGGAGAAATGCAACTGAAGTGTCCAGTCCTCGAGTTCCAAAAAGCGCGTTGACTTGATACAGACACGTACATGGGCTGTTGTCTGAAAGAGCGTGTGTTCGGATGAATGGGTCTGAATGATAGGCTGGATGGTGTATTCAAATCCTGTGGTTTCAATTGAATTGCATTGCCCAATTGTTCGTTTCTGATGAATACTTTGGATGGCGTAGAGTGTACGGTTGATGGAAGTGAGTTTTTGGTTCAGTGCCTAGAAAGGAGCTGTTAGACGATAGACTAAGGGTTGTTTATATGGCTTACTTGTTCTTTTAGGTCCATCTGTCTCATCAGGGATTCACTTTGAGCTAATTCCCTTAGAGTCTGTTGAATGGATTCTTCTAGTGCTTTGGGATCGTTTTCTATAGAGACAGGCATTGGGTTGTAGTTGACTTGAACGAGATGAGCCTGTTGATGATCGGGATCAACCGTGATGGCCTTGAAGCTGTCATTGTGGTCAGAGGCAAGTGAGATCACATTGGATAAACCATGCAGAGGTATGTATTTCATATCTGTTTGTTCTAGATAAAGTCGATAGACTCTGCCTAGTCCAGTAGCCACCAGGTAGGTAAATGTCTTTAAAAAGAGATGAGTGACATGCTATTGAAATAGCTGTAGAGTGTTGTTACTTTACGTTGATTTTAGTCCATGCCTGAATGGTACCATTGAGATGGAATTGTTGATGTTGTAGACCTGTCTTATTTGAATAAAAGTACAAGACAATCGTACCTTGATTTCTTTCAGGTAGATATGTCAATGATACTATCCACTCTAGTCAAAAGATGAGCTTACCCTAATGCCATCAATTGATTTGCATCATAATCTATCCACTCTATCTGTTCATGCGATTCCATACTGAACAACTTGGTATCTTCAGAACTGCTCCTCCAATAGACAGTACTATCCTGTTTAGCCAGCATGATTCCCTGACGCTCTTTCAACTGAAAGAAATCCACAAATGCTTCACTCAAGGACTCTACAGGCAAATGAGCTGTCACGTAGCGATCCTCTAAACCAAAGAGGGTGGTGGTACTCAAGTGATGACTGACTGTATCCAACAGGCGAACATCTTCTGTCTCAGAGAACAAAACCAGTTGGTTTGGTAAGTAAGTCATGATATGCACAACATGACTACTTATCTTGGATAAGCCATGCATGTCAATATCCATCTTTTCTTCTTCTATCCATCGAGCACGCTTTTTTCTAGGCATCTCTTGACTTTCATGTCAACATGAGCACACCTTTTGTCTACTTTTATGCTTTTTTTTTTTTACCTTGACTCTATATCCCATTGATACAAGTCATGAGAGTGGGTTAAAATATAAAATCGACATTGATCTGAACCATGTCGACAGTGATTGACAATAGTATGGACTGCCTCTGGTATACACACGTCCTGAGGTAGAATGTTATATACAAAAGAAGATCTCAACAACAAAGGTTACTTACTTTAGATGGAAGGCCATAACAACGTCCTTGATGAATGGCTATACTCAGGTTATGAATAGCACAATGAGCAAGATGATAGTGTACAGAAGGATCCCATGACAATGTCTCTTGTGTCAAGACAGTGGTTATGATGCGTTCCATGACGTCTTTTTTTTTTTTATATAAGAAAAAGTAATCAAAAGAAAGACGCCATCCATGAACCCCATCTCACCATGTTTTTTTTTTAAAAAAAAAATAAATAACTTTATATATATAGATATAGACACATTAAGAAAGAAAGAAATTTACATACGCTCCAAAGGTCTTAAACCCAACATACGCATGGCATTACCAAGAGTAATACGGGCAGACCAATACATGAGCAAACGAGCATCAGCAACAGCAGGATCAGCACCTCTGACCCAAAGGTTTTCAAAACAGGCAGAGATATCATGAGACAACTTGAAGGCATAAGTCACCACATTACAAGGTTCATAACCATTCAACAAGTTCTTGATGAGATCGGGGTATTGAGAGACAGTACGGATGACATCTACAGCTTGAGGTTCGGTCAACAAGCTCAGGTCAGCCTGGTGGTTGACTTCAAGGCCACTTCGGCGTTCAATGGAGGCAAGACGGGCATGAGCATATTGAATGTAAGGTCCGGTATCACCTTCAAAGGTACACATACGGTCCATGTTGAATTCGTAGTTCTTGATACGACGAGCTGAGTTATCTTGGATCTTGACGGCCGAGAGACCGATCTCATCAGCCACGCGTTCGGGTTCATCAATCTCGGCATACTTGGCAGGATTCTTACGCATGACCTCGTGCATGGTCTCCTTGGCTTCGTTCAGGATATCTTCCAAAAAGACAACGGTGCCCTTACGTGTGGACATACCCAAGACCATACCAAAGTTGACATGTTCAAGACGGTTGGCCCATTCGAACTTGAGGAGTTCCAAGGTCTTGAAGAGTTGCTTGAGATGAAGGTCTTGTTGAGAGGCCACGACATAGATCATCTTGTCAAACTTGTATTTCTCGAAACGTTCGGCAGCAGCACCGATATCACGGGTCAAGTAAAGGGTGGTACCGTCTCTCTTTTGGACGACAGCCGTACCGAGATTGTATTTCTCCATGTTGATGATCTTGGCACCTTCGGATTCTTCCAACAGGTTACATTCTTCAAGCATCTGAAGGGCCTTGGTCATGCCTTCGCCTACTTGAGATTCACCTGAATAGACATCGAATTGGATGTTGAGACGAGCATAGATTTCTCTGTACTTGACAATCGAGAGATCTCTGAAACGACGCCATAAGGCAAGTGCTTCTTCACTGCCATCTTCCATTGTCTTGAAATAAGCACGGGCTTCATCATCAATGGCGGGATCTTCCTTGGCATCTCTGTTGATTTGAACATAGACATCGTACAAGTGTTTAATAGGATCAGCCACCAACTTTTCTTCTGAACCATACTTGGCGAAACCAACAGCCAAAAGACCTGTTGAAAAATCAATATAAAATCCTTATCACATCTCTACAAATAAAACTTTACCATATTGTTTGCCCCAATCACCTAAATAGTTCATAGAAATCGTCTTCCAACCATTAGCAGTATAAGCATTAGCCAAGAAGGCACCAATGATAGTAGAACGAAGATGACCAGCATGGAAAGGCTTGGCAATGTTGGGAGAAGAGAATTCGATGATGATGGTCTTACCTTCACCAGAGGCATTGTAACCATACTTTTCAACCTTGGCAGACACTTGAGAGAGAGTCAACTTGACCATGATGGCCTTGTTGATACGGAAGTTCAAGAAGGGACCGGCAGCAGAGGCTTCAGTGATATACTCGTTAGTCACAAAGGAAGCAGCCCATTCCTTGGCCAAGGCAGCAGGGTTGCCCTTGACACGAAGACGAGGGACAGCGATGGCCAGATCACCATTCTCAAGCGAACGAGGGTTATCGATGGCCTGATAGACAACCACAGGATCCAACTGACCGAGTTCAGCCACCTGAACAGCAATCAGGTTTCTAAAGGTATCGACAGGGTTACTGGAAGGATCACTACCGGGGATATCAGGCATGACCAAGGTAGTTTTGGCGAGTTCAGTGGCCCATCCAAGTGCTTCTTGAGCAGCAGCAGTTGTCTCGACCAAGTGGGTGTACTCGTTCTTCTGCTCTCTCAACAGACACCAGGCAACATAATCCACCACACTCACCTCTGTTCCTGTCAAAAAGGCATTGGGTTGAATACGAGCCTTTAAGGCCTCTGTGTTGCCTGCTAATGCCAAATCCAACAGATGAGCAGTGACTTGATTGTTGGCTTGTGTTTCATCCAAGAGGTTGTTGGAACGAATGAGGTAACGGATGATATTTGGGATGGTACGTAAAGTGGTGTTGTTGACCTTTAAAGAGGTGTCAGAACCTGTTTGAACCGTGATAGTGTTCTTTAATTCAGGATGACTGGCAAGAATGGCTAAAAGACCAACAGAGATCGTCTTTGAGTTAAGGGTTAAACTCATGGTGTATAAAGAGAAGAAAGAAAAGAAAAATGAAAGGTACTTTTTCTTTTTTTATATATTGACAGACGGAAAGAAAATGAGTCATGTTCCCTCAAATGGTAACTAGAGCCAAGCCACAGATTACCTAACCCTTTATTCATCACCCCTATTATTTCATTTTACGCTTCCATGGTCGACACATTGTGAGCTATCATTGTAGTCTTATAGAAGGCAACCATCTTCTCAAACATAGTCTCCTCTTTCTTCCTTTTCTGAATACATACAAATGCTTTATAAAACCTCAACAAAAATGATACACACACACACACATATAGGTAATTCAGATAGGATTCAATATATTTTTTTTTATTAATAAGAAAAAACAGGAAATAGTTAATAATCTAAAGAAAAAGAAAAAATGGATGAATAAACAAATACAAACAACATAAAATGTAGGATTGCTTTTTCTTTTTTGTCAAATATGTCAGGCTCATTAAATCAGTTTTTTTTTAAAATCCACACGTATGATTAGGACGTGAAAAGTTATGCATCCTTCATATGACAAAAAAAATAGCTTTAGCCTATAAAAAAATTGACTTACCAATCATAAGATATAAAAAAGAAAAAGAGAGAGAAGAAAGAGAAAAATGTCAAATCATAAAAAATTTTCTTTTGAAGCAACCTTTAAATAGGCAAACCTAAAAGTGGCTTAGATCCATTCAAAAAATTTCTTTTGCACTATTTAAATTCTTTATCAGTCAACATTGCCTTCCAATAGGGAATATTTTAAAAAAAAAAATGAAAAATCCTTATTTAGAACACATCTTTGCATTCAGGAGCCATTTATTTTATGAAGGCTTTCTAATCCAATGGCACATTGAGTTTATAAGTCGCTTTGATCCTTTTAGCAAAATCAGTGTAACCACCAATCATCTTTTGGTTCTCTAAATCACACCCTTCATAAATAAAAGGGGATGTTCTGTGACTGGTATTGAATTCCTTTTTTTTTTTTTGATAGAGTAAGCCTATTTGATCTGATCACCTTTTTATTTTATTTTATTTTACCTGTTGTAATTCATTTGAGCGTTCATGCCATTGCTGTTGAATATAAGCACTGACATCTACTTTAATATGAGGATGTTGATTGGTCAGCATATCACCTATTCTGACTGCATTAGAGAAATAAGAACAAGTCAAGAATCCTTCCTATATATTAAAGTCAACCAGTCTGTTGATTGTGATTATCTTATGGGCATTACAATATGATAACATTCAGTCTTTTGAGGAATGGCCTCATCTACACTCTCTGTTGTTTTACTAAACCAAGAAAATAAGCCCATGATAGAAAGTAAAGAAAAAAAAAGAAAGAAAAATAAGGCCCCCCTACTAAAATCAAAAGATTTTTTTTATTGTTTTTTTGTGCATGTTTGATCTTATTGATAGTGAGAAATGCTTTTCAAAAGGCATAAGTCCATACAAACTCATTTCAGGTGAATTCGATGTCTGTTCACCTTATTTCCAAACCAAGAAAACTTTAGAACCCCCACATAAGAAACAAAAGAGTATGAAAAGCAATACAGAGAGAGAGACAGAAGAAAGACATCAGACGATACGAACACAACTGTTGGCCTGTTTGGATCAGTTGGCTGAAGAATGGCCTGCTCAATGGAAAGAGAGACAGACACCGACTACACAGAACACAGAAGCAGAAACAGTTGATTTTCCAAGTATGGCACAGATGGTGGAGATGGCACATCAGAAGTTTTCATTTGACACAACAGAAGAAGAAGCGGTTGAATTAAAGGATCAGACAGTGGATTTGTTTTCAGTGTTTGGTACTGTCTATAGAAACAGTAGTGATACGATTGAATGGTTGCCATTGACCATGACAGCAAAGTACCTGATACCCCCTCACTCTACTTTTCTAATGGGATCCATGGAGAACACCATGGATCTCTTGGGCAATTATGGTAAGATAAAGTGAGATCTACCAACAAGAAACTGATGGCATCGATTTAGTACAAAAGAGAGGTGGTGCTGATCTGATCGTGATGGATCCACCTTGGCCCAATAAGAGTGGTAAATAGAAACAACATAAATATGCTTTGACTGACACCTTTATCTTTTAAGTGCATCGATCCTCTCATTATGATACACAAGATATCTATGATCTCTACAAGATACCCATGTTGAAATTGATTTCCAAGAAAAGTTTGGTGGCTATCTGGGTCACTAATAAGCCTAAATTCAGGAAATTCATTCTAGACAAACTCTTGCCTGCCTGGCAATTAGAATGTGTTGCTGAATGGGTCTGGCTCAAGACAACCACACAGGCTGAATCTGTCTGTCCTCTGGATTCACCCCATAAAAAGCCTTATGAACAACTGATCTTGGCTCGACCTATCCATTCAGCATCTTCTTCTTCTATGCCCAAGACACATACGCTTATAAGTGTACCCAGTGTAAGACATTCAAGAAAACCTCCTTTAGAAGGTAGGATGAAAACAAAAAAAATCATTCTATTTAACCTGTCTTTATAGATATCTTGTTACCCTGGATTGATTCACAAGAACCCATATGTTTAGAACTGTTTGCTCGATGTTTAATGCCTGGTTGGATCAGTTGGGGAAATGAATGCCTAAGGTTTCAACATGCTAATTATTTTGAAAGACAATAAATCTCTTATTTTGTGGCAACAATCACCATATTTCGAGGAGAAGTAACAGGATCAAATAAGGGCCACATCCAGACATTCTTGGTAGGGCTATCGGGAATTGTCTGATCCAGATAGAGCCATCGATCCATCAGAATCAGGCTTTCGAGAACAGGACCCAACAAGACACGCAAGGTCCATAAGATAGCAATCTGTTTATCGACACCGCGTGCTTTATAGGTATCATAATACCCTTCAGCCTCTTCAGGTGGAATGGTGTCCTCAGGCAAATCTAGTCGTTTCAAGGCAGCCTGGACATAGACTGAAAAACAAGTGAAATCTTTCTTTTTGTTCAATCGACCAATCACCGGTGCCTTGGAAACATCCGTCAATCCTTTCTCTACCATGATGGCCTTTATAACAACATGAGTTCATCAGATTATCATGCTTACATTTTCATTACCTGCAATAAGGCGCGAAAGAAATGATGCTCATAAGCCATCAAGGTCTCTTCCAATTGATCTTCCCATCGAGCAGGTGCTTGACATGATAACATCTTGGGTGTAGGACCTAACTGGAGACCTGACTGAGAGACAGTCTGACTCAAGGGAAAGCCTGCAGATGGATGGTGTTCTGTCAAGAAATGATAACAACAGCCTACATTGACAAAACAAGTGAAATCTGGACTGGTAGAGAACAAGCGCATCATCATACTGGCTAGATCCCCACAGGTATGCAATCCACACAGTAACCAGGTCTGGTTATCCTCACTCCATTTCGAGAGGATACTGGAGGCATTCTGGGGTGTGATCATATCAGTCACATGGTAGAGTTTCAATGCTTCCTTGTTCAGTTTCTTCAGTATGCGCTCATCAAACCGTTTGGCTCCACATGTCTGGATCTCTGAGGAATCGACTGCCAGAACCTTGAGATTGGATTGAAAGGCAAGGGATCGTGAAAGATAACCTTGACCTGCACCTAAATCCACAATGGAATTCAGCTGTTGATGAGATGCCATAGTCTGAATGACAGGCGTCATACGCTCTACCTTCAATCATTGAGTAGACTGAATGGGGCTATCTTATACAATTTACCTCATGTTTCTTTTTATCTGTCATGCCTGGTTGAATACATTTGTCTAATGTACTAATTGATTGCTAATAGTATATTAGTCTATATCATCTATGAAAATAGTAGGGCATAATGGCTTACTTTACAGCCATTTTGATTGAATCTAGGTAAGGCAATGTCTCTTGCCTGTTGAATAAACTCTTTTAATGATTCAGGCCAAGATTCCTAATTCAAGCTGATAAATAAGGAGAGATGAAAGAACAGATGAAGGGTTTTACATTTAAATCTGATCCTGAAGCAATCTTGATGATAGAATGAATCCAGTCATCTTCAGACTCATGTTTAGGTAAAAGTACTTGACGCCATGTCTCTTCTAATACTGTATCCCATTGATTCAGAGTGATGAAATCAACAATATGAAGTGTAGTCCAGTGCTTATGAGCCTCAATAAAGTCAATCAAAGCCTCTGTATACTCTATTGGACTGGTATACTTTGAAGGTAGTTGAAGTTTATTCTGAGGAATCAGGTAAGGATCAAGCATGTCACTTTGAGAGAGAGAAGAAAAAAAAATTTTTTTAACTCTTTTAAAACCATCCAATTCAAACTCAACTTATCTGCATAAGTCAATCCTCTTTGTAGAAGTAGTTCTTTATATTTCAAGATGGATAGCCTTAACATCTTTTAACTCAAGTGGATACATAAAAGCAATAGCCAATCAGATGTCTTCTTTACTTACTATAAACAAGCCTAATTTTATATAAATTGATGTCAATAAATACGATTTATTAAATCCCATGTGGATAAACCTTCATTTGGAGGATGAAAGGTGGATAGCTTAATTAGTTGTATTTCTTTCACTTTTTTCTTTTTTTTTAAACAATGCATAAGAGAGATGGTTCTGTCATCAAGAAACGCGCTTCTTCTCTCTTTAATGTGTTTACACCCACTACCCTTAAGCATAGAACATCAAGCGTATTAGAAGAACCTGTTGAATTCACTGAAGTGTATCCTGTCTCATTTGATGATTCTGGTTTCTGTCATCCACTGGAATCCAATGTCACAAGCAAACGAAGTCTAAGTCAGGGCAATATTCTGTCTAGCTGGACACAAGATTCATCCATCAAGCCAAAATCACATGATCAAAGAGAATCCAAAGCCATTCAGTATTGGCAATCAAAGACAGTAGAGAATATGATTCAGAGTAGTCTATCACTCTCATTGGACAATGCAAGTCATCTAATGCAACATTTACATGTAATTAACATCTAGAATTATATAGTACAATGAACGCAATCAAATGATGTCAAACTTTATTGTGGATGAACTTGAATCTACAGAAAAATCATTTTATCAATTTCTGTTATTTATTCAATCTGTAAGTTACTTTGTGGACACTATATAAAACTCACACTTTTTTTTTTGATCAGCATTATATGGAACCAATGATATCTCAATCAAGATATACCCTATTTCGTTCGAATGATGTTCATACACTCTTCTATCATCTACCTGATCTCATCTCAGTTGCCTCAAAGACACTGAGTAAATTAGAAGCCTGTCCTGGCTGGAAAGTGGGTCAGATCTTTCGAGAATTAGAACAGGATTTTGTGATCTATTTGAAATATGCTGTTCATTACAAAAGTCATCTCAAGGCCATTCGTCGTGCCAGTCTCAGTTGTCCATTAGAAAAGAAAGGGCATCGATTGGGTATAGCGGATTATTTGATTGCACCCTTTCAACGGATACCACGCTATGAATTATTATTGAAAGGTAAACACAATACATGGAAGAAGACAGTGATTGATTTCTGTCATTAGATCTCTTGAAATACACACACAATCAAGATTTGATTTATGCAAAGAACATGATTAGTGGTTTAGCAGCCACAATGAATCAAATACAATATTAGATTTATGCAACTCTGTTGTAAGACAAGTTAGGGATCCAATCAAATCAGCCATTTGGATTCTAAGCCCTTTTACTGTTGATTAATTATAGAAACCAGGTTGCTGTAAATAGAAGATAAAACAAACGGTTTATTCTTATTGGCCCTTTTTTTTCTTCTTTTTGAAACAAGAATTTCAATTGAGAATAGAATATCATTAAAAGAGAATATATAGACAAATAGATATAAGGAGTTGAATAAAAAAAAAAATCTTTCCCTTTTTTGTTAACCTATCGGAGAAAGAAAAGAATGGTTATATACAAGTATGAAACAAGTGCAATCATCGATATATATATATATATATATATGATTTAACTTATTTGGTACCTGAAAGAAGGAACGCACTATTTTATGCTGACTATTAAAATAGGAGAAAAAAAGGGTAAGAGATAGATAGCTTTATTCATCATGATCTCATTTTCTAGTGACTTCATGGATTTTAAGGTTTATAGGGTTAAACAACAAAACCTATTTTTAGGTTCTTGACAAAAACAGTAAAATTTTTTCAATAACCGAGGTTAACTTATTTTTTTTTCTTTTTTCTTCTGTTTCTCATTGTTAGATTTGCCCTGTACATAATACTTCTCTCTATTTATCATGGAGAAACAATCAGCAGAGACCAACAAGTTCCAAACATATCAACCCAATCTAAACCGAGAATTCTCAACCAGTAGCCATGAAGCCATGGCCTCAGATGCTGAGGCATTCATCACACAGCCTGTCAAAAGAGGTCGATCCTTAGTGAGGCCAGAGAGAGAACGAGTGGATCCGAATCATCGTCAGTTTCATTATCGACAAGCAGCCATTCAGGCACCTGCAGACACCATTCAGCCCAGCAGAACAGGCAATCAACCTCAGACATTGACCAGAAGAGGCACTACTAAATCAGTCGTCTTGAGAAGAGGCAAGAGTGTGCTTGGACGCGAAGAAAAGGGAGCTGATGAAGATGATTTTGCTTACCTTCAAGAAGACACAAAGAAGTCCTGGAAAGATAAATTACCTCGACCTTGGATGACCTATTGTTATCTATTGACCTGTTGTATACCACCTCAACTCTTGAGTCTTGTTGGTAAATAACATAATATTTTTTAAAGCAATGACTAACCAGATAATTAGGCATCAAGGCAGGTCCTGCTCAGACTGCTTGGAGAGAAAAGATGGGTTTGATCGGTATCATCCTCTGTATCATGGCAGCTGTCGGTTTCTTAACCTTTGGTTTCAATCAGGCTGCCTGTCCTTCAGGTGGCGACTTTTCAATTCATGGCAATGCCGTACCTCCAGGCTACCTTCTGATCCAAGGCTGGGCTTATATGTTGGCTGATTGGTCCGATCATCCCTCTTCCAATGGCTCCATCAATGTCCTCTATCCACCTTACAACGGCAGTGGACTGGATGCCTCTCTCTTATTCCCTCAACGTTATACCGAATGTGACAATGTCTACCTTCCTCTTCAGGGCCAACAACCCAACTATTTCCCCTGTCAACTCTTCAATCCCAACTCAACCACACCTTCCATTGATGCCTCTGCCTATACCAACAGAACACTCTGTCATACTTCAGCAAATGCCGTCAATCTCTATCGTTCTTTCTACACCAATGGTGCACCTTCCCTTAGTGGCAAATCCAATAAACGAGTCAAAGTCTATTATGAACATGATGATCTCAACACGACCTCCAATCTCATGCTCTATAATGGGTAAGCCTATAGAATAGAATGATAGCCTTTATTGACTCTTGTTTAGGAAAGTATTGAATCTAGCTTTATTACAATATTTACCATCGGCTTATTTCTCAACTCCTACCAACGGTCTGATCCAATCCATTTTGAGTAACATGAATACCTTTGCAGGAAAGGACATGACTTACTTGATTCAGGCAAGACAGGATTCTATCTGGAAAGAAGAGGCAGAATGTCTCTCCAAGACCATTGCAGTCGGACAGATCGATACCTTATCTGTCGGCTGTATGTTTTCCGAAATCGTACTCTATGTTTCCTTGGTCGTCATTTTGGGTGTCATTCTGGCCAAGTTCTTTTTGGCTGTCTATTTTGGTTGGTTCATGTCTTGGAAGCTGGGTAACTTTAAGGAAGAAGGTTCTTATGCTGCTCGTATGAGAAGAGAAGAACAGATTGAGAATTGGACAAGAGATATCAACGACAATGGTCCTGTCGTTACACCACCACCACCACCACCACCACCACCTCAAAAGAAACAACGTACCTTATTTCCTCGTACCTCTCGATTTACACCATTGGAATATGGTTCCACTCGATTTGATTCTGAGAAACCACCTGTACCTGCCTGGAGAAAGTAAGTAGATGTTTATCATGCCCCCCCCCCCTCAAACTCATTCTTTTTTTTTTAAAAAACAGTAGTACACATGTCGGTAGTCGACCTGATTCAGTCATGTCATTTTCTTCTCCTTCCTTCACTAACTTTCGTGGATCCACTGCCTCCTTCTCCAACTACGTTACACCCGGTATGTCGTCATCCAGCTGGGACGGTCGTAGCAGTGCCTCCAACAACAGCAGTGTCCAATGCCCATTCCCTCTCTCACCCCATGTGGTCCCTCAACCTCCCTCTGACTACATGCCTTTCAATTACCCTCTGGCCCATACCATCTGTCTGGTCACCTGTTATTCCGAGGGCGAAGACGGGATCCGTACGACCCTGGACTCCATCTGTGTCAGCGATTATCCGAAGAGTCACACGATGCTGTTGGTGATTTGTGATGGTTTAATTACCGGCAGTGGTGAAACCATGTCGACGCCCGAGATCTGTGTGGGCATGATGCGCGACTTGATTGTGCCGGCTGATCAAGTAGAGGCACAGCCCTATGTGGCCATTGCCGATGGCTCCAGACGCAACAACTGTGCTAAAGTGTACGCAGGCTACTACAAATTCGACGACCGCACCGTGCCTCCCGAACAACAATCAAGGGTGCCCATGATCACCATTGTCAAATGTGGTGGACCTGAAGAGGCCCAAGCGCCTAAACCTGGTAATCGCGGAAAACGTGACTCTCAGATCATTTTGATGCAATTTCTGCAGAAAGTGATGTTTGATGAACGTATGACGATGATGGAGTATGAATTCTTTAATGCCATCTGGCGAATCACAGGCGTTTCGGCTGATCATTACGAAATCTGTCTGATGGTGGATGCGGATACCAAACTCTACCCCGATGCCCTCTCCCGTTTGATCTCAGCAGCTGTCAAGGATCCTGAAATCTCGGGTCTCTGTGGTGAGACGAAGATTGCGAACAAGCGTGCCAGTTGGGTCAGTATGATCCAGGTGTTTGAATACTATATCTCGCATCATCAGTCCAAGGCGTTTGAATCGATCTTTGGCGGTGTGACCTGTCTGCCTGGCTGTTTCTGTATGTACCGTATCAAGGCACCCAAGGGACCGAACGGCTACTGGGTTCCTATTCTTGCTAACCCCGATATTGTGGAACATTATTCAGAGAACATTGTGGATACTCTTCATCGAAAGAATCTGTTGTTGTTGGGTGAAGATCGGTACTTGACCACCTTGATGTTGCGGACCTTTCCTAACCGTAAGATGATGTTTGTCCCTCAAGCGGTCTGTAAGACAGTGGTGCCTGATACCTTCATGGTCCTGTTGTCTCAACGTCGTCGCTGGATCAATTCGACCATCCATAACCTGTTTGAACTGTTGCTGGTCAATGATCTCTGTGGTACCTTTTGTTTCTCGATGCAGTTTGTGGTCTTTATGGAACTGGTCGGTACTTTGGCTCTCCCGGCTGCCATCTCCTTCACGCTGTATGTGGTGGTGATTGCCATCATGGGTCAACCTGCCTTGTTGCCCTTGATCCTGTTGGCCTTGATCTTGGGTCTCCCGGCTGTGTTGATCGGTATGACCAGTCGCAAGCTAGTGTATGTTGGCTGGATGTTGATCTATCTCGTCAGTCTGCCTATCTGGAACTTTGTGCTGCCCACCTATGCCTATTGGCACTTTGATGATTTCTCATGGGGAGATACCCGTAAGGTAGAGGGTGTCACGAAAGACAAAGGACATGGGGATGAAGGAGGTCAATTTGACAGTAGTGTGATCACCATGAAGAAATGGAGTGAATATGAAGTGGATCGTCGTGTCAAGTTAGCACAAGAACAGCATGTGCCTGTACCACGCTTTCAACAACCTCATTCGACAGTCGATATCTTTACCGAAAGGGAGCCTAGACGAATCAGCCGTCGTCTCTCTCAAGAAAGTGGTCAAGCACCATTAACTCAACCAGAAGAAGAAGGCACACCTCTTGGTATTATACCCATTGCTAAAAGAGAGCCTGTTCAATTGACAGATGAAGTGGTGGTGCCTGTAGAATCCTCAGAAGATCATGAACTGGATTGGATTCAACAGAGTACGCATGACAACAATTGGGCAGATCCTGCACCTCATCATCAACATAGTCATTTTGAAGAGCCTTCTACTTGATAAACTATTTTATTGTCTAATCTATCACGTGTATTATTCTATTGTTTCTTTTCATCATAAAAAAATATATCTCTCTTCTTTATTATTTTTTTCTTTTTTTTTTAGTGTCTATAACATACTTTCTCTCTCTTTATTTGTATGCAACATTCCTCCCCTTACATACTATAAGATGAAGATCCAACTAAGAATTTTCTGTACTTCCAAAGTTGTCAATCAAACATCGCATGAGGGTACTCCATTAAGGTCATGGAAAGTCCAACTGAGGTCCATGAACACAAGCCCTCATTACCTTGAAAGTCTAATTGATCATGTAGAATATCGACTGCATCCTTCCTTTAAGGAATCCTGTATCAGTAAGTTCATGGGGGTGATGATAGTCAAACCTCCTTACTGACGCACATAGTTCGTGTACATGAACCATACCGTATTGAACGAACAGGTTGGGGTGAATTTGATATGTTGATACTTCTGTACTTTAGAGATCAAACAATACCACCTAAAAGTATCACCTTTGATCTTCACTTTAAACGACCCAAATATTCAGTTCAAAAGACATTGGTAAGCTATTGATTTATAGCCTGAATGAATCATAAACAAATGATGTTTAGGATATTCCCTGTCCTACAGTAGATGCTCAGCCTGATACATGTCTGTCTGTGCTTTATTCAATGAATGAATCCATGAATATCCAACAAGTAAAAAAAGAGTAAACAAATCATAAGAAAACAAAGCATATTTATGGCATGATACAGATCAAAAATGACATGAATTTATCTCATTTAAGCCATATTCTGAAATCATTGAATGATCAAGATCTTCGTGCATTCTATCAGCTTGTATCAGAATTTGATCTTCATCATCTGGAGATTAAGGAAACTGAAGGTAAAAAGAATCTATATAACATACTTCTTTATTAATGTTCTTTAGATGAGATCATATTGAATCTTAACAAATTTGAGCCTTCAGAACTATTGATTGTTTGGAAGTTTGTGATGAACTTAAAACAATACAAAGAAACCCTTCTTTTACAGCATTTATTACATAAAGGCCCATGTTCTCATTAACTCCTGTTATATGCATTCATAGTGTCAAAATAAAGAAAAATACAAAAGAAAGGCTATCTCCTTTATATGTTTCATTCAATGTTTACTAAAATTTGAAAAGCAACCAACAGGTTTTTTTTTTATTTTATGAAAGAAAAGGGGGAATATGCTCTCAATATGATCTATCATTTTCTTCTAACCTTACTCCATTGTCTTTATCTATATGAACAATAGAAGCCTAACATTTAAAATAAAAGATAGGCTTAAAGGATAACTATGGAAAATAGAAAAAGGGAAAAAACAAATCTATAGGATATTCCCCTATAATAAACAACAACCTATACTTTTTTTTTTCTTGCTTTTTTTTTCTCTCTTATTCAAATCGGGTCAAAATAAGATAATAAATCAACCGACCGGCTTATTTATTGCATTATCAACCTATTCAACATCATTTTAACACTCTTTTCTTTTTTTCTTTTTTTAATTTTATACCATGGATGAAAAAAAGAATAGAGTCGAATTTGAAGAACATGAACATATTGAACATGAAGATGAAATTTCGCCTGAATTAGAATTACTATTACACACGGATCCCTCACACGGTTTAACTAGCACAGAAGTACAAGAGAGACAAGCCAAGTATGGTCTGAATGAACTACCAGAAAAGAAGACAAACCCATTCCTCAAGTTTTTTTCTTATTTTACGGGTCCAATTTCTTATTTGATTGAGATTTCTTGTATCATTGCAGCTGTGGTTGGGGATTGGATTGATTTTGGTATCATCTTGGCCCTCTTGATCATCAATGCAGTCATCGGCTATATTGAAGAGGCAAAGGCCGAATCAGCCTTGGACGCCCTTCGTCAGACACTTGCTCTCAAGACACGTAGTTACCGTGATAATGAACTCAAGGAAGTCGATGTCAAGGAACTGGTGCCCGGTGATATCATCGTCCTTCGTATCGGTGACATTGTCCCTGCCGATGCTCGTCTGTTGGGTCTAGGTGTCAATGGCGAAGTGAACGAGACTGAGCTGATGATCGATCAGTCCGGTTTGACGGGTGAATCCCTTTTGGTGGCCAAGAAGAAGAACAGTACAGTCTATTCGTCCAGTATCATCAAGCAAGGTCAACAGCTGGCTATTGTCACGAAAACAGGGACACATACCTTCATCGGTCGTGCTGCTAACCTGATTGCTATCACTGCAGAAGAAGGTCACTTTCAAAAGATCATTGGTAAGATTGGTAATGTCCTGATCTGGTCTACTGTCACCTTGGTCATCATTGTCTTTATCTATCAAATGGTTCATTTCCGTGGTACGCCTCAGGGAAACTGGAAACTGGTCTTGGAAAACTGTCTGGTCTTGACGGTGGCTGCCATTCCTGTCGGTCTGCCAACGGTCATGTCAGTCACCATGGCTGTGGGTGCCAAACAACTGGCTGCCAAGCAGGTGATTGTGAAGCGTCTGACGGCTGTGGAAGAACTGGCCTCGGTCTCTGTGCTCTGCTCAGACAAGACAGGTACACTTACCCTGAATGAATTGACGTTCGATAAACCCTGGTTGACCAACAACTACTCGGAAGAAGATATCTTGCTCTATTCTTACCTGGCTGCTGAACAAGGTGCCAATGATCCTATCGAATCCGCCGTCCGTCGTGCTGCAGAGGGACAACTGGACATTCTCAAGAACCGTGCCAATGCGCGTGAGATCCCTGGTTATAAAGTAACAAAATTCTCTCCGTTCAATCCAGTCACCAAAATGACTCAGGCTACCATCTTGGATATCGCTACCAACCAAAGTTTCCATGTGGCCAAAGGTGCTCCTCAGGTCATTACTGAACTGGTGGGGGGTGATGATGAAGCTGTCCGTGCCGTCAACAGTCTGGCTCGTCGTGGTTTGCGTGCCTTGGGTGTGGCTCGTTCGGTAGGTGAGAGTACTGAGAAGTTTGAGTTGGTCGGCATGATCTCCCTCTTGGATCCACCTCGTCCCGATTCATTCTCGACCATTGCTGAATGTCATGCCTTGGGTGTCGATGTCAAGATGATCACAGGTGATCAATTGATCATTGCCAAAGAAGTCGCTGCTCGTCTCGGTATGGGCCGTGTTATCTTGGATGCCAATCACTTGGTCGACCCTCACAAGTCGGAAGAAGAAGTGACTGAACATTGTGTGCGTGCCGATGGTTTTGCCCAGGTGATTCCTGAACACAAGTACCGTGTGGTGGAGTTGTTACAGAACAAGGGTCTCTTGGTAGGTATGACGGGTGATGGTGTCAATGATGCTCCTGCCTTAAAGAAGGCGGATGTGGGTATTGCTGTGGAGGGATGTACGGATGCTGCTCGATCTGCCGCTGATATTGTGTTGCTTGCACCTGGTCTGTCTACAATCACAGATGGTATCATTACTTCGCGTGCTATCTTTCAACGTCTTCGATCGTATGCTCTTTACCGTATTACCTCTACCATTCACTTTTTGTTGTTTATGTTTATTGTCACCTTGATTGAAGATTGGACGATGCCTGCTGTCTTGTTGATTATGATTTGTGTCTTGGTAACTGATTAGATCATTTAGAATGTTATCCATGTATTGATGATATTGTATAGAATGATGCTGCTACCCTTGTGATTTCTGTTGATAATACTGAAATTTCCGAAAAACCAGATAAATGGCGAATTGGTCAATTGCTTACTCTTTCCTTTGTCCTGGCTGCCCTCTTGGCTGCCTTATCGTTTGCCCACTTTTATGTAGCTCGCGATATATTCCATGTGACAGATAATGAATTGCACTCAATTATGTATTTACACATTTCCTCAGGTAAGGCAATTTAAAATTTTATACAATGAGGTCACTTATGTTCATTTTAGCTCCTCACTTTGTCATCTTTTCAACCCGTGTGCCTGGCTATTGGTTCAAGAATATGCCTAATTGGATCTTTACTGTCTGTATTATTGGTACTCAAATCATTGCCTTATTCTTTTCTGTCTATGGTGTGTTTGGTGAACATGAAGGTGTGGCACCCTGTGGTTATCCTTGGGGTCTCTCTGTGCTTGGTATTTCCCTTGTCTATTTCATGCTTCTGGATGTCGTTAAGGTCCAGATCTTCCGTTACTGGAGTTTTGAGATGACAGCCAAGATGGTCCCCACCAAGGCACGTAGAGCCAAGTTGGCCAACCGTAAAGAATTAAATGAAAAAGGAGAAGCATTAGAAACTTCCTGGAAGAAGATCTCAGAGTAAGTAGGATGATAAACACATCATAATAGAAATTAATCACTTTTATCATTAGACATGTGGATGCTTCTTCTATTGCCATAGCCTTCCGAAACAATGCTCAGAGAGCACATTAAGCCTATTTTTTTTATTATCTTTATAGTATAAACCCTCTTTTATTTTTGAAAAAACACCCCCCTCCACTAATTATTATGTAAGAAATATACATTAAAAAAAATGTTACATTTAAATGATTATGATTATAGCCAATATTAAAAAAAAAAAGAATCTAGACTATTTGTTTTTTTCTTTTGGGAATCTCATTGTTCGCTAGTTTTATGGGTTTTCCATAAGGGGAAATATAGTAAAAAAAAGTACATTCATTTAGGAAACTAAAAAAAAAAATTTTTTGAAAAATGAAATGACATGAAGCAGACTCATCTTCACGTGACCATGATGTGTCTGTGCTTTTCAAGCGTAAGCTGACTATGAAAATCCTTTTTTAAAAATAGAAAAGACTCACTTTCACATGTTAACATACAAAGCAATCAAAACCTCTTCTTTTGGAAATCAAATCACCCTGTCATTACAAACTCCACTCTGACCAACATACATGTGAGAGAGCGAGAGAGAGAGAGAGAGCGTTAGTCTAAATAAATGTGAGATAGTGTCTCTATAAATTTCACATGTCAGAACACAACACAATCACCTTTTTTGTAAAAGGATTTTCCAGAATCAAGTTACTCAACAAAATGAAACATGTATTGGGGGGTGGAATGACTCTTTTATAAATAACGCTATCCTGTTCTTATCTTTTTTCTTTTCTCTCTTTTTTACTATTTTTTCTTTTTACCAATAACTATGGAAAATCAATATCAAGAACACGATTATCAAGAAACTAAACAAAAAGAGCCTGAAACACTTTTGTTAGATGAAGAAGAAGAAGATTTCTCTGACACAACCACATTGGAATCCTCCTCTCTCTCTGAAGAAGAACACCAAGAAAAGAAGACACCTGGCACCTTTGTTTCACGTGTCACTTCCATTCCTCTTGTCCAGGATGGCGTAACAACCGTTCAGGCCATTGCCACCAAGACCAGCTTAGGTCGATTCGCCTTATCAACAGCCAATTCTACTCTCTCCACTGTCTCAAGATACCAACCGAGCTATGTCCAGACATACTATCAAAGCTACATTTTACCTCATGTTGAAAAAGCAGATGAGTTCGGCTGTCGTTCACTCGACATGATCCAGACTCGTTTCCCTGTTGTCAATCAACCTACCTCTGAAATCGTCAAGACAGTCACAAGCCCTCCTTATCACATCGTCGATGGTGTCAAGGTCACCCTGGATCACTCTCTCAAACAGCCCGCGACTCAGGTAGCCCATGAGGCCAATAGACGATTGGGTAATGTGATGGACAATGTGGAAGCTGTGCTTGATCATTACCTTCCCAAACAAGAAAACAAGCGAGAGGTGCAAGAATTCAATCAGGCTGTACGTGCCTACTACCTCTTGAACGATGCCACCCTTCGTCTAAGCCAGGCTGTCTCTGAACAGGTCAAGACAACAGCTGCTCAACTCCCTCTTCGTGATGATCTTGTCCGTATCACCTCAAGTCAACAACTGTTGGAGAGAACAACGACTCATATCCAGCTGATTCAAGAGAACCTGACTGAATCAGTCAAGCTGTATGCTCAGGCAGCTCAGAAGCGTTTACCACCCACTGTCAACCAAAAGATCCTTGAGATCCAGAGCATCACACAAGAACGACTTCAATTGATGACTCAACAGGTATCGACTCAATTGACACAGTTGACTGACTATTTAAAGGCACAATCATCTCCTGACTGGCTCAAGGCGCGTGCTGCTTCTTTGGTGGACATTGCTAATAAGCAAGTGGAATTGGTGCGTGCTCAATACAGTCGAGAAGACTTGAGTGCTTTAGAGAAAGCCAAACATGTTGCTCAGGGACTTCAGGAACAAGTGTTGCCTATCTTAAAGAACTTACAGGCTCAATTGAACCATTATTCAGAAGTGGCTGTTCAAGATTTAAAGACACCTTTTGAATACCTCGGTTTAACTCATACACCAAAGGTAGCTGCTACTTGAAGTGGTTTTCCTTTTTTTTCTCTGTTTTATACAATAAAGATATCTGTCTAACCTTCCTTATTTTACCATTTTAAAAAGGAGAGAGAGGGGGATTTAAGCTATTGTACAACACCTTACTTTGAGCTTAATTTTTTTGGGGGAGACGTTTTGAAGGCAATATCAGCTTATTTTATGAGGGAAAGATGGGAGAATAATTTTGATCCAAAGGTAGATCTATCTATGATCATATACCTAATGTCTTCTTTACTCAGTGGAGAGTAATTGACAACATATATACTCTTCTTTAAAAAAAAAATTGCTGATGAAACAACCTATGAGTAACAACAACAACACACGCTCTTTGAAACGCTTTTTGTGTCACAAACATGTATGCAACACATGAAACATAAAATAAGAAAAAAGCCACAAATAACAAGCTGATAAACAAACACGGGCAAAATGAGTCTAACAAACCAACATGTTGATAACGCCACTTTTCGATCTATAGAAGTCATTTCCCTTTTATGCTCAAGGGCTTCGTTGATTCTTGTTCATACTTCTCCTTTTTTTTTCTATGGCTTCGAGAAAAAGATGTTTGAGTGATCTCCTCTTCTAAACTTCAATTGTTCCTCCTTTCATCCAAACAATAACACACGCTTATTTTGAAAGAAAACAAGCTCTTCTTATCTGATTAGCATTGACTGTATATCAAAGCTGTCTCGGATAAACCGAGTAGGGCATTTCTTTAAGAAAAAAAAAAGGTTAGAATAAGTAGTTTTCCTCTCTCTCTCTCTCTTTCTCATTGTACTAAAACAATACAGAGAAACCCTGATTTCTATGCATTAGAAGCAATCATCTTCAAGGTACTTTCTCCCTCCCCCCCTTTATAACTCAAATAAGGAACTCTTAAGGAAAAAAAAAAGTTGTCAATGGTGTTTATGCATTGCTTACTATTGGCGCTTCCTTTATTTGTCCCACTCAGCTTCTTTATTCCCCCTCCTCTCTCTTTTCTTTTTTCTCCAATGTAGCTTTCTTGAATTACCAATTCATCTGGCCATGCTTGTTGTTTTCCTAACACACACTCTTTTTCAAAACAAATCCTCTCTAAGCAATAATATCTCTCTTCCCTTTTAAAAGTCTGATAGTATTGTTTGTTCGGAAAATGTTTTTTCCTTACTCCTTTTGCACAACACAGTTATTTTTAGGGATGAGCACCAACTCAAGATTGTTTTAGAGTAAATGTTGGTTACTTGTATTGCACATGCGTATGTTAGGCAAGAATTCATCTTGAGCTACTAAGAGAGAAGAGAGAAATTGGCATCAGAGCAATCATAGCATGGATGTAAGATTGATAGTTTTTTTTTTGTACTGGTTCAAAATATCAAAGAAATCACTCAATCATAGACTATAGAGACTTAGTAAGGTAAGCTCATATTTTAAGCCAAACTTTTTGATCGTATGTGTTTATTGGAATATGGTTTTGGAATAGTCAGAAAAAAAATACCTTCTACTGCCTCTAAACTTGTGAGCCCATTTGCCCCAAAAAATTCCTAAATTTGAACCTGCTATACTTAGAGATGGCGCTGAATTCCGAGGCTCAAGTGCTTTATGTTGTCGATAAGCATATTTGACCAAGTTTTCGAAAAACCATCTTCGCTTTAATTCTCTAAGATTCGATGTAATGCTGTCAACATTATTTACGAGTTCGACGATGATGAAGCTCAAACTATCTTTTTACTTTTTTCAAGAAAAGTGATTTTTAGGAAGGTCTATCTCTGTTTGTCTTTTGGACTTAAGGATAATGTTTGTTGCTCATTTTTAAGATTTTGGTAACTTTGGCTTTTAGTCATGGTCATTAAAGTAAGTCAGTGAGCCTATTTTTCTTTCTTTTTTTTTTACTGTGTTGATATTGCTATCAGCACTTTTAGCTCTTTAAGTCAAGTTCATCGCTTGTCATCATTTGAATCTAATATAATCGCCTCATTATAATCTAGTCGGTCCTATGCGCCTCTTTGTCGTGTCATCATTAATAGCCTGTAATTCATTCTTTGTTATCACAAGGAAAGACGAACCCAAAAAAAGACTATGGTTCGATTAATCATTCACTGTTGATGATGATATAATGTTGTATTACACTAGAGAATCCCCCCTTAAACTCTTTCTCTAATTTGTGATACGTGTGATATAAAGTTATCTTTGCAACCTTTAAGGTAGTCAATCTTTCCCTTCTTCTTTTTGTAGTGCCAAGTTGTTTCAAATTTACAGCTTTTTTTTTTAAATCGAGATGAATTCAATACCATTGGCTAAATTGATATGTTGTATTTTTTTGTTAAACTATAGTCTAGAAATCACCAAGAAAGAGTGAATTGTTTTTAAGGTTATTGTATGACTTGGATAGGGTAACGTTTTCCAAAAATTGCTGAAAAATGGTGTTGCAAATAGTGAATTGTCTTTCATTTTCTTGCTCAAAGATAAATAGAGCCATTTAATTGCCTCACATGTGAGTTTTATATACACACACCATCTTTCAGCCAAAAAAAAAAAGTTCGTGTAGTCAAGAAAAAAAAAACAACTTCTTTAGCAATTGTTGTCATTTCAAACTATTGCCTTTTTGTGTCTTGGTACTTGTAATTATACTTTAGAAAGGTCTGCATCTCTTTTTTACAAGAGGATAATGTAACATCTATTTACCTAAAAAAAAACTAGACTCAAACAACTCAAGAGTAATATGCTTGAGCTTAAACTAAGCCTCTAGAACAATCCATTACTGTATGCATTAGGTATAAAAAGGACCCTGATTCTTAAGTTTGTTTGTTTTTATAGAGGTAGATCATGTCCTGTCTGAACCAGTTATCTGACAGATCGTCAAATGGGGCATGTTAGAGGCTCAGTAATTAAAAGAAGAATTTATGCGTTTAATCACTTGCCTCTTTTGTCAAACTGAGTTTGGTGGTTCATATACAGGATACTTTGATTCACTATTCTAAAGAGCCAGAGTTATGCTAAACATAAGGTACAGTTCATTGTGTTGAATAGATTGAATAACATGTATGAGATGCAACCGCAATAGGCCTCTCGTTTCATTCCGAAGTGTTTATCATCATAGTCTCTTTCCCTATTCTCCCTTTTTTTCTTCTTTTGTCAACTGAGTCAATTATGTAAATAAGATAAGAGATGACTTGATCATCCCCCCCTCCCTCTATCTCTCAGGGTTCCAAATAACAATTGAAAGTTCCAGCTATTCCTAACAAATTACTGAAATGAATGCCTAATGCCGCATGATGATGAGAACCATCAGATGACTGTGCGGCTTTCATATAATGATTTGCTTTTTAATTTTGTACAGGCAATAAGTCATATAACGTAGCCAATGATAGTTCTGATGTTTGCAGAATTGGCTGCTGTAAAAGAAAATCGCAAAGGTTTACAGCAGCAACCAACAGGGTATTTAAAAAATAAATGTCATCTTTTTTAGTCATGTCTCGGTTTCTTTTCTGATCTTTTAATGAGTTTCCCATTATAAGATGTACATTTCTATTTACATGTCTTAATTAAGGTGATAATGCAAAGATGTTTGCTTTCAAATAAAGTAATCAATAAATGAAAATCAGTTAATTCATGTCTTGATATCATCTCTTTAGGGGGAAAGTTAAACACCACCCTCTCCACTTTCTTTTTGGAGCCACCTCTCCTCCTTTTCCAAGTTGATTTCCAATGAAACTATTGCAAATCACCTGCTTTTCATGCATTTCTTTGCTATTCATCTTCTAATTTGCCTTTTCTCTTATTAATAAAAAATGGCATTCAAACATCTATAGAAGCAGATTTATAGCAGAGTTTCAGGATTGCTTCCTAAACTTTTTAGCATGTTACATGTTGTAGCATCAGAACATAAACAATGAGCGTAAAAGAATGAGATTTGTGATGCTGGTAGAATATCTATTGCTTTTAATGAAATGGCAGTAAACATTTCCCCAAAAAGAAAACGCCATATGCTTAGGCTCGGATTTCTTACTCTTTTAAAATTGAGTAAGAGCTCTTTTCCATCTTGACATAAAGCTAAGCGTTTTTCAACGCAACACAGGCAGATCTGTGTGTCTCTCTTGCTGAGAATTCTTGCTTAATTGCTAGGACTAAAAAACTTTTTATGTTTGCTAAGAGGAGATATCATATGCAATTATTTTTATCTTTACTAGCTGATGCTCTCTTTTTTTTTTGTAGAGCCAGAAAGCCTTTTTTCTTTTTCTTCAACAGTCTATCCAACAATTTTCTCAATGCATTTTTGACAGTCTTAAAAGAAGCGATTTCAAGTCCACTGAACATCTTGGATCATTACATTCTATAGAATGTCTTTAACTTTACACACGGTCTATGTGTTCAAAGGGTAACTATTTGCTCAGAATGAAGCAATTCAGTGCTCTTAAGGGATGTTGTCGGATGACATGGTTACAAAGGTATGCAAACTAGAGAAAGGCTACGATACACAAAGGCCAAATATCCGGCACACAGAATGTAAGATAGCATGTGAAATAAAAAGCTGGTAGCACAAAGTGAGTTATAAGAATTCAATTACATATAGAGTCTATTTTCATTTTAGACTACAAAGCACAGACAAACGATCGTCTCTGTCATCCAAAGAAAGACAAACTAAATAAAACATACACTTTAGCTTGCCTCCAAAGGAGAAACAGAGAAAAAAGAAAGAGAAAGAGAGAAGAAAAGGATGAATACAACATTAGCTACATGGAAAAGGTGAAAAAAAAACCTGTCGTAGATGATCATATCAATATAAATGGGTCGATTTTTTTCCTCTTTCTCCTTCTTTCCCTCATCTCTTTTTTATTTATTTAATCATGTATGCTCAAACAACTGATAGATTGATTGAATTACCAGTGTATCCCTTGATCGAGTCTACTATGTCTCCTTGTACTTTCACTTCGCATACGATTGACAGTCCATGTAAAGACTTTGCTAGATGAATAAACTCACTTACTCATAAACTATTCTAGTACCTTATCCTTCCTTAGAAAACTGGACAGTGCCTCGTTTCGATCTAATTCATCATTATCCTTGTTCCGATACTTCATCTTCTTCAGGCACACCCGATATGTATTTGTATGAACCCCAACTCTTATGCCTTCTCGATAATCTCTCCTATCCTTCCACAACACTTATGACAGAACGATCAGATTCTAACTTTTCTATGTTTTACGACACAAACCAACTTGTTCCTTCACTCTCTGTAAGTGTTGCTATTATTTCATTTTGAGCGTAACTGACGCTGAGGAATGCCACATAGTGTCAAGACCATGATTCTTCATTTGAACTTTCACCCAATACTATTATATCAACTTCACCAAAAAGTGATAATTCATCATTTGAATCACAAGTGAATCCCTATTTTGTTCTATATCAAGACACAAACAGTACTGTAAGCAATAGCTCAGAAGACACACATCCGATGCACTCCTGTCAATGGTCTGATTGTACAGAAAAGGCTGTTTCACTTGATCAACTGATGACGCATATATGTGATCAACATATAGGTAGTGGCAAGGTAATAAGTTGAAAAAGACCAATCCTTTCTTCATGATACTCATATACATCATAAAGGCAGCTTATCTTTGTGAATGGAAAGACTGTGGACGAAATAAAAAGCCTTTTATGAAACGACACAAGATGCATAACCATATGCGAACTCATACAGGTGAAAAACCGTTTGTATGTACGATAGATGATTGCAAAAAGACATTTTCAAGACCGGATTCATTATCCACTCATGTCAAAACACATTCGGATGTGCGTCCCTATTTCTGTACTTATCCTGCATGCGACAAGGCTTATTTTCATTCCCGGTCCTTAAGGAAACATATCAAGTCTATCCATTTGAAGAAATCTACTTTGGTTCGTCGGATTACCTCTCCGCCAACTAAGGTTGCACAGCAGCAAAAGACCTAGAGTCTTCCTTTTATGTGTAGTAGGACCTTAAACCACAGAAAAAATCATGTTGTACACAACGAACCAACACTATGTCACTAGATCTCTTTGTCCAGCATTATGCGTATTTCCTCGGCATCAGGCTTTTATTAGTAAAAATAAAATACACTAATTCCGGAAATTATCCGCTTAAAGAACTCGTTCACTTTTTGAATTCTTAAATGTATGTTAATGATGTATTGCGTGTTGTTTAAAGATGACAGAGGAAGCGCCTACGACGAGCAAGTGCACATCTTTGAGATGAAGGTCGATGAAGATGAAAATCCACTGAAAGATGTTACCAACTTTGGCAAGTGTTTGGGCATAAAAATTACCTGAAAAAGTTCACAAAAGCCCAATCTTCAACAAGCACTGAACAAAATTTGCCCTGAAAGTAAAGGCAAAAACAAGAGGGCTCGTAGATCCTATAAGTCTGATGTTAAAAACCGGTTCTTTTTTTCTTTTCTCAGAAAAGAGAAGCATGAGTGTTTGTGCTGCGGCTAAAGAACTTGAGGTTCCTCAAAGCACAGTACAAAGTTGGGAGAAGGTATAAAAAAGCAGAAGATGAAGAGATAGAGGCCATGGCGTCTGGAAGTGGTAGACCTCCTGTATTGATTGAAAATTATGCTCGTTTCATTGTTGATTTTCTTGACGAAAATACTTCCTTGGTTCTAGATGACAAGATGGAAGGTCTAACAAGCCAATTTGACGACCTTCAAATCAAAAAGTCATCTCCTCATGATTTCGTTACTGAAAAATGTAACACCACTCTCAAAAAGGCTCATGTGGTTGAGAGAAACGGCCCAGAAAAATTGAAGAGCAATACAATCGGGTGAAGAATCAGTTGCAAACTAACATGAGTTTCATATGAAGCATTCTATGGTCTGACCCCAAAAAAAGGTATTTGTTGTGCCTAGACAAGGGCAAAAACAACTACAATTCTTAGAGCTATAAACTATTATGGCGTAGCGAATGTCAGAGTTAGACGTACAAAAGTTCAGGCTGCGCACTTCAATTTTGTTGCCAGTTGCATGAATTTTATGAATTGTCACCAAGAGTTTAAGGGTCATTACATTGTGATGGATGATGCTCCTATCATCAAACATAAAAAATTTCAAAAGTGCATTGAGAATCGCGGCATATCATTGTGTGTACCTTCCTCCTTACTCTTCAGAACTCCATCCTGTTGAGCAATATTGGTCAACGGTCAAGAGCAAGCTTGAGAGAAAAAAGTTGTTGGAGGAAGAGACAATGACTGTAAGAATTTAAAATGCTTTCAATAAGGGCTTGATTAGTGATTTTGGAGGATTCTGTCACTACTCTTCAAGATTTGAAGGCTGCTTGAGCAGAAGGCATATTCAATATCTTCGTTCACTTTGCTCACTATCAATAAACTTTATGTCACCTGAGCTTAAACTTAATTTTGGGTTGTAGAGAGTCAAATCCTTTTTTTTCTGTTAACACATGCAACCATGGCTGACATTACCGAAGAGGCTGCCTGGGAAAGTGTCAAAGATAGTCTCTACTTCTCAGGTAAGAAAAGAAACAGAAGAATTATCAAGTGTTTACGCTGACATGAGCTGTGTAGCTTATTGGGTGAACCAGATCGTTGACGATTGGAATGTCATTGACTATTTCATAAAGCTGATGGAAAAAGAACCCACAATGGACAAAAGAATGGCAACGGCAAAGATCATGAACGATCTGGAACTCATTCAGGCAGCTCTAATTCACATGCCTAAGATAAAGAACAAGACCACTACAATGATAAACCTCATAAGAAAGAAAAGTCAGACTGTTTCAACATTTTGGGAAAAGCATTCTTCAGAGCTTGAGATGGTCTCGCTCGATCATAAACTGTATGTCAGAAAGACTCAAGCCCTTCTTGAGGAAGAGGCAGTCAACAGATCTACCATCAAAAGGAAGCAGAACAATTCGTCGCCTGTACCTAAATCTTCAAAGAAAAGAGGTGTTGATATACAGATTCATCAGATAGAGCATGATAGCATCACTGTGCCTGGCTCGGATATTTCATTGGCAACCATAATAAAAAGAAAGGCTGTCAAAGTTCATGAGAAATTTGTTTTGAGTCCTGATGATCTCACACCAAGACAAAGGAAGATCATGTCTGCTGGTCTTTCCTCTATCCTTGATCTGACCGACCAGTCCTTTGGCTCACAAAGGTCAATATTTACTGCCGAACAATGGGATTACGTCAACGCTTATTTTGAAGAAAGACTGACCATTAAGCAACATGCACTTGATGATGACATTTCTAATGCAGTCAAGATTGTGCAAAACACGTTGAAACTCTCAAACGACTATGAATGCGCCATTGAATACGTAGACAAGTTGAAACAAAAATATAGCAAATCAGACAAACTGAAGGCGACAACTTATAAGATCATAAAGCACATCCTCAAAACCATGGACAATTACGGTCATCTATTGCATGAGAAGAAAGTTGTTCGGGAGAATGAATATATGCGCTTAATGTGGTCGTATCTACTTGAGCTGCTCTTCCCACCCAAGGGCATAGTTCGTGTTGTTACCGGTGAAAGTGAAAATGCATACTCTACCGAAAGCAAAAAGGAGCAATACCCTCTGGCCAAGTCAGTACACGGATTCAAGATTGATGTAAGACTTGTGGTAGAAGTAGGAGACGAAGAAGAAATTGATCTTGCTGTTGGCGAATGCGCTAAAAGGATCGATGACAACAAGGCAATTAAAGACAACGCAAAATTACTTCGAGAGTGTAAAGACTCCATAGATAGATTGATCAATACCTTGAAGGATACGAATGACGATGTCATGTCTTATATGATTCAGATAACTGGCTCCTCCTGCGCTCTCTCTACTATGCATCTTGCTGCAAATGGCTTATATGTTGCAAAGCACAGATTCACATTCAATATACCACACCGATTTGATGACCTCTCAAGTCTACCCGAAACCTTAGCTCAACTACTGACAATGAAAAAAGAAGTACAGTCTGTTGCAGACAAAATAATCAAGGAAAGAACAAAGACACACACCGCAGAAGTCTCATTCAACCGACAAAAAGCTCCTATAATCAACGATAGACTTAGCTGGCTTCGCAGTACTTGGTACAGTCCTCCAGGAGATCAAGTATCAACAGTGCCAATTCGATGCTTCGGCTCTCCTCCAGCTCCCATATTTGTTAAAGAAGCAAGCACCTCAACAGAGCAACCAAAACAGCAGCAGAATGGACAAAGCACTGCAGACAAATATGGATGGGTCAAACTTGACAGCGGCGAACACTACAACATCTATACCAAGGAAACATTAAGCAAGCATCCTCTAGACTTTTGATTTATCTATACAGTAACTCAATGACATGTTATCAGGTGAGATGTTTTTTCTTCTTTATTCAAAGACCATTGAAGACCTTAATTTCAATGAAACCAAAAAGGAACCGCATATTGCATCATTCAAGTAGCAACGTCTTATCCCGATTTTATTTATACGTACAACTAAGCTGAAACTACTTATCCAAAACAAAAAAAGGCATGACAAAAGAATTGCAAGTCTTTTGTGATCATGGTTATGTGAGTGTATGTATGCACATCATCTTTTCTCTTTGCAATTTGAAGCACTTCTAGCTCTAACAGTTCTTTTCTTTTTATTGCTATTATCTAAACCTGTACACAAACAATTATTCAATCGAACATAAGTTGTCAACTTGTTGAATGCTTTTTGCTAGAAATACATAGCTGTGCTTCTAAGGGGGAAAAGTGTATAGCAAGTAGAAAAGTAGTGTTGGTTGTTGATAAATAAACTCATCCAAGCATAAAGACAAGACATGAATGGCATTCCAAAGATGGCCTATGAAGCAGAAACACTCATCAGACAAATGCAGCAAACATCAACCAAGCCTGCCTCTCCTTTCTAGAGCAAGATATGAGAGCCCACGCTCCAGAGCAACCAATCCCCCTCGTTCATGGCTACTCTCCACTATCCACAAGTAGAAAGGTCTTTTTCGGCAGCATAGCTGGCGCTGGTCAAGGCTTGGCATGATGAAGTGCTATTGTATACAGTAAAGAGTGGACTTGTGTTATCAGATATTTTTAATTAGTTGGTATGTGTTAACTAAGAAAGTTTTGTATTTACATTACCTTTTGCAGATGAAAGAAAAAACGCGGTCAACATCAACCAAGCCTGCCTCTCCTTTCTAGAGCAAGATATGAGAGCCCACGCTCCAGAGCAACCAATCCCCCTCGTTCATGGCTACTCTCCACTATCCACAAGTAGAAAGGTCTTTTTCGGCAGCATAGCTGGCGCTGGTCAAGACTGGTGATGTTAAGTGTACAGAAAAAAGAAAGGAAAAAAATTATAACCAATTTTGTGTCCCAAACCCTGCTTTAATTTTTTCAGTGTTTAAAAGAAGTCTGATTGGCTAATTGCAGCCAATCGATCGTATTATTACCGGAGTCTCTTCATAGGCTTGTCAGGTCTGCCTCAAAATCTAGAGGACAGGTTTAGGTACATGAATTATCAATAAGCTTGTTACTTTCGTCTCTTGATTCTGAATACGAACATGCAGAAATGACTAAAGCATTATAGTTGCGAAATCATGCGTATATATCAGATTTGGCAAACTTTGGGCCTGTTGGTTTCACTGCTCTGTATACGTAAAGGCATATGCTCATTTGATATCAGCTGTATATTCACTCATTCAATTCGGGTTTGAGATCGGAACATCCTGTATTAAGCAAACGTCGCAAGAAACAGATCCGATTCATTTGCATAAATAATAGTCTTGAGTCGATGTTGAGTGTGAGTGTGAGCAAGAGGTGTCAGCTCTTCTCAAAAGCATTTGCTTGATCTCCGTTAACAACCTTTAGTCGGTGCAACACTGATAAAAAATTTGGCCAAGTAGACGATATTAGCATTCCCATTTCGCATTTTTGGAAGTCAAAATAGAGCTACAAAGACTAAAATAGCGCGAAATGGGAACGCTAATATCGTTTGCTTGGCCAATTCTCTATTGTTGAAAAGGCTCAAGCAGGTAATATGGTTCTGTGAATAAGACAGGATTAAGTAGCATTTGACCTTTCCTTTGCCGCAACTTGATGCTTGTCAGTTCTTCGCTGTTTGATCTTTTCCTTTTGATGTGCATGTCTCGGTTAAAATAACAGTAGTCAGAAACAGATCTGGTGGCTGCAGTATTGTTCAGAGTGAATTTTCCTTTACTCATTACTTTTACATTACTAAAGGATGTTAGCATAATTTGCAAGGGGAGAAAGAAACTAATTAATGCGACAAATGAAACAGAACACACACATATACCTCTGTGGAAAAGAAAAGGGATATTTATGAATAGGATATGTACAGAGAAAGTATTTACAAACAAAATAAGAAAAAGAATACACAATCTATGATAAATATTTTGTTGGAGAAGTTTTGCTGGCTTTGGCTGCTGAAGCCTTTGTTCTACAAATACCATAAAATTCTTTTATAGCATTGTAGCTGTCCAGCTTCCACTCTTCTTGAAGAGTCAAACCATGCTTGGTACTGCAGTGCTCTTCATATGACACTGCAACATCAATCATAATTTGGACCTGGAACCCAAAGCAGAAAAATTCCTCATAGGTGGAGGGGAGAGAGAAAACCAACCTGAATCATGACCACAATACCTCTAAGACGACAGTCCACTCGCCCCAAACTATCATAGCATCATCTTTGATTTAGTATGTATAGTCATAGGCAAGTAACAACAATAGCGATAGAAATAAAAGAAAGGAATATTACTATGGCTATATCAATCTGTAAGACTACTTTTACTGCTACTGCATACCACTTCAATCTCAAATTGCTTTGCACACTCTACGAACAAGGTGTACCAGAAGTGAAAATGATTGGGGTTATTTTGGCTGATATGACTTTTTACGAACCTGTAATGATAACGTGCGAAGTTAGAGAACGAAGAAACAGAGGGAGAACAACAATTCGGTCCAATTCCGGTTTTATTTGCCAAAAGCAGACATATTCACGCTTCCTTCTCTTTCTATCAACTTTCGTGAATTTGATCGATGTCTTCGATAAAGTTGAAATAGTCTGACTTGTGAATTGTAGATGCTTTAAATGTGATTTGTTCTGTTCTGAAAGCTTTATTTTAAGACAAATGTGTGTATAAGAACTAAAATGATATAATGATACTGTACTTTTCTTGCAATCCCCCAGTACTGATACATCGCAATCATTAAGTTTGATCAAAAGAGCAAAAGTGATTGAATATGTACATAACATAATTATGATTAGAAAATCAACAAGAACAGCACTAATTTGGGAAATGAAGAGAAATGCACCTACTCAACTCATTTAGCTTCAGCTCAATCTATTGACCATAATCATTGTAATGGATCAGCTATTTCGCTGAAACAAACAAAATCAAGTTTATTCAAAACATGAATATAGTGGGATAGTATGTATCATAGTATCTTGATTTAAAATTGCTTGATATAAGGGTATGCTTGATATGAGAGCGCAGTCCTTTAACTTGAGAATTGCTTCAAGCGCTAAAACACCATTCGATTTAAGAGTATGCTCCTTAAAAGAGTGCAATTCTCAGAAACATGCACACTCTTAAACAAAGCGTCTATTGTAGCTGATGCATCATGTCAACTCATGATAAAAAGAGAGATTACGTAGAATAATCAAAAAAGAAAATCTGGCTCAATAGCAAAACTATAGTTTTTGAGTGTCACAAACCATATTGCTTTGTTGACAATTGCATATTAGGTTGATGCTTTTTCAACTGAGGTCTGCGTATGATCCCTATACAAAGATAAAATAGTACTAACAACAAAATAAGCTTATACAGTTCAATCTATCTTAAATTATTTTCATCCTGATACCCAATTAGCAACCTTTTATGCTTTAATAACAGTAAACTTAAAAAAAGGTAGCAAATAGCATGACAATACACATTTGTTCGAATCTATTCATTGGCATTTCTATTGCTTTTTTTTGGTTTTTGCTTTTTACTTTACAAACATGACTTACAGCTACGATAGTATAACACCATATCAAGTATTGCAACGTGATTTAGACAAAAACCATGTATCTGTACGTCTAGAAGGACATGATCTTCAACAGTTCGATGTAGGCGGACCTCACTATTATTTTGATGATCAAAGGGCCAAGCCTTTTTATGTGGGCGATATATGGGTTATGGCCGGAGGTGATAACATGGAAGGATTAGGTGATATGTATGATATCTTCACTTTCAAAACCCTCGAGAAGCCTGTATATCATGACAAAGCCTTTTTATATAACTTCTTAGAAGAGTGGCAAATATTTACTGAGGACCCTTCACACGTATCTGCACTGTCACCACGTACAGTACATCAAAGTTTTGATAACTTAAACGCTATCTCAAGCCAGATACACGCAAATATAGGTGCCTCATTGGCTCCGGCATTTGTCAATACGTTTAAAGACATCGATTCCAAACTTCCAATAGGTCTTATTGCATGTGCTCAAAAACGCAGCACATCTGCAGATTGGGATCCTACTTCCAAAGACCCTGACACTTCGCTTTATGGAGCTATGCTCGACAAGATCAAGAGAGTAGGAGGTAGAATCGCTGGCGTCTTGTGGTATCAAGGTGAATCAGATATCAAGGACACGAGCAAAGCTGAGAACTACGGTGCATTCTTTCAAAAATGGATTTCGGAACTGCGCAAGGACATTGACCAGCCTAACTTACCTGTAGTCTTTGTTCAAATGGGCCCTCATAGTATCCAGTCACCCATATCCAGAGAAAATTGGAAAAAGATACAGAATGATCAATTCAAGATGTTTGGCCAGTCGCCTTACACTGCAGGTGTTGCTAGCCTGGATGCTATGCAGGATATTTCGTACAACCTTTCTACTGCTGGTTTAAGCCTTGTGGGACGGAGATTGGCGCTTGCTGCTGATAAGGTCATGAAAGGACAAGGCGAGAGTGCTACTCCACTTCCTTTTGAGGCCTATCGTCAAAGACACACGCAATATATTGACTCAAACCCTATAGACATTATGTCCGTTGTTCTTGCTTTCAAGCATCTTACGTCTCCCTGGGATCTTAGGGATGGTCAGCCAGTGATTGGATTTAGCTATGGCAAATCTGAAACTCCAATAGTGAAAGCGTTCGTTGCGTGTGTTACTAGCGGAAGTGTACGCCTGTACTTACCTGAAGTGATTGATGGCCCACTCATGTTGCATTATGGTATGCAGCCTCGTCAAGCTAATTTGATTACCAAAGATGGAAGAGCTCTTCCTGCGTTTCAGAATTTTCAAGTTTGAGTTCATATATGTCAACCATTTGAACTATGTTTCGTATTTGTGCTGGCATTTACAAATGAATTAAAGTATCATATTGTTGTCATTAATACTCTATAAATACAGGAAACTGTTTCAGCCAAAGCTGAAAGACACTGTTCAGTTCAAGTTGTAGCAGTTATAAGCATAATAGAATTCTTTGTTCACGTTCTTTTTGAGTATTTATTGTTTGGAAGATGAGTCTTTGTGATTGACCAAGTGCAACTGATAGTTCTTTCTTTGACAAATTATCATAACTATTTACGTTATGATTGAAGCATACACTCAAGTACAAAACAGATATCTCTGACGCATATTCTTTTTTGTTGCCTCTAATGATTGCATTATTGTTTGTCTCTTACCTAATATAAGGTCGGCCAATGAGGTTCACTTTTTGAGGATCAGCATCACACGCTACTATAATTGCGATACTTTACTATTCTATATAGATTAGTGCTCTTACTATTTTCTTCTTCTCTTTTTCTTCCTATTTTTTTTGTCAAGTAAATGAGATACGAATTCGAAAACATATCACCAAACCAAGTCCTACAACGTGAACCTGACAAAGATCATATAATTGTGTTTGAGTACTTTGGTGATGACCACGAGTACTCAATAGGTGGGCCTCATAGCTATTCTCATACGAATTTTTATGTCGGCGATGTATGGGTTATGGCGGGACAGAACAACATGCAAGGATTAGGCCACAAAGTTGACCCATTCTCAATGGCGGAACTACATCAACCAGTAAATCATGACAAAGTTTTTTTGTACGACTCTTCAGAACAATGGCGAAAGTTTGATAAGGACCCTTCACACGAACTTGGAAAGTCAATAAGCACTATAAGCCAAAAACTTCGTGAATTAGATACCACTCATTCTCATGAACTCTGCTACAGAGGTGCTTCAGTGGCTCCGGCATTTGTCAATACATCTAAAGAGCTTTATCCCGAACTTCCAATAGGTCTCATCGCATGTGCTCAAGTACACAGCACATCCGCAGATTGGGATCCAACCTCCAAAGACCCTGACACTTCGCTTTATGGGGCCATGCTCGACAAGATCAAAAAAGTGGATGGTAGAATCGCCGGCGTCTTGTGGTACCAAGGTGAATCAGATATCAAAGACACGAGCAAAGCTGAGAACTACGGTGCATTCTTTCAAAATTGGATTTCGGAACTGCGCAAAGACTTAAACCAGCCAAAACTGCCTATCGTGTTTGTCCAAATAGGCTCTCTTGATCTCCATATACCTGAACTCAAAGAAAACTGGAAAAAGATACAAGAGGCTCAACTCAAGTTCTTTGACCAAGATCCTTACATCGCAGGTGTTGCAAGCGTAGATGCTGATCTAGATAGCTCCTATGAATTGTCTGCTTCTGGCCTGTCACTTGTGGGACGAAGATTGGCACTTGCGGCCGATAAAGCTATGAAAGGACAAGGTGAAAGTGCTACCCCATTGCCTGAAAGCGCCTCTTGTCAGAATTTCTCTCAAGGTCATGCATCAACTTCTGTAGAAATTATGACTGTATGTATTGCATTCAAGCATCTCGATTCTCCTTGGAAGATCGAACCTCGTCAGCGCGTAGTGGGCTTTAGTTTTGGTGAAGCAGAAATTCCAATCTTGAAAGCATTTGTTATAAATGCCAAGACAGGAACGGTACGTCTGTACTTGCCAACAGTAGTTAAAGGGCCTCTCATGATACACTATGGCATGCATCCGGGCCAAGCTAACTTAGTCACTCAAGATGGAAGAGCGCTCCCTGCATTTCGAAACTTTCCAACTTGAAACCTACTGACTTGCTGTTTATGATGCATTTCATCCCTTTGATTTCAAACTATCCTTGTTCTTCTGGCGCACAACACAATAAAGCATGAATATAAGAAAAGAAAATGTTTGCATTGGTTGCTGAATAGATAGTTGAATGTATTTTTTTTTGTGATTCTTATTATTATGAACAGCCAAGAAAATTTACTTTATCTTACGCAGACATGACTTTATAGTACAAGCGCATCTCATCAGTGTAAAGTCTGATTACTCACGGATATATTTGGCTGATTTCTATGCACACAACTGCATACAATGAGGAACAGTAAACAGTTCAAAGTGTCAGACCAATAAAAAAGAAGCCTTATTTTATTCGCGATAGATGGAAAGAAGTTATGATGGGTGATCATAATTATGCTTTTGATTCTCTAAGAGTGTTTGAAAGAAGAGATATAGGGAAATTAGTGTTATCTGGTAGGCTTCATGCTCCTCTAATGGTTTTTTGAAGGCAACGCCAAGAGGATATATTCCCAAAGCAGGCACTTGCAGCGAACTGACAGAACTCAGCAAGACAAATTAGATCTTTGCTTCCAACAGTGTCATTTTCTTATAGCTCTATTCCAATTCCTTACCAACTCTGGACAACTCCTGGTCGTAGTCTTTTTCTTCTTTTTGCGTTTCTCTCTCTCTTTCCCCCCTTCCCTTTTCCATCGCAATTCTGAACGCCGCTCTCCATGGATCACCTAGAGTGATACAGTACACTTCTGTGCAACTTATATCTGTATTCAGTACAGGTTTTGATCTTGCGCTTGGTGTACTTTCAAACTCTAAAGAAATTAAGTGTCACTATGGCCCTAAATCATGAAAATGCCACGATACATACCTAAATTTATAAATAGAGTCAAAGTTATATGAAGTGCGCTATTGATTGAAGTCAACTGATGTTATTGCAATGAACGATAGTTTAGGCTGACCTCTCTCTTTTTTTTTCCTAGCTACCTTTTTTTCTGAATAACGCTTTCTTCATACTCATAAGAGAAACAAACGACATATAGAAAGGGAAGGGTACGACAATAGAAAAAGATGTGTAAGAGGGGTCATGGTTTTGTGTGACAACTTTATTAATCTGCATTCAGTGTTGATTCCTTTCATTGATCACACTCTAGCGCTTGATGAGATATTTATAGCCTTGAGTTGCTAATCCTATTTTTGATGCTTGCAACTATTAAAAGAAAAAAGGCACTGCTTACCGAGCGAGTGCATCTAAGAATTCTGAAAATTGAAAAGGTGAAGTTTAGGAAAAATACTTTTTCCGGTAACTGGCAAAGTTAAAATTCTCTTACTAGCATCATCGGCATACAATAAATTAGCGTTTCCATTTTGGACAATCTCAATCAAGCATAATTAGCAGTCATTCAAGCAAAAGACTGCCTCTCATAAAAGCTAACAAAAAATTAAACCAACAAAGCCTTAAGCTCTCTTCTTTTTCTTTTTAGGGGGGCTTTTAATTATAAATATAAAAAAAACTATCGAATTTCAATATTGATAATCTTGATATCATCATAAGGCTTGCTTGTCTTGTCCACCTTTGCATTTTCTATACTATGTACCACATCCATACCAGCTGTCACTCTACCAAAAACTGAATGCTTATTATCTAACCAAGTCTACATAAAGAAAAACATGAGTTACACTATAAACCAAACAGAATCCATCTACTTACAGCAGGTGCTACTGTAATAAAAAATTGACTTCCATTGGTATTAGGTCCTGCATTCGCCATACTGACAGTATAGGGGCGATCGTGTCTAAATTCTCTAGAAAACTCATCCTCAAAATCATCTCCCCAAATTGATTCACCACCTGTACCATCGCCAAAGGGACAACCTGTCTGGATCATGAAACCCTTGATGATACGATGGAAGATTAGGTTATCATAGTATCCATTCTTGGAATGCGTGACAAAGTTCTCAACTGCCTTAGGAGCTGCATCAGGGAAGAGACGCATATGGATATCGCCTGATGTAGTACGAATGATGGCTGAGGTACCAAGCACCTGTTTACGTTCTTGAGTCGCTGCCACCGTCTGTTCTTCTCGAGAAGGTTTTTCATTGAATACATCACGTTCACCCTTTTGTCCATGTCTAACAAGATACGCTTAGTTTACTCATTCTATAATTTCCATCTTTTCAAAACCAACTTACTCAAATGGCTCTCGACGTGTCATCATATAAAATCGGTTCTTGTTGAAGGCTGTACAAAAGAGAGTAGGATCCAACTCTTGACTTTCTTTCAAAGCAGCATTGTCTGAAGCAGCCATGGCCAAGGTATAAACGCCCTTTTTACGAGGTGCACCTTGATAGAGTCCCATATTGACAAATCGATTGGATTCCGACTTACCAATGATACGCACTACCTTGTTGGTCAAGGTATTGACGACCTTGATACCAAGCAAGGCACCATAGATAATAAAATGACCTGTCTCATCAAACACAGCATTCACAAATTTGGCCTGATGTGATTTCTCCAGTTCCTTTTCCACTGCCAATCGTCTACCAAACTCCATATCATCCAGCTTAAAGACAGAGGTGCCTGCCTGTTGCATCTCACTAATTACATGAAGACTTTCATCGTATTCTCTGTATTTCTTGCCTGACAAGAACTTGAAGAGTCGTACTTGGCGATCGGGAAAACTCATGGTGACAAAATTCAATCCGTCTGGTGAGAAAGTAAGACAGGTAGGCACTGATTTCTTCTTTCTGAACTCGTATAGGTCTGTCTGTGATTTCATTTCAAATTCAAGGTCGTGCGTAGGCAGTCCAAAGGGTTCCTCAGGTGTCCAATATTCAATCATGCCTAATGTATCGACAGACACCACTGTGTTGAATCGCCAATTGAATTCGATCAGATGAACTGGTTTGGAGTGCATTTTGGGTAATGAGTGAAGTGGTTTTCCATCTGAACGACCGTCATAGATATGAATGGTTGAATTCTCTGCTTCAGAACTAAATGAATAGGATTGAGTGAAAGATCTACATTTACTGAAAGAAGAAGAAGCATGACATTACTTACACTGCAACCAATGCTTGTGCTTGACCCTTTTGGTGAATCCAACATACTGCCTTTGGTTTATATTTTAACTTGATCATGTTGATCATATCTAAGCAGCAAAGCCATCAGTCATATAGTCCATCGTTGGTAATTCATGAGGATAGTTTACCAAAGTTTGTGATATCATACACTTTCATTGACATGTCATCTGAAATAGTAGCCAATAATTCACCATCTGCCGATAAACTGATATCAACAATACTTGACAGATGCGACTTGTAGTGTTTGACGAATTCAATGCCACTGGCTGTCTTTTTCCAGAACTTCAAATGACCATCGGCTGAGGTGGTGACAACGAAATCGTTTCTATCCGCAAGCCAGCTCAGTTAGGAAGGTGTGTTTGTGTGTTGTGAATGTTAACTTACTTTGTTACTGCTACTTGACTGAGAATGTCACGATGCATATAACTCTTTTCATACATGTCTGCATTAGGTAAATGTTCGAGATACAACTTTTCGTAAGCCAATGCTATCAGAGAAAGTTAGACCAAGTTGACTTTGTTGTTTGTTTTGCTATTACTTCGCTTCTTTTTCTTTGGTACTTCTTCAGTTGAGGAAGAGGTAGGAGGAAGCATAGGACCAATATCATCGTCTGTAATGTGATACGCGTTAGATCCAACAATTTTCGAAATGAATATAGACTTGCCTGATTCTTCTTCTTGAACAGAAGGATCGTCTTCAAGTGGTCGTTTGTTGTTGGTGTTCAAATCGTCAGCCATTGTTTTGCTTGAAAAAAAAAAAGAAGGTGGAGAAGTGCACCCGTCACAATCCTGTTTGTTAAATGAAGAGATTGAGACTCCGTTGAAAGGCACCATACTAACCACAACTAAAGACTCTCAAAATGAACTCAGTTGATCATGGTTATATATACAAGACCATACTATTGTTCTTAGGATACTCATATTTTTTCTAGGATAAAGTTTATTTCAGTTGGTTTGTAATTTGCACAAAGAAATTGCAGCTACTTCAATCGACTAATTTCTTCTTTATCTTAAAGGTCTCAAAAAAAGGAATACGGTAATGACTAGTGAACAATAAGGACTTGTTTTTTGTTGCTACCTAAAGTCCTTTATCTGTATTTCTTTTCATAAGAAAAAAAAAAAGAAATGGTGATACGAAATGTATGCCAAGGAAGTTGATTTATTTTATAAAGTAGAATAGATGGCCTGCACCCATGCTTCTTTTTCAAGACGAGTTCTAGTAAGAAACAGATATTGTTTCTTTTTATAGACAATTACAAAACAACACCGACTTGGCTCTTCTTGTTCCACTACCTTACCAGACTGAAACAGACGGCAAGGTAACTCATTTGGCAAACTTCCTATATAAGCACAACATGCTTCACCACTATATATGAAACAATGCTGCCTTTTAAGCGACACATGGCATTCAAGCTTGTTTTTCTTGTTGAACATGTACAAATCGCCTGATGAAGTCAAAAGGCACAGTTGCTGTTGAAATGTATGGAGACGGCCCAACTTGGATTTCGTATAGAGTTTATCTGATTTCTATATACATAGAGCAATGAGAGATAAGTTATTGGACAGGGATAAACCACTTACCACAAGTGTAGTATAAGATGCATGCACAGTATGAGGGAGAGATTGAAAGGTATAGGTTTGTTGATTGAAGCGCATAAATTCTTGCTTGGTTTCAGATAGATCCGCCATGCCGATCAGAGCATCAGGTATGGAAGCATAATCAGAGGGTGCTGTCTTTCTTTTCCTGAGAAATCGATATCGTCTCTTGGGTTTTTTGAGTTGATAGAGAAAGAGATAATGCCCCACACTTTTAGCATACAGCATGCGTCTATCCTGTTGCATCAGATAGCCCTCCAAGAAAGGAGAAGGTATGGAGGACGAAGGTGTCCATTGTCTTAGTTCAAGTGTATAGGGACCCTCAATCAACTGAGGTCCTATCAGATACGTGGTATTATGATCGCCATACGGAATCACTTCCCAATGAAGTGAATCCAAGGGTTGATAACGCCAACAAACACCGACTGTCTTTTTATTCCAACTAGGAGGTCGATGTTGATATTGATTCAATAAGGCCAAGGCACTATCTCGAACACTCTTTAGATCGATATTGGCCTCAGAGTCACTGAGAGGCAATTGAATGGTCAAGTTGAGTTCAGGCAAGTTAAGATCAATGAATCTGGGTAAGGCATGCTTAGATGAGGGGGGTAATGACTGATAAATGGTGCGATACCATGCTTGAGATCGTTTGATCTGCCTCGTCTGAAAATAAAAGACTCTTTCTTTGGATTCAAGCGACCAAGTGAAATCAACAGGTGAAATCAAGGAAAGTGAAAACGGTGAAGAGCGCTTGAGTAGTCTCCATTTGCTAGGTGTGTGTTCTTGTTGAAGATCTATTTTGTAACTGGCTTGACTGTAATATGGATTCCATTGATGAAGGCACATGTGAATTAACTTTTTTATACATGAGGAATGAGTTGGTATGGCTAATGTGTAGTGTAGCTTACATGACGATAATGGCGACAAGCACATATTGGATAGAGCTTGAGATAGCCTGATTTAGTGATAGTGGCTCTGTATTCTTTCCATTGAAGAGGTCGTTTTGTGTGTTGAGTAGACCATTTTCTCTGTTGAGCCATGAGCACAATACTTTCTGACATGACATCTTTCTTAGATCGAATGGGAATTGAGATAGATTTGTTGGTGAAGGCAGATGAAAATAGTTTTTGAATCGAAGGTCGTCTTAATGCCTCATCTTCTTGTAGGGTGGAATGCGAGTCATAAAAGATATCCATACTTTTGACTGATCTATGTAAAAAATTAGTTTCATAACTCAGAAATAAAGAGAGAAATGGTATATCATTTTACTGCTTAAAATTATCTTTTTCTATAGGTGAAGAAACAACAAGAGTGGGTATATGCATAGTATGAAAAAAGAAAAAAATATAAAGAAGTAAAGAATGCAATCCTTTTTTCTTCTTTTAAAAATAGCGGGCGATCAATCAAATTGGGATTTTAATGCAAACATGGTTTCAAAAGTCTATTTTTATTCTAAAAAGGAGGATTAAGATCGTCTCTGTACAATCACATCTATTTTTTTGTACTAGCACTTGCACTATTACTTAAAGGGGAATAGCCCACATGGCGACCAGTGGTGCCTGAGACCGTTAATTGGTTGCCTTCGGAGCTATTGTAACTGATTTCAATGCCCACTAGCGAACGACAGAATTCATGGATCATGGATTTAATCAGTTCATGTCTTCGAATAGTAGTACTCTGGAATGCTGTGGCAGTCATACTGTTGGATCCCTCTGTATTGTATACTCTGTTCTGTTGTTGCTCAACATAGGACATTAATTTGTTCACTGCTGCTAATCTGGCTTCATCATCGTAAAAAGTGATTAATTCACCTGATTAAAAAAAAAATCAATAAATAAAAATGTTTAACATCAGGATTGGGTAGTACAGAATTTTACCACAATGATTCACCATATCTTCAAAAGTGTCTGTGTTTTGGAACCGCATATAACTTGATTCTAGTAGGGCATAGACAGCGCGTTTGGCAGTATCGAAACAGTGTTGAGCATCCTTGTTCTCGAGGGCTTCTGTCACACTTCTACGGACCTTATCGTCCAGATTGACTTCAAAATAACTGTTCCTGGATAAATAGGTATTATAGATATGTTGAGCGGTCTCTAATTGTTGACCTGGGGAAGTATAGCTGAAGGATTCAAATTGTTCTAATTCGATAAAGAAAAACTAAGCACAGTGTAAGCTACCTCATCTTAGACTGCATAATTTAATCTTACCAAATTCTCACTACTGAATTCTTGCAACAAATGATATAAAAAGTAACACAAAGGTGATTTAGACTCCAAAATAGCCTTCAATCCTTCCTTTCGGATTTCTTTAATACAGATATCATGAGGAGCACTTTCACCAAAGAAATGAGTCAGCTTTTTATAGGTGCGGGTTGTTCTGATTTTATAGAGTGTATGCACATCAAAGCTAGGCAAGATTTGTGCTGAAGGTCCTAATAGGCTGGAAAGAGAAGAAGAGCGGGTACGACGGAGACTTCCTTTGAGGTCATCATAGGATGCTCTAGCCATCAATGTAGGTGTATCTTGGCGAGTGGTTTCATCATCATGAGCAGCCAAATCTTGGAAATAAGAATTGGTACTGTCTGATAGTAAGGCAGGGCCATGGTGCTGTGTATTATGGCGGGTGGTATTCTCGATAATGACTTCTTGAACATGCTCTGCTACAACAGATGAACGTCTTGATTTAGTGATAGATCGTGGTGTACGGGGTGACAAGACATCGTTGGCTGACATGCTATTGCTGTTGCTTAAGTTGATATAAGAAGGTCTACGCTTAGTAGTGGTAGTGGCTGAAGTTGGCATAGTGGATAAAAAAAAAGTGAAACAAGACAAGAAAAGAAAAAATATTAAAATTGAGCTTTATATTTCCAAAAAAATAAAAAATTTATAAATTGATAGAATCAAGTGATTTCCAATAGCCAATAAGAATCGAGAGAAATATGGTTTAATTTATTATTAAGGTTGTTTCTTTTCAACACGATGGCATAAGGCCTTCAAATAAGGATCAGCCTGCATAATCTCTCTTTCTAGTGTAAATGTCTTTTGCTTTGTTTGCCAGTAAACACCTTTTGTGGTTGATTTATAGCTTAATTGAGAGAGCCACATTGAATCTAACTGGAGACGACCAAAGAAAGAGATGGTTTCTATGCCAATAAATTTGTCTTGGATATCTCGAGGTCGTTTGCGTTCCTTCTCTACCTGCTTTACATCATCGTACACAATTAATTTTGACACGTAACCTTTAGTGTAGAAATGTACAAATATGGCAGGCGACACTGTTGACAGTCCAGCTTTATTTTGGATTTTTTTTAATTAGCATCACTAATCATATTACTCTCTCTCTATTTCATTTTACCTAATACAATACTGAGTGGTGGAGCACTGTTAATTAAGGCGGGTACAAGCATCATTCCACATAACCCAAAAAAAGAAGCTGTCATTTTATACCGCTTCATTGTTTCTGAAAATGGACCTGAAAAGAAACAGGAGTAAATAGAGCGCAATAAAAGGTTGTCGTTGGTAGGTTACCTATATAGACTAAGGTTCTTTGGACATGATCTGATTCATGAGGACTGATTAATTTATTACTGGTAAATTTGCCTGCTGCTTGTTTGGGTAATGTTGAATAAGCTGCATTTTGATGCTTAAGGTAGAGACGACAAGTTCGAAATAGAATCATAACAACTTATTCAGCAATATCAAAGAAGAAGAAAAAAAAATAACTTCCTTATTGAAACACCGCTTATGTGACCTTTTTTTTTTCAGGAGATGGATTTTAAATAACGCAAAAATAAACATATGTTTAGCTTTTACAAGATTCTCATGACTAATGAAATATGAAACAGAATGTTTAACACAAAGTTTTCTCTCTTTTTTTATATCTGAAAAAGATTGAAATATGGTTTATGAAATAATCCACATTTTAGTATGATTCCGATCCTTCTCCTCTTGAAAGAACACATATTAGTAAAGATCCGTCTATAATTTATAGAAAAAAAGGAGTGGATTTGATTGGATATGAAAAGTGAATGGTAATTGATTGACCAGAAAGAAGACGTTTATTACCAAAAAAGGATAATGGTAATGACAAAGATCGGAAATAGGCTGTCAAAATCAAATCCAATTTTTCCATTTTATTTTAAAAAAAGAATGACATGTGGATTTGGATGTTTCTCTTTTAGGAGAATGAGAAAGAATTTGGCTTTTTTCTTTCCTCTCTCTGGATAAAAAAGCTTTCTCTTCTTGAGAATAACTGTTAGAGTAGGGATACCAAGCGAGTGTGCCACTAAATTGCTGATATGAATACTAGAGTGGGTCTCTTGAACTGACTATGAGAACGCTTTAGAGAGTGAAACAATGAAAGGACAGATCAATCGAGTTCAATTCAGGGAATGATCTCGATATGTAAAATGCTAAGATCAACAACAATTGGTTTCTTGTCCCATCAAGTAGTTTTGTCAGAACACACGTCTCTTGTATGGCTTGGCTATTTTACTATGGGAGGCACATTTGTACATATGTGTTGGTCAATTCAGAGGGAGGGATTTCTTTAGTCGTTAATTTCTATTCGTAATATTGTGTGATCCATAAAGAGCAAACGTATATACTTGCACTTTTACATCTGTCATATAGACCTACATTCATACAAGTAGGTAGGATTTAATACTACTCCACTAATGTAATTCATCAGTTGCCGGAAAAAGTATTTTTCCTAAACTTCACCTTTTCAATTTTCAGAATTCTTAGATGCACTCGCTCGGTAAGCAGTGCCTTTTTTCTTTTAATAGTTGCAAGCATCAAAAATAGGATTAGCAACTCAAGGCTATAAATATCTCATCAAGCGCTAGAGTGTGATCAATGAAAGGAATCAACACTGAATGCAGATTAATAAAGTTGTCACACAAAACCATGACCCCTCTTACACATCTTTTTCTATTGTCGTACCCTTCCCTTTCTATATGTCGTTTGTTTCTCTTATGAGTATGAAGAAAGCGTTATTCAGAAAAAAAGGTAGCTAGGAAAAAAAAAGAGAGAGGTCAGCCTAAACTATCGTTCATTGCAATAACATCAGTTGACTTCAATCAATAGCGCACTTCATATAACTTTGACTCTATTTATAAATTTAGGTATGTATCGTGGCATTTTCATGATTTAGGGCCATAGTGACACTTAATTTCTTTAGAGTTTGAAAGTACACCAAGCGCAAGATCAAAACCTGTACTGAATACAGATATAAGTTGCACAGAAGTGTACTGTATCACTCTAGGTGATCCATGGAGAGCGGCGTTCAGAATTGCGATGGAAAAGGGAAGGGGGGAAAGAGAGAGAGAAACGCAAAAAGAAGAAAAAGACTACGACCAGGAGTTGTCCAGAGTTGGTAAGGAATTGGAATAGAGCTATAAGAAAATGACACTGTTGGAAGCAAAGATCTAATTTGTCTTGCTGAGTTCTGTCAGTTCGCTGCAAGTGCCTGCTTTGGGAATATATCCTCTTGGCGTTGCCTTCAAAAAACCATTAGAGGAGCATGAAGCCTACCAGATAACACTAATTTCCCTATATCTCTTCTTTCAAACACTCTTAGAGAATCAAAAGCATAATTATGATCACCCATCATAACTTCTTTCCATCTATCGCGAATAAAATAAGGCTTCTTTTTATTGGTCTGACACTTTGAACTGTTTACTGTTCCTCATTGTATGCAGTTGTGTGCATAGAAATCAGCCAAATATATCCGTGAGTAATCAGACTTTACACTGATGAGATGCGCTTGTACTATAAAGTCATGTCTGCGTAAGATAAAGTAAATTTTCTTGGCTGTTCATAATAATAAGAATCACAAAAAAAAATACATTCAACTATCTATTCAGCAACCAATGCAAACATTTTCTTTTCTTATATTCATGCTTTATTGTGTTGTGCGCCAGAAGAACAAGGATAGTTTGAAATCAAAGGGATGAAATGCATCATAAACAGCAAGTCAGTAGGTTTCAAGTTGGAAAGTTTCGAAATGCAGGGAGCGCTCTTCCATCTTGAGTGACTAAGTTAGCTTGGCCCGGATGCATGCCATAGTGTATCATGAGAGGCCCTTTAACTACTGTTGGCAAGTACAGACGTACCGTTCCTGTCTTGGCATTTATAACAAATGCTTTCAAGATTGGAATTTCTGCTTCACCAAAACTAAAGCCCACTACGCGCTGACGAGGTTCGATCTTCCAAGGAGAATCGAGATGCTTGAATGCAATACATACAGTCATAATTTCTACAGAAGTTGATGCATGACCTTGAGAGAAATTCTGACAAGAGGCGCTTTCAGGCAATGGGGTAGCACTTTTACCTTGTCCTTTCATAGCTTTATCGGCCGCAAGTGCCAATCTTCGTCCCACAAGTGACAGGCCAGAAGCAGACAATTCATAGGAGCTATCTAGATCAGCATCTACGCTTGCAACACCTGCGATGTAAGGATCTTGGTCAAAGAACTTGAGTTGAGCCTCTTGTATCTTTTTCCAGTTTTCTTTGAGTTCAGGTATATGGAGATCAAGAGAGCCTATTTGGACAAACACGATAGGCAGTTTTGGCTGGTCTAAGTCTCTGCGCAGTTCCGAAATCCATTTTTGAAAGAATGCACCATAGTTCTCAGCTTTGCTCGTGTCTTTGATATCTGATTCACCTTGGTACCACAAGACGCCGGCGATCTTGCCACCCGCCTTCTCAATCTTGTTGAGCATGGCCCCATAAAGCGAAGTGTCAGGGTCTTTGGAGGTTGGATCCCAATCTGCGGATGTGCTGTGTACTTGAGCACATGCGATGAGACCTATTGGAAGTTCGGGACAGAGCTCTTTAAACATATTGACAAATGCCGGAGCCAATGAAGCACCTCTGTAGCGGAGTTCATAAGAATGAGTGGTATTTAATTCACGAAGTTTTTGGTTTATAGTGCTTATTGACTTTCCAAGTTCGTGTGAAGGGTTCTTGTTAAACTTTCGCCATTGTTCTGAAGAGTCGTACAAAAAAACCTTGTCATGATTTACTGGTTGATGTAGTTCCGCCATTGAGAATGGGTCAACTTTGTGGCCTAATCCTTGCATGTTGTTCTGTCCCGCCATAACCCATACATCGCCGACATAAAAATTCGTATGAGAATAGCAATGGGGCCCCCCTATTGAGTACTTGCGGTCATAACCAAAGTGATCAAACACAGTATGATCTTTGTCAGGTTCACGTTGTAGGACTTGGTTTGGTGATATGTTTTCGAATTCGTATCTCATTTACTTGACAAAAAAAATAGGAAGAAAAAGAGAAGAAGAAAATAGTAAGAGCACTAATCTATATAGAATAGTAAAGTATCGCAATTATAGTAGCGTGTGATGCTGATCCTCAAAAAGTGAACCTCATTGGCCGACCTTATATTAGGTAAGAGACAAACAATAATGCAATCATTAGAGGCAACAAAAAAGAATATGCGTCAGAGATATCTGTTTTGTACTTGAGTGTATGCTTCAATCATAACGTAAATAGTTATGATAATTTGTCAAAGAAAGAACTATCAGTTGCACTTGGTCAATCACAAAGACTCATCTTCCAAACAATAAATACTCAAAAAGAACGTGAACAAAGAATTCTATTATGCTTATAACTGCTACAACTTGAACTGAACAGTGTCTTTCAGCTTTGGCTGAAACAGTTTCCTGTATTTATAGAGTATTAATGACAACAATATGATACTTTAATTCATTTGTAAATGCCAGCACAAATACGAAACATAGTTCAAATGGTTGACATATATGAACTCAAACTTGAAAATTCTGAAACGCAGGAAGAGCTCTTCCATCTTTGGTAATCAAATTAGCTTGACGAGGCTGCATACCATAATGCAACATGAGTGGGCCATCAATCACTTCAGGTAAGTACAGGCGTACACTTCCGCTAGTAACACACGCAACGAACGCTTTCACTATTGGAGTTTCAGATTTGCCATAGCTAAATCCAATCACTGGCTGACCATCCCTAAGATCCCAGGGAGACGTAAGATGCTTGAAAGCAAGAACAACGGACATAATGTCTATAGGGTTTGAGTCAATATATTGCGTGTGTCTTTGACGATAGGCCTCAAAAGGAAGTGGAGTAGCACTCTCGCCTTGTCCTTTCATGACCTTATCAGCAGCAAGCGCCAATCTCCGTCCCACAAGGCTTAAACCAGCAGTAGAAAGGTTGTACGAAATATCCTGCATAGCATCCAGGCTAGCAACACCTGCAGTGTAAGGCGACTGGCCAAACATCTTGAATTGATCATTCTGTATCTTTTTCCAATTTTCTCTGGATATGGGTGACTGGATACTATGAGGGCCCATTTGAACAAAGACTACAGGTAAGTTAGGCTGGTCAATGTCCTTGCGCAGTTCCGAAATCCATTTTTGAAAGAATGCACCGTAGTTCTCAGCTTTGCTCGTGTCTTTGATATCTGATTCACCTTGGTACCACAAGACGCCGGCGATTCTACCATCCACTTTTTTGATCTTGTCGAGCATGGCCCCATAAAGCGAAGTGTCAGGGTCTTTGGAGGTTGGATCCCAATCTGCGGATGTGCTGTGTACTTGAGCACATGCGATGAGACCTATTGGAAGTTCGGGACAGAGCTCTTTAAACCTATTGACAAATGCCGGAGCCAATGAGGCACCTACATTTGCGTGTATCGGGCTTAATGTAGCGTTAAAATTAGGAAAACCTTGATGTACTGTACGTGGTGACAGTGCAGAATCGTGTGAAGGGTCCTCAGTAAATATTTGCCACTCTTCTAAGAAGTTATATAAAAAGGCTTTGTCATGATATACAGGCTCGTTGAGGGTCTTGAAAGTGAAGATGTCAAACATATCACCTAATCCTTCCATGTTATCACCTCCGGCCATAACCCATATATCGCCCACATAAAAAGGCTTGGCCCTTTGATCATCAAAATAATAGTGAGGTCCGCCTACATCGAACTGTTGAAGATCATGTCCTTCTAGACGTACAGATACACTGTTTTTGTCTAAATCACGTTGCAATACTTGATATGGTGTTATACTATCGTAGCTGTAAGTCATGTTTGTAAAGTAAAAAGCAAAAACCAAAAAAAAAGCAATAGAAATGCCAATGAATAGATTCGAACAAATGTGTATTGTCATGCTATTTGCTACCTTTTTTTAAGGTTACTGTTATTAAAGCATAAAAGGTTGCTAATTGGGTATCAGGATGAAAATAATTTAAGATAGATTGAACTGTATAAGCTTATTTTGCTGTTAGTATTATTTTATCTTTGTATAGGGATCATACGCAGACCTCAGTTGAAAAAGCATCAACCTAATATGCAATTGTCAACAAAGCAATATGGTTTGTGACACTCAAAAACTATAGTTTTGCTGTTGAGCCAGATTTTCTTTTCTGATTATTCTACGTAATCTCTCTTTTTATCATGAGTTGACATGATGCATCAGCTACAATAGACGCTTTGTTTAAGAGTGTGCATGTTTCTGAGAATTGCACTCTTTTAAGGAGCATACTCTTAAATCGAATGGTGTTTTAGCGCTTGAAGCAATTCTCAAGTTAAAGGACTGCGCTCTCATATCAAGCATACCCTTATATCAAGCAATTTTAAATCAAGATACTATGATACATACTATCCCACTATATTCATGTTTTGAATAAACTTGATTTTGTTTGTTTCAGCGAAATAGCTGATCCATTACAATGATTATGGTCAATAGATTGAGCTGAAGCTAAATGAGTTGAGTAGGTGCATTTCTCTTCATTTCCCAAATTAGTGCTGTTCTTGTTGATTTTCTAATCATAATTATGTTATGTACATATTCAATCACTTTTGCTCTTTTGATCAAACTTAATGATTGCGATGTATCAGTACTGGGGGATTGCAAGAAAAGTACAGTATCATTATATCATTTTAGTTCTTATACACACATTTGTCTTAAAATAAAGCTTTCAGAACAGAACAAATCACATTTAAAGCATCTACAATTCACAAGTCAGACTATTTCAACTTTATCGAAGACATCGATCAAATTCACGAAAGTTGATAGAAAGAGAAGGAAGCGTGAATATGTCTGCTTTTGGCAAATAAAACCGGAATTGGACCGAATTGTTGTTCTCCCTTTCAAGATGTAACAATGAATGTGAGTTGATTTTCCAACAAAGAAAACCAAGCCGGGCGAGTTGTTACAACATTTTGTCCTCGTTTCCTTCAACATCCATACTCTTACCAAACCTTATGTTACTCTCTTGAGCATTCAATTTGTAGCAGTAAATTCAAATAATGGCTCTTGTCTTGCTTTTTGTGTGTGTATGTGCCCATTGGTAGTGATGTTGACAGTCCATAGTTTTGTCTACAAGGAGCATCTACAATGAACCAACCAGATCTCTAATATCCTCAGATCTAGGGATTTGTTTAGAATACCATAGGCGCTATGCGGAAATTTCGACACTACAACTAAATGGATGTCGCCTTCGTGTTCTCTCCATCAGGTTTTCATCATGTTTTCTCTAATGAAAGAAGCATCTAAAAGTAATAAATTGCATGAATTTCTGAGTCAACAAACGTATTGAAAGAGAATACGATTGTGATATTCGCACATACCTTCTATTAATACATTGAATTAGATTACGCCTGGAACACATGAACGTGTACTAACATGATATGAGCATCATATTAAAAGGCAGTATTTGCATATGTATTCTATGTATTTAATTTTACTTAAGCTTCTTTCCATGTTTCCTCTCTACTACTATACATTTGATAAAAAAACTTCGAAAACTGTGATTCTAAGGGAACTGTTCCTCAGTTCTCTAACTTCGTACGTTATCATTACAGGTTCATAAAAAGTCATATCAGCCAAAATGAACCCAATCCTTTTCACTTCTGGTACACCTTGTTCGTAGAGTGTGCAAAGCAATTTGAGATTGAAGTGGTATGCAGTAGCAGTAAAAGTAGTCTTACAGATTGATATAGCCATACTAATATTCCTTTCATTCATTTTTATCGCTATTGTTGTTACCTGCCTATGACTATACATACTAAATCAAAGATGATGCTATGATAGTTTGGGGCGAGTGGACTGTTGTCTTAGAGGTATTGTGGTCATGATTCAGGTTGGTTTTCTCTCTCCCCTCCACCTATGAGGAATTTTTCTGCTTTGGGTTCCAGGTCCAAATTATGATTGATGTTGCAGTGTCATATGAAGAGCACTGCAGTACCAAGCATGGTTTGACTCTTCAAGAAGAGTGGAAGCTGAACAGCTACAATGCTATAAAAGAATTTTATGGTATTTGTAGAACAAAGGCTTCAGCAGCCAAAGCCAGCAAAACTTCTCCAACAAAATATTTTTTCATAGATTGTGTATTCTTTTTCTTATTTTGTTTGTAAATGCTTTCTCTGTACATATCCTATTCATGATTCACCTTTTCCTTATATATATGTGTGTTTATGGCTGATAAAAAAGATGAGCCAACTATTGCCAATGAACAAAAGAAAGAGAGATTACTTTTATGTAACAGAAAATCCCGCCAAGAAAATGATCATCTATCACAGTAAGAGAATTATTTACGAATAAGTTGGTATATATTGACGCCTGATTCTACACACATGCTTGAGAATTCATTCAAAATGGCAGTTTCCTTTTTAGATAGCACAGCAGGGTAATGCGTCATTTTATCAGAATACAGACTTGAACAGAGCGTCTTGACCTCAAACTTCTGAGAACAAATATCAAAAAAGTAAAGTTCTTCTTCCGAACTCAACCCACGTCGCTTATAGCCTAAATAGATATCCACGTGACCACCGTCCATCGTCAGCCAATCCAGCGTGTCTACTAGATCCTTAAAGGACGAAGGCGTATAGAGCACATCAGACGCAATGATCGTATCGATCGGTCCGTCCATCAACACATGCCTTGCATGGTCGTAATTTCCCCAGGCCAATGGCATCACGTTAGCATAATCTTCTAGATGATTGCATTCCCGATTTTGGTAAATGAGATCAAGTGCCTCGGGCAAATCTGTCATGGTGATCCGAGGCAGGCTTTCTAATGGATACTGATGTGCTTCATAGATATCCTTCAGTAACGAAGCCAACAATAATCCCACACACCCTGTTCTATAATCATAGCAAATGAGTGTTTATCCTCTTATTTTTTTGTATTTTGTTACCCTGCACTGAGGTCTAAGATACGACGGTGTTTAAAGAATAAGGGATCATCATGGATTTGATTACAAAAGATCTGTGATAACACAACAGCCGAATCCCATAATTTGCCTGATGTCCCCTGTTTCCAATCTTCCTTGACCAGTAGATAGGAATACTGTTGCACACGATAGGCATGGAATATATCGACCGAGAGTGCTGTATCTTCCCATCTCGAGACCACCTGTGGGTCAATCGTTAATGGACCGATCACAAGAGGGAAAGCGTGTATTGACTGTCTTTCTTGTCGTGTGGGTAAGATCTGTAGGAAATAATGACCTGAGGTGTGATATCCTTCATCCTTTAGGCTGACCATATACTCAAAATTACCCTCTGCATGATACTGAAAACCTGCAATATCTGACTGTGTGGTGGATTCCCAACCGTCTTTCTGAACTGGTCGACAGAGTACAACACAGCTCTGACAGGCCTCTATTCGTCCTGACTGATTGGTCAAGAGGGCACAGTCGATCTCAAGCCAACAGACTGATTGTTGCTTTTCAGTCAATGTCAGACCGAATTCATTCACAAGTTTCAGGTCGATCCTGTTCCATTGATTAAACTGTATTTTGTTGAGGTAAGGCCTTGCTAACAATATTCTATAGAGTGCCGAGTGTTGTTGTAGTCGATAATAGAAATCGTCTTCTATGTCTTCCATGGCATATGCCTTTATGTCTTGTAACCTCATGCCAAGGTAACTTTTTTCTCCCTATCGTCTATTGTTATTAAAAAAAAAAAAACGCGGAAAAAAAATTCGTTAGGTAATGTGTATCAGGGTAAAAAAAAAATATTTTTATTATTTCAAGCTAATTCAGGTTGTTTTCTAGGCTGTGTTACAGGTTGAAGTGTGGATAGAACATGTTGTAGGCGCATCAGTTCAGATTGAGTATCAATAGGCTTGGTCAAGACTGGCTTATCCTCTAATTGCAATGCTAACAATTGTTGTTCTAATTCCTCTTCTTCTTCATCATTTGTATGGGATTCCATGGCTGTCTCTATCTGATGTTGTTCTTCCAATGTATCCTTCAATCGATCCATAGTATCTTCTATCTGATCTAGTGGGTGATTGGCTAGAATGGTACGCAATGTCTCTGTACCCAAATTAAAGGCCTGAATCACCTGTAGATCATTCTGTGCAGCTTCTATCTTCAACAAGACTGTTTCCATTGTATCCAACGTCTTGTATCTCTCTTCCAATACACCTTCTAGTTTTTTCATCTTTTTGAGTCGATAGACAGCCTGAGCCTTCTTGTTGAATGTATAATGTTCTTTAGCAGATAACCATAATCTAGGAATGATGATCAGTATCTGTACACACATCTATCTATATAGAATGACTTTTTTTACTCATGTAGGGTTGTCTCCAGTTGATCTATCTGTTGATGTAAAATAGCACAAGTCGTCTTGAGTTGAACAATAGCCTTCTCTTCTTCCGAAATGACTGCTCTCTCTTGTTCCATTCGACTGGGCATTTTGATCACAGTCATTTGACCCCATCGTTCCACTGCCACGCCATAATGATGCACAAGATACCTCAACAGCAACCAAAGATCAAGATCACTCAGTTGAACACACGTCTGTTGATAACAAGGCAAAGAACGAAATTGGTGTCGAAATTCATCAAAACTCAGCAAATGATCCAGTACACTACAGAGGGGTTTGCGTGTATGTTGTTGAATGATGATACGAGCATATTGATCCACTGTGGGCATGACAATAGCATGAGTGGGAGCATGAAACCAACTGGAGATCCACTCTGACCAGTTGGGTTGCATGGTTTTGATAGGATAAGCTTTCTCAAATGCTGCTTGTGTCATCAGATACCGATGACCATAGTGTTGCATCTCTTGCTATCACAGGCTATTCAACAAACCCTGTTCTATTGCTCATGTCTCTTGTTACTTACTATCACACGATCGAGACATAATGGCTTTCCAAGACGAGGTAAACTAAATAACTCGGGTAATTCAACTGGGTTGATCATACAGGCATCACCTGTGTTCAGATAACCTTGTAGATGGCAATCAAGCAAGATGGTACGCCAACAGCTGATGTTGGTATTATAACCATAGATATTGAGTTCTTTTAGTTTACTAAAGTCAGAATAAAGTGATGCTAAGCGATCTGTTGGATGTTGTCTATCAAAGTCGATATATTGAAAACTAAGGTAATCTTGAAGTCTTTGTTTACGTTCAGAATGGGTCATTTTAAAAAAATAAAATATAAAGAAAAGTCTGACCTTTAAATATGCATTATTTTTATTGTGATGCTGCATCATGCCAAACATCCAAGAGTTCTTCTGATTCATTGATAATCACTACACTCATACTATCATCTTCTTGCACTGAAGATGCCACTGATCCACTTCGACATCGCGCCTTATGTTCTGCAGGTGGTTCTAACAACACTTTCTTATCAGGTCGTACAGGATTACTTTGACTTCGACGACGTGTCACACGGTCTGTTGTGAAAGGTACAGTCTCTACAAGAGGTCGAGGAAACGAAAAGGTAGGCAAGACAGGTGGTTGACTGTGTTCTTCATCTTCTTCTTCTTGAATATCAGGTGCCGTAAAGATCATCGTCAACTTCTTGCTTTCTTTCCCTTGAGGTTGAACAAAAGAACATAGGTGAGTAGGTAAAGGAAGAGAGAGTTTTCGAGTGGGATAAGTGGATTGATACCAACTTAATTCTGCCTCTAGAAAATCACGATAACACTCAAGTCGTTGTAGTTCAATACGCTTCATTTTGATACGTTTGCCTACTGCATCTGAAAAGGAAAGAATGCGATCCTTGGTTGATTTCTGTTGAGGCACAAACACCATCAGATTGCGTCTCAGCTGAAGTTCACGATCCAGCAACTTCACTTGTTCTTCAATTCGATCTGATAACTCATTTACCTTGGCCCGCGCTCTCTCTTCTCGTCTGGATTCCTTTGATTTTGACTGTAGACGAACACCAGTTGTCTTGATGGTAGCTGCATAATTAATCTTGAGCATCCAATCTTCCATATCCTGATCATCCTCAGCACGCATCAGAAATTGCTGTCCATCCCCTGCAATCAGTCGAAAGACATGAGGGTATTTAGTGTACTGTTCATCACAGATACAGACAGCATAGGAAAGAGAGATGATCTGGACAGGTCTTAAATAGGCGGGTATATTGCTGACAGAATGGGTGGAGCCTGTCTCTAGCCATTGTTGGTAGGCAACTAGATCGGCAAAGAAGATGATTTGACTGCCACTCAAGATCACGCCCAAAGGTCTCCAACCGCGTGCAGTGGCCTTTTTACCACCCTGAAGTAGATCGTATTTTCTATCGAGAATGCCTGCTTTGGTGACACGCACCTGAAATGTGCTGTTACTGCTCTGATCGGATGTATCCTGTCGACTCTTGACACCTGCCAGACATAATGATTTCGCTTTTAAAAGTGACAAGTGGATTTCCATAATTGGAATTGGTTTGAGGGTCCGTTTATAGCTGTAACTATTTTCGGCAGGCATCAACTGTTCTAATTTCTGAGCGAAATCAATCATCCATGGATTCTATTGGGAATTCATATCAGTCTATAGAATTACATCATGATCAAGATAATTTTACTGTATTTGTCTGACTATGAAGATCTGTTGTACTCTTTAGTTTTGAAAACCAAGAATGATTACGAGTAGACTGAGGATGATCCGCATAAGTAAATTCTGACATGACAATGTTGTCATAAATAATCTTAAATTCAAGCGTTAAAATAATAATAATATGAGTTCATTAGAGTGTATCACTTACATCTAATATTTCATGTGGAAATCCTTCTCCTCCTTCAATGATCTTTGTACGCATAATAAAGGTATCTTTGTTCATCTTTTGTCGTACATTCTTGTTGTGTGCATCTGTATGTAGCAGTAAGATGGAAAATGCAACTGCATAGACTGCATCTAATTATCTTTGGTTGTCAAAAATCAATGTGTTTATCTCATTGTTTTGTTTACCTGGACTATCCACTAAACCTGGGTTGCACTCATAGTACTGTTTAGCGAAATCTTCCATAGCACGATCAATCTGTTGTGCCTCTTTAGGTAAATGAACTTTGGCTAGTAATTTCCTTTTTGTTCTGTCTATTAATATACATAAGTCTATATTTCTCCGCTTGTGATTTACCTTAATGAGGCATCAATTGATTCACCACAGAAATCGAATTGTTGTACCTGTGAAGCAAAATTGGCTTCTGTTTGTTCATCAGTTGTGGTCACCATAAGATGATGTCGATCGACTTCAAAGGTTATTTCGGGGTTAAGACGAGTTTTGTGTGTGTGTATATGGGGGGGAATAGGAGTCCTTTCTTTTCTTTTCTTTTTTTGTGTCTTGTTCTAAGAGAGAGAGAGAAAGAAAAAGTGGATATCTTATCTAAAAAAGGTATATAAGCCCAAGAGTTTAAAAAAAAGAGAGAGAGAGAGAAAAGATAAATTCACTCTTTTTTTTTTTTTTAATTTTTATAATTACCCCGCTCTCTCTCTCTTCACACACACACACACTTTATAATGACAACACCTAATGATTTTATTGATCCTACAGGACGCATGGCTGAAAGTACCTTACGAATTCAAGATCTTCATCAAGTAGAAAAAGTAAGCACCATGATCTTGAATAGATTGTTTCATAAACCTACTCTGAATTAGAAACTTGTGTTATTGATAGAAGCAGCAGCTGAAGCTTTAGCTGTCTTGTCTGATGAAGCACCCAAGGATGCAGATACAGATCAATTTGTACGCGACCGTGCTATGCATTTCCGTGAATTAGCCTCACGTTATTTTTCATTAGTCAATGTAAGTCATATAAAAAGGTTTGACAACAGATGAACTCATTTTTAAATGGATAAGGATATACAATTTGCCCTAAGAAGTCATACACATTATTTAATTAAGGAAGCCAATATCAGTTCATCAGCCAATAAGGTGATTCCCTTCAAGACATCTACAGTGGGTCAGCGAAAGGAATTAGAGATCTGGACAGCTGCCTTAGATACCCTTCATCAACGCATTATAGAAATTAAAGAGATAGGGCTATAGGAAGCGAATGGCTTGCATTTCTGAAGGAAGATAGGTTTGATCTACAGGGCCTTCATGATCTGGATTATAGATATAATCTTTTCCATAACCCAAATCCTTTAAAAAAAAAGTGGTCAATACAAAATATATATATAATAAGGATTTTACCTTCATAAGTGAAGTGGGTGCATTTCGAATATGCATAGGGACAGGATAAGATGGATTATCTTGAATAAACTGTTTCACTCGATGATATGCCTTATAAGTCCTCACACTCTTTTTTGTCTCTGCCAAATGAACTACTACATGAGCCAAGATGGTATCACATTCTGGCATACCAATCTTTTCACAAGCATGATAAGCTGACATGGCCTAATCGACTTATTAGTCCTCTCATTTCATCATCATAAAAAAAAAAGGAAACTCACTAAGGGTAATGCTGTATTATCAGCTAATCCAATATCTTCACTAGCACATCGTACTAAGCGACGTGCAATATACAATGGATCTTCACCTGCTTGTAACATTCTACCTAGCCAATAGAGAGCTGCATCTGGATCACTTTTAAAAAAAAAAAAGTTGGAATAGATTGATAAGTTACATGTATTTTTTTTTTTTTACCTTCCTCGAATACTTTTATGCAAAGCACTGATGATGTCATAATGTTGATCCCCATTTCGATCATAGAGTAAATGTGATTTCTGGAATGCATTCTTGACAACCTCTTGATTCAGTCGATCTTCTTTTGTGGGCAATAAACTAAGCGCCATTTCAAGTGTATTTAAAGCAGCTCGAGCTAGTGATTATCAGCATCTAAATGACATACATTTATAACATGATTACCATCTCCATCACTCAATGCAGCCAATTGCTCTAAAACCGCCTGTTCCTCTTCCGCTTCTTTCTTTCCTCTCCATTGAACTAAGGCTCGACTCAAGATGGTCTGGATATGTTGTTGATCCAATCGTTCCAACACAAACACTTTACACCGAGACAATAAAGCTGAATTCACTTTGAAGCTATGACACACAGTCAGAAAAATCAAGCTATCTAGACGTGTTTTTACCTTGGATTCTCTGTAGTTGCACCTATCAGATGAATGGTGCCATGTTCCACATAGGGTAGAAAGATATCTTGTTGTGCCTTTGTGAATCGATGAATTTCATCCAGAAACAGAATGGTCTTTTGTCCAGTTAAGGCTTGATGGTTTTTGGCTTCATCAAATGCTTTCTTGACATCAGCTGTATGATGTGTGGTTGCACTCAGTTCCACAAAGCGAGATCGAGACATGTTGGAGATGATACGGGCAATGGTGGTCTTGCCACAGCCAGGTGGTCCCCACAGTATCATGGAGGGAATACGGTCATGATCAATCAGTTTCTTTAGGATACCCTCAGGGCCCAATAGGGACTCTTGGCCCACAAAATCATCCATATGCGTCGGTCGAACTATTCATCCTGTCCTTTTTCAGTCATGCAATTATTTCAGTATGACACTGTACCTTTGGCTGCTAAAGGCATAGAATCCAATGGGTCTGGCTTTTTCTTTTTGATAGGTGCGTCTGTTTGAAAGGAGTGACTACGTTTGAGTGTCTCTTGAGCTGGTTTCTCTTGTTTGGGTCTCTCTTGAGGTGGTTTTTTGTTGAATAAGGGTGCAAGTTTGGTTGTATCGGAGGAAGGACAGTTGGCATCGATATGGATATTGATATCAGCTGAAGGAACCCATTGTTGACAAATAGGGCATTCGACTATGAAAATGATGTCAAATGAAAGGAGGAGGAGGAGTAAGTTAAACTTACCTTTCTCCATGATTATATATTTAAAAAATGAGAAAGAAAAAGAGGACCAACGCGTCTATTTTAAGAAATCGAATTTAGAACGCGTCTTTTCTAATACCGAATCCACGTAACACTAAAGTTTAGATCTGAATAGGCGATCATGAAAGTCATTTACAGCTTATGGGTGAGATTCTATCATTTAAAGAGAACGAGTTCTTTGTTTTATTTTTTTTCTAGAATAAACCCCAAAAAAATCATATGGTAAAAGGGTAGTTTAGAAAATAAAGAACTACGATTAAGATTTTAAGAAGGCACAATCCAAAAGATTCAAGGCAAATGTCCATTTCCAGTCATTTTTTGAATCATAAAGTCAACTTAAAAAATGAAGGGAGTTAGAGGATCAATTCGGGAATTAACAAACAAGTACTTTTTCTCTTCTGCTTTTTTTTTTAATCAAAATGGATCAAAGTTACAGTAGTTATGATACTCGATCCAGTATCAGTTTACAGAAAATAACACCTTGCAAAACAAGAAATACATCGCATGCCAACATTCTCCATAGAACCATCAATCCTGAAACAGGCCCTCATCATCTCATTCGACCCTATCAACCTGGATTACGTTCAGTGACACCCAGTCCCATGCTTCACTCTACCATGGTCTCACCTTATGTCAATCGAAAACCTGTGAACCGAGGCAACACACAGAAGAGAAAGGTCCCTTTGTTCCAAGGTAACTTTGTCCTTGACTGTCCTGTGCCCAGTCGATTGATGGAAGCAAGTGCTCGTAAAGAAAAAGAGTTTAGCATGATGCGATATTCCGCAGTGACCTGTGATCCCGATGAATTTGCAGCTCAACATTATACCCTTCGTCCTCAACTGATGAACCGTGATACCGAGCTATTTATTGTCATGACCATGTATAATGTAAGACAGTCAATTACCTACTTATTTTTTTTATTCAATCCAATGTAGGAAGATGAAGTGTTGTTCTGTAGAACCATGCATGGTGTCATGAAGAATATAGCTCATTTGTGTTCCCGAACACGATCCAGAGTATGGGATACAGAAGGTTGGAAAAAGGTGGTGGTGTGTATTGTGGCTGATGGTAGAAAGAATTGTGATCCAAGAGTCATGGACGTATTGACCACAATGGGTGTCTATCAGAAAGGTATTGCTAAAAACATGGTCAATGATAAACCAGTTCAGGCACATCTATTTGAAGTAAGTTACACTTATTTTATAAAGGATACATGACTTATTCTATTCAAGTACACAACGCAAGTCTCTGTGGATGCAGACATGAAGATAAGAGGAGCAGAGAAAGGTGTAGTGCCAGTTCAGGTCTTGTTCTGTCTAAAAGAACAGAATGCAAAGAAGATCAATTCGCATCGTTGGTTCTTTAATGCATTTGGACCTATCCTTCAACCCAACATCTGTGTCCTGTTAGATGTAGGCACTCGACCGGGCAATAACTCTATCTATCACCTCTGGAAATCATTCGATACCAACGAGAATGTAGGTGGTGCCTGTGGTGAAGTGTGTGTGATGAAGGGAACGGCCTGCATGGACCTCTTGAACCCCTTGGTGGCCGGTCAAAACTTTGAATATAAAATGTCAAACATTCTCGATAAGCCATTGGAATCCGTGATGGGCTATATCTCGGTCTTGCCGGGTGCCTTCTCTGCCTATCGCTACTTGGCCGTCCAGAACGATGTGCATGGTGTAGGTCCTCTTCAGAAATATTTTTTGGGCGAAAAGCATGATACCGAATCAGGCTCGACCGATATCTTTACGGCCAATATGTATTTAGCTGAAGATCGTATCCTCTGCTTTGAACTGGTGGCGAAAAAGCATCAGAAATGGGTCATGAAGTATGTCAAGAGCGCCTTTGGAGAGACGGATTGTCCTGATCAACTACCTGAGTTTATTTCACAACGAAGACGGTGGTTGAATGGTAGCTTCTTTGCGGCTGTTTATTCTCAATGGCATTTCTCGCGTATCTGGTCGACAAATCATTCGGCAGGCAGGAAAATTGCTTTATCCATTGAATTTCTGTTTAATTTCATCAATCTTCTCTTCAGTTGGCTTGGTTTGGTAAGCATGTGAGACAGATAGTTATCTGTTCTAAACGAACTTGTACAGGCCAATTTCTATTTAGCGTTTCATTTCATCACAAAATCACTCATTTCACCAGACCTTGATCCATTTGGTAATGGCTGGGGCGAATGTATCTTTTTGGCAACAAGGTATCTCTATATGTTTCTGCTGTTTGCCTCATTTATCTGTTCGATGGGAAATCGTCCTCAAGGGTAATGATCTGTCATGAATACTGCATGAGTCTAAACAATGAATAACACTTTAGATCAAAATGGCTGTTTATCATTTCAGTGGTTGCGTATGGGTTCATTATGATATACACCTCGTTTGCAGGCTTATGGATGGCCTACATGAGTTTCAAGAATGCCACTTTAGCTGAAGGATGGAATACGAAAGATGCAGCTGATAATTTCAATATCTTGTTCTCTCAGCCTGATTTCAGACATGTGGTCATGTCTGCCTTATCAACTTATGGTTTGTACATCGTGTCCAGTATGCTCTATATGGATCCATGGCATATGGTGACTTGCTTCCTACAGTATTTGTTCCTGTTACCTACCTATGTCAATATTCTCAATGTCTATGCATTCTGTAATATTCATGATGTCAGTTGGGGAACTAAAGGTGATAATGTCATGTCCATGGATTTGGGTGTCACCAGTCGAGCTGTCACTAATGAGAAGGGAGTGGAGGCAGTGGAAGTTGAACTTGATGAAGGAACAGGCATGATTGATCATTATTATGATGAAGCATTGGAGCATTTAATGTTAAAGCCTGAAGTGATTCAACAGGTAAAGAGTTTCTTTTTAAAAAAAAAATAGCTTCATTTATTTTAATTTCTATAGAGTCGAGCTCCTAGAACCAAGCAAGAAGATTATTACAAAGGGTTTCGTACTCGCCTTGTGCTTACTTGGATAGGATGCAATGCCTTGTTGGTTGTTTTTGTCACAAGTGGTACGCTTCATTCATTTATGGCGCGATCTCATCATGAGATGTCAGTGAGTGAATATCAAGCATTGGTTGGCTCTACTTATACAGGCTTTGTGTTATGGATGGTAGCATCATTAGCTGCTTTTCGTTTTGTTGGAAGCGCACTGTATCTTGTGCTTCATTGTTTTGCTTTGTAATATAACTCAATAAAAGCCAAAAAGAAAAAAAAGCGGAAAGGATGTACATTATTCTCTCGATTTCAATGATCCCATAGTTTAAATCAATTTGTAGTTCAAAGTGATAAACGTAAGTTTAAAGCTAGCATAATAGTAGTCGGATGATGCAATTGGCCGACTTGAGACATTTTTTTTTTAAAAAAAAAAGAAGATATAGATAAAAAAAAAAAGACAATGCCTCTCAAACCTCTTTATATGGCTCAAGACAGTGTAATGAGTTAAATGAATAGTTGATATTGCTATAGGATATCAAGGCCTTTTGTAGATTTCAATCATTCCAATTGCTGTCTAACATAACGTTTTGTTGCTCAGCTCTTACAAAAAGTCACAATTTTTTTTTCAACAAGAAACTTCCTATTGTGGTCTGTCAATTCATGAAAGCGCTTTCTTTTTTGTTTCAGCTTTCTATATGTGTTAACAACACTAGACGTATTAAGTTGAATTCAAAATGCCCGCAGCCACAAGCAAAGTCGTTTTCTTGATCGATGAGCAGTCTTTGATGACCTCGCTACTTTCACTTCAACAACTTAAGCTCTCTATCATGCGTATTTTGATATACTTTCACCTTCAAAAGCGACAGGTTCAATGGGGCTTTCGATTCTTCAGCACACAGACGCGATACCCTTCCGAATCCATGCGACGCTTCTATACATTCACATTGGATTCATTTGAGGCGCTAGAAAAGGAATACAGCAAACGAGATACACATCGACCCAAGCAAGTGATCCTAGGCACACCCATCATGCGCATCAAACAGGTGCTGAAGGAAGTCATTGGCGATTTTCAATGGGAAAATAACGATTTGGGCGTACCTGAGGCAGCACAGAATCACATCTTCATCCTATCAGCCTGTCCCTCAAGTTTGATTGAAATGAAGCAGTTCTTTGTGTCTCCTCATCCAGACGATAGCCTGTTGCATGTCGCCTTATTACCTCAGTACTTTGAACAGACCAAGTTGTATCTCTCAAGTACATTGCTGGAGAGCTATGCGTCAAGAAACATTGTGCTCAACATCATTGACACACATCAACAATCCACTCGACCTCACGATCAATGGATAGCGCGAGTCACTCGAGAGGGATTTGGTGATTGTCTGGATCAGTTCAAGGGGCGATACATTCCTCTTGAGCTATTGATGCGCAACGCTTGTTTGTTTGGTCGATCCTTTTTATCCGATATTCACAGTGCCTTGACAGGCTCACCATCCACCCTTTCGCCTGTATGGAGAGGCGCATTAAAGACATTGGATGTAGCGTTGGATGGGATGGTACTTTATGGTTCTTTGCATGACAGTGCTGTATCAGATAGTTCGCTCATGTTTGTTTCAGAGATACGAGTCCTTCAGCTGTTGCATCTATCTCAATTCTCGCCTGGCTGGTTACTGAAGAGCGATGATGGATCTTTGGGCAGTTGTATATTAACGCATGATGTACCGGGCACAGCGTCTGATTATCGAAAATGCCTGAGTGAATTGTTTCATACACAATCCATCATGATTGCTGAATTAGTACCTATTGAAGGTTTTGAGGATCTTGTTCAGGGTCAAAAGGTCTGTATCGAGGCTTATTCTCCAGAAGCAGCTTTTGTTCGATCCATTCAGATCAAGGATATCATCTCGGGCGATATTTCACTCAGTATCACTAATTACCCTCTTGGTCCTCATTGTATGGCAGCTGAACTATTACCTCTTACTTTGCCAGATGAAACATTAACAGAGGAAGTGTCATATAAGATCAAACCATTACCTGAGGCCATCAAGCAAATGATTGTCTTACCTGATCCTTCTACCATCACACCCAAGAAAGAAAAGTCTAGTTCTTCAGTTCAAAAAGAACGCAAGTCACAAACCAAAAGCGCAAAGAAAAGGACTCCATTGCCCACTGATGTGAATATGTTGGAAAAGGCATTAGAAGAATTATATTTTGAATCTGTATATACTCAAAAGGTAAAAAAAAAAAAAAGATTGTACACTGATGTGTTCATGATCAATTCATCATATACACAGCATACCATAGACACGATTATACATACAATTAAGCGATGGCTCAATAACTTGAGTCGCAATCATACAATACAAGAAATCATAGATACCTTATTCAAGTATACTTCCACCCTGGAGAGCTTGGAAACAAAATACAAATCAGGCGTGCCTAAACCTACTGAAACACAAAGCCATATGCTTGAACACACCTTTCAACAGGAATGGTGGCGACAAGTAAAATCCAAATTTCAATCAGATGCTCGATCCGAAAAACTAATCAGCCTTTCAGCTAAAACAAGAGAGTAATATCCTTCTACTGGTTTAGTTTTGTTGATACTCATTTTTTTTTCACTTTAGAGCTCAACTGCAAGTGGTTCTTTATTGTTTTATATGTAGATTGATGATCAAATTACCAAGTAGTATAGTTCAACGAGACCCAGTTTCTTCTGCTGAGGATTTCTTTCAGAAAGTAGTGGTTACGCTGACTATGCATGATCTCGGTAGATTCCTTGGTGAATTGGACTCTGAAGAAGGACCTCAAGCAGTGAAGAGACGAGATCCTTGCGATCTAAGCGATCATGCATTCATGACTGTATTACAAAGAAGGTAGGCCTGGTTTAAAGCAAAATGAACACCTAGGGTATTGATCAACTCTGTTTTAAAAAAAAAAGATTCGAGCAATTACCTGACTTATTACAGAAATTCAAAGAGTTGTCAGGTACAGATGAAATGACTTCTTCTGGTTCTTCTGATTTGGAAGATGATGTGGCCAGTCTGGATGTTGTCAATTTTGAATATCCAGTTGATCCCATCAAATCCTCTCCCAAAAGCAAAGTCTATCGACAACAAAAACGACCTATGCCAGGTAAAAAACTCACGGTTTTCTCTTTACAAGACATTTTAATGATTTTTTTCTAGATGTCTTGCCTGGTCCTCACTCAAGTCCTACAATCAAAAAAATGCAATCAAAAACCTTGTTCCCTACCACTTCTCAACTCTCTTCATCAAAAACACTAGCACCCGTCAAGATCAAAAAGACAAACAGTAACACACTTGACATGTTCCTCAAACGTACTGTGGATGTAAAAGCAAGTGTGCCAACGACAGTTGAAGCACTTCGTGGAGAGGCAGCTCAGGCAGCTATAGCCAAGGTCAATCGATCTGCATTAAACGGTAGACCCACAATGAAACGATCAGGTAGTTTCACTTCAAGTGCACAAGCAGCTAAAAAGCAAAAGAAGAAAAAGACCGAACCCTCCATGCTTTCGTCACAACAAGAAACAACGGGCACAGTTATTTTGAGAAGAAGCAACAATATACCAAACGCAGAAGAGACCACACCTCGTACATCCATGAATCGATACTTGGGAACTAACTTATTTGCAGACTTTTCAGAAACTTGTCTTGTAAGAAAAATGAATAGCAAATCTGACATGTACTTATTGTTTTTTTCTATAGTCACCATCCAATAGACCTGATAGAACCGAACCATCGATTCAGATACCAAAGACACCCGAAAGTACACCTTTACGCTTCCGAAAAATAATGATGGATCGAGTTCCTCATCGTCGAGAGAACTCAGACAACAGTCTGTCGGCTGACTTTCCTGACATACCTGAAGATCCAACAAAGACACCTTACACACCTCGTACAGCAGCCAGACGTGAAAGAGATCGTATGGATCGCTCTCAACCTATACCCAATCTAGGTCGAAACCTCACGATGCGTCTACAAGATATCTTTGAACAAGAAAAGGCCAAGGAAGATGATTTCTCTGTCAAATCAAGACAATCCTCGGGTATCTTTTTTGAAGATGCGTTGAACGATAGTCCCATGAGTAGTCAAGCTGATAACAATCCATTCTTTACAGCAAGCAGTCAAGCTTCAACTGCTACTGTTTCACCTCATCGCCCTAGTATAAAGCGAGGTGCCACTATTGATGATCTCTTTGATGACGACAATGACGATGTGTTAGGAGGTAGTCTTATGCCATTGAACTTTGGTCAGCCTTACATGATTGGTGAAGAGGATGAATCAGATTCAGATGATGAACATGCGATGCCTTTAATATAGATTTTTTATAAAAACAAGAGAGTAAGTTTTCTATCCCATTGTAAATAAAACATTTAGCTTACTCAGGAAGCAATACCTGATTTACTCAAACGTCAACTTGGCAGTTTCAAGAAGTTGAAAGACATGAAGAACGTTGTTAGTGAAAGGCAAATTTTATTTATTCATACTAGAGAATGAAAATAAAGAGAAGATTACACTGAAGCAGTGTCTCCACCTACTCGATTGACAAGTGCGACAATCCCATAACTTGAGGCTGCTGCTACGGCACCAATCAGTAATGTCTGAATGGCACCAATCAGTGCCTGTTTAGGCCTTAAATAGATACTTTTCAAATAGCCAAAGCAAAAGAGTGTAAGTGAGGTGACAAAAAAGGAGGTATAAAGCGCAGAGACTACATCTTGTACAAACAGATAAGGAAGTAATGGAATTGTACCACCCACCAAGTAAGATGATCCAATCGTCAAAGCAGAGATCTATCATTCTGTCTGTATAAGCTACTTTGATCTCTATTGTGTCAGATGTTTTGTTTCCTTACCCAGCTTCTATTAGGATCTGGTAGTTCTAGATTAAGCTCGAAACGCATCATAAAATCAACAAACTTTTCAGAGTTCTGCCTAAAGCGAGCCATCATAGGCTCCATAGATTCCCTATCCAAACCATAAGGTTCAAATAACTCTATAATCTCCTCCTCTTCCTCTTTTGGATAAAGTTCTACTTCCCGAGCTAAAAAGAAGGGCAAAGATTAACTCCACAATTTAAACAAAGTTCCTTTTGATTTCGTTTACCTTCTCGCTCACGCTCTGTGTGATAATGATCTGCCTCTGATTTTGCAACTAAATATCCACCTAAACCCATTGAGATAGCTCCAGAAACCAGTTCTATTATTTGCCCATCAAAATGATCAGTAGATGATCTCTAGGATTTCAACCCGGCATATTTTGTTTTACCTGCCAATCCACCATAGATAACAATTCGACTGTCTCCTAAGCTTGATAAGCCAGCTGCAAGCGCAAAGGGGACCGTCAGTCCATCAGAAAGACCCAATATACAGTCACGGATAAGTTCAGGTTGATCAAAGTGTTGTTCCATGTGGTCCTTGACACCTTTTGATAAAACTCGGTGAGGTATTCTTGCTCGAATACCATCATCGTCACAAGAACTAGAAGAACTACTCAGCATATATTCTTCGTCGTAAGTCCTTTTTTCTTCTGAAAGTAAATCATATTTAGGGTTCATGTTGTCAATAGGAAAAAAAAAAGAGGAGAGAGGTCAAGACAGAGTGAATTAGGTGATCAAAAAAGATTCAAATGCTGTTTGTCAGCTACTTTCTTTTTGATATTTATACTCCCAAAAAAAAAAGATGTGTGTACTCCACAACCAGTGATTTAACCATTGTTGTATATATCTAGGTATTGCAAAGTCAATGATACAGGTAGATACTTTCGGCATTAAAGATCAGGGTCGATGTAGGCCATGCCAATAGACATTATTATCAAGACTTAACTGCATCAGACTATAAAAAATTTGAGACTTGATATATCGATTCTCTTTTTATTTTCTGTTGACATATACCATAGTAGCAACAACTATATATTGCTATCTTACTATGTTACAAAAAAAAATTAATGTAGTGATGTCTGGGTTATTATTATATTTTGACATCTCGCAAATCAAATAAGCCTTTTTGTACCATGCGTTACACATGTCATTATCTTGTACCTGACTTCCTCTTACAGACAATAGTCATGGTTGACTGCATGCGGATTACAGGTGTTTCTAAAGCAAACAATGCACAGACAATTTTTAGATGTCTAATTGCATTCAACAAAATTCTTACAGGTATCAAATGTGTTATAGTTTATTAGTAAAAGGGGAATGATGATTGGATTTTATAACAATGGTAGTAAACTTATGACCACTGTAGACTACATATTGTGCAAAGAGGTACAAAATGACTGATTGTAATTACCCAAAAAAATTATGATCGTAGTACTACAGTTTATGTCACCTTCACTTTAAAAAGAATCAACCACAATTTTAATCTGTTTTGAATCTAGAAGTCAACGAATCCCAACTTATCAACAGTACTTTATTCAATTCAGAATCTCATTTCTTTGTTTGGATGATGATTGCTTACTGCTTTTAAACTGTAAAAATAATAGTATAGTATAGTGTAATTTCTAGGAGCTAGTTAAAGTTTAGCTTTTCTTGAACCCTCAAAATTAACCTGACAAATCAGTTTATTCTTTAACGAGCATGCGTTACACACACATTGTCTGCTTTTGTACTTTTATTGAAGACACAATTATTGTACTTTCTACAGGAAAGGTCGTCCTCCTATACCAATAGTTTATCCAATGAATAAAAGACAAGAAAAGAGTATCTGGTAACATTGAAACCTCAATTGCCATAGTACAAGTTTGGTTGTATTAATTAAACATCTAGCTAACATAAATCCAATCAAAAAACACGATAATAGCTAAACAAGCTGCTGCTCATATTCATAGAAACCCAAAGCTATGCTAACCTCATTGCAGCATAGTGCTTTAATACACACATCATAATGTATCAGGACCACAGATTACTTTGTCACAGAAATCTAGAAATGCGTAAAGAAATTTCATGCCACAATTTTTTATATGTATTTCATCTGTATCAGGATTTTTTTATCAGTAAAAGAAAGGATGATCTTATGAGGGTATTTTTCAAAATTCTGTAAGTCTATCAGCAAACTCGAATGCTTGAGCCAATTAGAATAACTTACTTAAGATTGATATGACTACTTTTTGTATGTGATATGTATCTTTCACCAAATTCAATTACACTACGGCGCATATTAGAACCCGGCTGATATTTTTTGTTCAAAAATATATGGAGAAGGTATTATCATGGATTTTAATGCTAAAAATGTCGACTTTTTTTTTGCTCAGGCATGTTCTATAAGGTAAAGGAAGCTCTCTGATAAGCTTCAAGACGATTGGTGATGATGAAGTGATCTTGTTTTTTTTCATGTTATATTCTTTGAATAAAAAATCTTAAGCCAAAGAGAAATAGCAGGTCAAAGAATATTTGTACCTAAATTGCAAAGTCTAAAAACAGTGAAATGGGGGGGGGGGATAGCTTTCAAAAAGAGAAATAGAAAACATCTATGATAGTAAAGGGGGGGGGGACATGAGACTTCAGTGTGGATGAAACTTCTAAAGTGATTTCAATGACATTAATTTTAGAGAAGAACAGGTATTTACTCATGGATATGAATATCTTTTCTGGTGTAAATTGTTTGCACAATCCAATGCTTTATTTATACGTTTTTTGTTTGATGTACAGTGTAGGATATTATATCCTTTTTATATGAAAGAAATGAAGATTTGTCTTTTTACAGCCAATTGTCTCTGCTTCAAATACATTGAAACTATACTCATACTTCATGCAAATCCAAGACATTAGCTTATTCCGTCAGCTTTTGTTGCTACTTCATTGGTAAATAACCAATATTTCTTTCCATCACTACTCATTCTATACTGAATACCGGCCATTTTTACTTCTTTCCCCATTTTTTCTTGTCTTCTTTTTTATTCAAAATGCACAGCAAAAGGTAAGCATCATCTTGAATACAAAGAGACGCACACATATTAACACTTTATTTGGTTTCATGTTAGCAATTGACTGAAGGCATAGCTGCTCATCTATACTCACAACCTTGTGAGTATACCTTTTTTTTTCGCAGTTGTTGCTTATCGACATCCTTATTTACGACTATACCTTTATATGACATCTTTAGCAAATCCAAGATATTCCTCAATATAATTCGATCCAATCTGTTTGGATTTTCAGTCACCTAACATCAGCTACAAGCTCTACAACTATTGTCATGTAGACTGTCACATCTTAATAACACTAACGAATTAATGCCTTTCTGAATTATACTCTACTCAGTTTCCAAAGTTATCTATCCTTCTATCCCTTGAGATCTAGTCCTCTCCTATCATTGTTTAATCCAAATCTAACATTACTTGGTTTCCTACTGTTTCTACTGCTGTTCAAGATACCCTTTGATACTGATCGGTAACCGTACCAACTCATTTAACTGCTCAAACTGATTTGAATTTCTTAGAAGGCCAAGGTATTTGTCTTCCTTGTCAAGCCACTCTTCTTTTTTGCTCTGCGCTGCTTGCTTTCATGTCTGTTGCTGGTTCTGTACTCAAGCATGCAATTTCAAGAACAATGAACAACTCATTGGTAAAAAGACGCGTCAATGATCAACAATACTTTTGTATCAAACAAGCTCTAATCTTAATTTTTTTCGTATATAGTCGATCAATCTATTGTTCTATTTCCAAATCAATTTTCTCGATTGCTGCTGACTCTTCTGTTGACTGAACCTACTACTGCATGCAAGGTATTTGCTCTTCAGGCTTCAAGATAAAAGAAAAGTAAAGAGAGAAAAAGAAATCAAAATTGTCACCTAGTGTTTATTTTTCCGTATATAATTTATCAAAGTTTTTTAAAACAGTGCTTATATTGCAGTTTGCCTGCTTACCATCTGCTTTTCAAATTAGCATTGGCGTCATCTTTTATGGTTTACTGTTTACAAAATATAATTATTTTTATTTATTACAAAAACTTATTGTTCTTCTACAGCTTCAACAAGCAAAGCAAGTTCATCTTCTTCTTCATCACCATTTTCTTCTGCTTCTTCATCTTTTTCTTCTTCAGTGAATATGCCTCCACCTACATTGTCGTCGCTTTGGATAACCTCCACATCCGATAAAGAGGCTTCCTCGGCAATGTTTTCAACAGAAGGCGTCGCAAGAAATAATTCTGCTAGCCTTTTCAGTGCAAGTAACTTCAAGTGCTCTTGCTTGAGCAAGTACAAATGCTCAGGCTTAGCGTCTTGAAGCGCAAGCTTTGATAAGACAAGTTTTTTAAAGAGGTTGCGGACGAACCGCTTGTCTTCTTCCTAACACAAAGACTCAGTTTAATAATTGTTGATTTGCTGCACATACGTTGGTTACTTACCTCTAGAAGTATTACTTCTTCTTCTAATCTGCACATGGTGTGCCAGTCCAGAACATCTTCAGACAAACAAGAGTTTTGGTGATTGTATTTTATGATAGCTGCTTGCAGACTATCGATTTTTGAATTGTTTTGTTCTTCTTCAGCTATAGGTGTATGCATATAATAGTTAGTATGCTTTTTCTTTCTCTAGTCATTACATGTTGACTTACAACAGTTTTTCGACAAATGATCATTGAGAAATTCAATGACCATTTTTGCATTAGCGGTAATGCTTCTGATTGCAGTGATCAATCTTGCGGCTTTCTTAGAACCTATATTCACAATTAATGATGTTATTAAACTGAATCACATGTAGGTGAATGAACTTACCAATTTTACCACTGCGGCTAAGCTGTTTGTCTTTGAGTGCCAAGGCAAAGACAAAATTTTGAACAAATATGACTATAAAGTCAGTGACTTCAGATTTGTGATGTTTTGGTAGTGATTTAGGAGAAAAGATTATAGAGACAGAAAGAGAGTACAGTGAGACTGTTTTAAACTGTTTATTACTTCAAAAAGAGGTTACCGAACTAATGTCTTCTAACAACAACTATATATATGTTTTCAATAAAGGATCTGATGTAATCACAGATTATGGAGTTTGTACTAAATTAGTGTATTACTGTTACTTGTAACTTTAATAGTTACCATCATTCCTTATCCCGAGGATTTATGTTACCGAATGATGTGATGCTATCGCTTGAGTCTAGTTCTTTGTGTTGAACCTTATTGACTTCAGTTGGATTCTTTTATTTCGTAAGGATTTAGATCTTTTACTTTGTTTCTGATGTTATTTCTGTTATGACTTATTTGGTCTTTCTTGCAACCTTATTGTCATTGTTGAAACTAAATGTGCTCAGATCACCACACAGCATCTTTATGCAAAAACAATTGCTCTAATTATCATGCACGCTGAATGCTATTGTCAAAATCTTTTCTTTCTTTCTTTCTTTTTGTAATCATTTGCTCCATTCATAAGCATTTCTCCCAGTATTATTTCACTTCATAGATATTTTTGATTTATGCCACATAGCTGAAAGTCATGATGTACTATTTCTAGTACTAAAGGACGAACAATGATACTGAAAGAAACAATGAAAAATTCGTTGAAAGCAAAGACTTGTTCTCATACATGAGGTGTTAAAATATCTGAATGACTTTTACCAGTGTAAGCTGTATTTATCCGAATGAAGCACTAGCATTCAGTGTTCTCTTAAGCAGCTATTCAGCTTATTGAACACAGATTTTTGCTGTAGCCTAGATCTTCGCCTTCTTTTCTCTTTTCTCTTTGCTTTTCCAATCCCATCAAACTAAATATGTCTCTCCTTTAACTGTAATCCATATCAAAGGTTTTTGCAAGTATGCTTACATATATATATATATATATACATTTTGTTCTTTCTTTTTTGCGTTTTCTCTTTCTGAGCAATGTCTAGTATATATGCATCTTGCGCCACTTCTCATCCTGTTTCCCTTAACTTACTGTGTAGGATCTGAAGAAGATAGTCTGAGTCAATTCATTCTCTTGTACCATATCAAATCTACTCAATCTGGCAACAAGCGAGCAAATCTTCATCTCATGCCATACCCATAGTTTATTAGAATACTCGTACTGTCATTATGTGCTCTATGTCAGGCAGCCCCACTCGCTTCGTATACACTCGGCATGCCCATCCCCTATCTGCTGTCATTTTCATCATCCATTGATATACAGTTTAACTATCCGTCATACGAATAGCTGTCCTGAGCGACTGAGAATATCCATACACATGCTCTAAATGACTTTGCTCATCCCTCGACGAAACACCATGCTGGATCTGGAAAGGGAGAAAGGATAGCAATGACAAAAAGACAAAAGCCGCTTGAACAAGTTGTTGCTGAATACTATATGCATCTTGCAGAAGAAGAGCAGCTTAGTCGAAAACGACAAAAATATAAAAATCCATATACACCTAAGCTTCTAGCAATACTCATTTCTTCTTCATCATCTTCTTCTTCTCTCTGTGCACAAGTGCTTATGGGTCCGCAACCATCATGACAAAGCAACCTATCCGCATGCCGTTCTATATCTGCTTTACACTCAATCCATTGGAATCCGCTCGCATGTAACTGTTCTTTACTTTTGCCTCTTGCATTTCTCTTCCCATCAACTGCCCTACATTCTATACCTACATCTCACGCGAACTTCTTCTGTGTCTAGTTGCTATGCGTCATCCGGTGTTCAGTATCTAGTATCCAGTGTATTGACTTTCGGAACTGGGTAGTTAGCACTCGACATATGCATCAACACAGCCTGTCTTCTCCTCCTCTAATCTATTCAATCCTCGTCATAATGACAGCTTCGACTTGTCCAGGGCCCAACTACCTGCTTATCTGGTTCTTCGCTCTTTAAATCGCATAGTCTCTACTTTTACACTAGCTCGGTGTGCTGAGGTCGCGTTTTTTTTTTCTTCTTGCCAACTGAATATACGATCAGTAGACTTGCAGGTTCAATTCACAAGTTAAGAAAAAAGAAAAGCAACGAGAAGAAGCATCTCTTCATCATAGCTCTTTTCCTCTGGTTTGATGGCTTTTGCATGTTGTTGATAAATATGAGTAGAGATAAAGACGAAGCGGAAGGGGGGGGTGATAAAGTGCAAAGAAAATAGAAACCAGGTATACTGGACTCAGACTAAAAAAAAAATTAAAAATCAAAGGGAACAAAGAATTCAACCAATGGACAAATAGGGCAACTTGTGTAAATACATGATAGAGCTAAGATTGCCAATTTATCTGTCTGTCTTAAATCAGCCAATGCTTCAAAAGTACTTGTAAGTGGCTGAATTCAGCCTTGGATAGAGGTTAATCATGATACTGTGATCATATGGCACAAAGAAATAATAGCAAAGACAAAGAAAAGCCGCGAAAGAGCTTCTTTGTCAAAACTACAGTGGCACAAGATTTTGGTTCGGACACCTCTTTAAATAAAAAACTCTGCTTACAAGATATGTAAATTCATAGTAATTTTGACCTTGAATATCCACTCCTGAGCTCATCAAACTTTTGTTAGAGAATCCTTAACATGTACTACTTTTAAATGTTACAAATAATTTTTTTTTTATTTAATATCGGGTGGGACCGCCTTTGGCATCAATAACAGCCTAGCATCTATCCTTCATACTGTCAACAAGAGGAATGAAAAGATCATGGCTGATCTTGTTCCATGCTTCTAACAAAAGCTCCTTCAATTGAGCAGCATTTTGAACCGTATGTCGTCTACTCTCAATCCTCGACTCAAGAGCCCACCACAAATGCTCAATGGGATTTAAGTCTGGACTTTGTGCAGGCCAGAACTCAAACCCACTTATCATATGTCGTGTCTTCCAAGCACGAGTAGCGGCAGCAGTGTGGCACGTAGCGCCATCTTCTTGAAAGATGAATGTCCTGTCTTACTAAGCTTGAAGACTCAAGAGCTATGGCTGAAAGTGATCAGCCAAAATTTGGATGTATCGCTCAGAGTTTACTGAGCCATCCACGAACACAAGAGACCCCGCTCCACCTCTCCAAAACCCCCCCCCCCAAAGCATCACGCTTCCTTTACCAAACTTTTTGGTAGGAACAGTGAGCACCTCTTCATAAGCCCGGCCTTGCTGTCGAATGACTCTGAGACCGCCTCGATGCCCTTCTGTCTCAAAGCGAGACTCATCAGACCAAATGACGCTGGCCCATTGATCAGAGGACCAATTGACATGTTTCTTGGCCCATTTTAAGCGTTTTTGCTTGTGCTTTGGTCTTAAGGCAGGCTTCTTCTTGGCGTAGTATGAATTGAAACCCATATCACGAAGATATTCAATGACTGTCGCCCTACAGACATTCACCCCAAATTTCTCTAATTCGCGTTTTATAGCATAAAAGCTCAAGAAAGGATCCTTGGTCACAATGGACTGCAAATGTCTCATATCTCTTTCATCAACTTTCTTGGGTGCTCCAGAAGAGGGACGAGGCAGAGGTGAGTCTGTTTTGTTAATACGGGCGATGATACCGTTGACAATTGAAAGAGGCTGTTCAACCAGCCCAGCTATCTCACGCTAAGAATGACCGTCGCGATTGAGATAGAAAACTCCCCGCTATTTTTCGTCTTTGCGCTCGTTGTAAGGACCACGCTTAGCAGTGTTTGTAACTTTAGGCATTTTGAGATTTGAGTAGTTTTAGATGGATAACAAAAGGTTTATTAAAGTAGTATTCAAAAAGGAAGATAATATATTTTTTTTTGACTGTCCGAAACAAAACCTTGTGCCACTGTAACTGTCCCATCTCTGTGACTTCGTTTCTCGCTCAATCTCTTAGTGTGTGAAAAAGCTGTAAAGAAGTGAAAAAAGAAGAGAGTGATGAAGGATAAAGAAGTAAAAGAAAGCCCTTTACCTTTCTCTCTTCCCTTTGATTTCATAGTTATCACTCTCTATATAAACTCCTTTTGAAAAGCCCGTTGATCACAACGACACTTGTCCAACCATAACATGCTGGTCAGTGCGTCATCACTCTCCGCTTGATTTTACAAATTCAGAGAAAATGTTGTAGAGTAAAATTGTCAAGTAATGAAATAAGGAAGCTTATCAGGGGCTAAAAAATTGAACAAGTTTACAAGCAAAAACCATACCCGCAAAGAGGTATAGGGAATGTAACAAGTAGATGACTATAGATCTCACCATAAACTTCTATAAAGTTGTAAAAAGAATAAGTTCAACAAAATCAGCCCTTTTTTTTATCCCCTTTACGTTACAAATTAGTTGGCATTCCTAAGTTGATAGGGCTGATTCATTATAGCCAGGAAAGGCTAAGAATAGAATGATTTATAAAGTCAATAAGTTACTTCAGAATCTATTTTTTTTTTTTTTTGTAAAATTAATTTTATTATCTTTAAAAATAATATAGTCAAACATCGCTGAGAGGTGTGACGTGGAAAACGGGCTATGAGAAGGGAAGTCAGTCAATGACTTAGTCTAACAGAGGATGACTTTTGAGCGAAATTGAGCAATGACTAATAATGTCATCGACAATTCGCTCGTTTTCGAAGGGGGAGGAATGGATGATATAGTTCCAGTAGGCTGACCAAATTCGCCACTGTGTAACAGAGAGAATTGTGAGAAGTTTCTGGTCCATTGGCACAAGAGGGTGGTGGCCTTCGAAGCAGAGCGTGTTGTAAATCTGTGTAGGTGTGAAATATATGAACGGGTAGAAGCATGCGAGGATGTCAATCCATATGGACCATTTGAAGGGACAATGAACCACGAAGTGGGGAAAGGAGTCTACTTGTATATGGCATAGCCTGCAGCGGTCGGATGGGGCCCGTCCAAAGGTCGAGAGAACAGCTGCGGTTGGTAACTTCCGGCAAAGTAAGCGAAACCAAACGTCTCTTGCAGGCAAAGGCATAGAAACTGACCAGAATAGGCGGAGTCTACTAGCTGCGATTGGTAGACTGCGATCGGTAGCTTCGTGAAATTCGTGCATCGTATAGCCCCTTGAGGTAAAGCGTGTCCAAAGAGAGTGAGAAGTCAGCTGACTCTGTAGAGAGGAGAGCGGGGGAACCGAAAGATCAGGGTCGATATCCTGTATAATATATTGCCAGAGAAAGGGTAGCAGTTGGATTCGTCGACGTTGCAATACATCCAAGAATAAGGTATAACATAGTCGAGGGAATACTGTGTACTCGGCCTGTATCTTCAAACGAAGTCGTTTTTGGATTGGGTTAACAATAAGAAAGGTCTCGGCCAATAACGTAGAATGTCGATGTAGCCAATGATTCTGGGGAATGTTTCTAAACATTCTTTGTAGTGGTAACTTCAGGAGAAGGCCAACAGGAAGAGTAGAAATGTCAAACTGAACTCCCAAGTGGTCGAAGGCACGAAAGATTACTGGTAGAATCGATGTGTGGGAGCAGAGTGGATGAGAACGGAAGGCAGGTTCAAACAGGGCCAGTGAGGGTAATGTGGAAACAGGGGACAGGAAGCCTAAATGATATTTCAGAGCAGAGGTCACCAACCCGTCATCTGAACGAGAGAAATACTTCAGAATCTAATACCACACTGATCCTGAATTGAAATTGGACCGGCTTTTGAAATAAAGTAACATTCTCATGATAAGCATGATGTTATATTGTTTAATTCAAATACACCCAACACTGTGAACAGAGTTAAGCGCAATAATTCCAACAAACACAGTATGAAAAAGTATTGGGATATATATTGGACGTGTCACCTCAACTACTCGCTGCGCGAGATCTCTCGCTTTATTGAGATGCCTTATACAACCGTTAGCAACATCGTTAATCGAGTTAAAAAAAAAGACGCGCCCATATTTAGCGCCTAGAATCAACGACAGAAAGAAAGCCGTTTGAAGCTGAGTGTACTCAAGGACTTAATCATTAGTATCGATCAACTCAGATGCGAGTCAGACAATCTTGAGGTTCATGTTTGTAGAGATGCAACCATCCACTTTCTTCGCAATTTAAACTTCCACTCATATTATACAATCCCTTTCAAAATAGCGCACGAAGGATCGTTTGGATTAGGCAAAGGATTGTATTGGATGGTTGAAAGAAAAGCGGACTGATGTCACCTGCTCGGATGGATTCCGTTATACTGTTAAAGGTCCTTATGATGGTATCAGAGTCTTTCGCCAAGTTGGTGAGAGGTACAAAGATGAGTTTCTGATACCCATTACTAAGTGAGAAAATGACAGTTTTATGATTTGAGGGTGTTTCTTTTGTGTAGGTGTTGGATCACTTGTGTTTATAGATGGTTCACTTGATCGGGCAAAATCTATCAATGCTTTGAAAAATTCCATCCGTACGTAAATGCTCAGACAAAAAAAACTTAGTTTGATTAACTTCTAGGTATGGTTTTTCTTTGCTTAACGATTTTCCGGCTCGCTTTATCATCAAGGAGTTCTTTGGTCTTACCTAAGGACGATTCTATGCGTGATTGTTGGTACAAGGTATTTTTGTCTTCTTATTAGTGCCATTCTGTGTACAGAAAAAAGTTAATAGCTTGATACATTGGATAGTATTTTGGCTTTGGTCTTTTCTTTTTGATTCTCGGATTGATGATATAGAATCCCATAGCAAAAGCATCTGACTTATCGGTTATTGACAAAGGATTACTAGGTACTCCCAAGAAATTCAAAATCAACCTTAAAGATTTTCATTTTTGAAGTGATGGTTATGCTTGTCAACACAGTCTCCAACGTGCAAAAGCTGTCCTAAAAGGTCAAGGATTACCAGCAGCAAAGGAAGTCCTCTTTCAATATTCTCTAAAGACAGCCACAACTCCTGAAAATGCTACATCTATATTCAGTGCGTATCAAGGACATAATCATTCATTCAGAAACTTTTATTACAGCTCTGCTCGTAATAGAAGTTAAAGACGGTATGAAATGAGACAAGAAAAAGCTCGTGATCAAACGTGTCCATCAGAGAGGAGGTATGCTCACCAAAACCAGCAAGTACTACATATCATGTTTGTGAATGATAGAGCCTATGGTATTGGCTCGTCCATTCGATGATACGTCTGTCTAAGTGGTTTCTGGAAATAGAAGAAGCATAGCCTTTACACATCGCTTTGTATAACTAACGAATACAATACGTCCTAAGTTTACGTTTTCTGCTTCGGAAAAGCAGGTTATTCATTGGGAATTGTAGAGAAAAGTAAAAAAGAAAGTCTCAAGACGATCAATGGTACAATAGTCGCTTTATTCAAGAGTACTTGATTTAAGAGTACTTGATTTAAGAGTATACTTAATATTAGAGGGAAATCATTCAACTTGCAAGTTGCTTCAAACGTTAAAATATCATTCGATATGAGAGCATGCTTAATATAAGGCTGTATTTCTGAAGAAGATGAACACTCTTAAATAAAGCAAGTATTGTAACCATATCTTGAAAAACCATTGATTCAGTTAATAACAATGGGTCAACA